>WBMZ01005378.1:0-61078 GCA_013400975.1 Atrichornis clamosus
GCTGGGACGAGGGAGTGGAGGGAAAGAGATGTTTTCTAAGGGCTCATTTTACTTCTCATTATCCTGCTCTGATTCTGTTAGTGTAATAAATTCATTTTCATACCTTTAAGCTTGAACCTGTTTTACCTGCGACGGCATTTGATGAGTGAACTCTCCTAGTCCTTATCTCAACTCATGAACCCTGTGTTAAATTTTCTCTCCCCTGCCCAGTTGCAGGGAGGGTGAGTGAGTGGCTTTCATTGGGTGCCTGGCATCCAGCCAGGGTCAACTCACAACAACAGTGTTCTGCCATCAGAACAAAGTTTTACATCATGTTATTCTTTTGATATGATAAAAGAAGTCAGGTGTAACATGCTACCAGGTTAGTGTAAGATGGTCTTCATCACTCATTAAGACCATTTTTCTTTTCTTGGATGATTATTCTGAAATGGAAGCTTTTGTTTCATCTTCTTACCTGTTTAATAAACATAAATCTTAAAATGCTTCTCTTTAAAACTTAACTTAGGCTTTGGGTTTTTTTTTTTTTTTTTGTGGAATAAATTCACCTGTAAAAAGTTTTGTGAGAATGTAGCTAGACATTTACTCTGTAACTTGTGGAACAATTAGTTTTCTAATATATTTGAGAGCAGAGGAGAGTAAAGACTCTTTTTCCCTTAATTTAAATTGGTGAAATCCAACAGCCTGGCTTGTGTTTTGCAGTTATAAATGAGTACTAAATATGTTCTCAGAAGGAGAATGTGAGTTGGTCATATTGGAAAAGAAAACATAATAAAAGCTAATTAATCTATGACTATGATGAGATCATGATGAATGGAGGAAAGAGCCAAAGATGAAAGATAACGGTAAATAAAATGAAATTATGAAAACAATATTTGAAAAAAAATATTAATTAAGAAAGAAATTTCTTCTCAGCCACACACTAATTGGTAGCCATATACTTGAAAGAGGAAAGCTCATAGAGTTTACCTTCTACCCTGTCTTTAAAAATCACCATACAGAAATGTATATATGTTGGGTACCATAATATGACAGCAGTCATTCAACCTCATATTCCTCCTTTCTACTTTGTAACTGCATTTGGTTCTTTATATATCTGCATAAAATTTGCATAATGAGACTCAAACCCTAATATGCCAGACAATAGTTCAGCAAACTTTCCTCATAAGCAGTTATTATCGAAAAAAGTGAGAGAAAAAAAAATATAACAAAGAAGTCACTGGTTTATGCTTTGACAAAACATCTAAATGGCCAAACCTTATCTCTTCACTTTTAGTTTATGCCTCTTCTGCAACCCTTAGTGGTGGACTAATACCAATAGATGTTGAGTCTCTATCTTATTCATTTTCTTTTAATAAAATTGTAATTATTATTTCTGAAGATTGTATAGGCCAGACTATGGTAGAACAAGTACAATGCTAGTTAGCTTCTACAAAAGCAGTGCTCATTGTCTGTCCACTGACTCCTAGAATTGGAAAAGTATAGTAAACTAACAGACATTGCAGCTATTCATACTGTGCCTCTGTCTGAAGCTCATACAAGTCTATGGAAACATACAATGAAACTCACCTAAAAGTTTGCTGGATTTACACACTTGTAGAAAAGAAATGGAAGTCTTTTCAACTATTTTATTCTCTCTGCCTCCTGTTGATCTACATTTTTTCCTGGTCATTTCCTGTAACACATTGTGTTTGAAATGGAAATTTCATATGCCATAAGTATAATTTTCATCTATATTCTGTACTCAAAACCTCATGAAAACAAGGAACAGGACAGAGGGATCAATTTTTAAAAGGAGTTTGATTTATGACATTTTGTTGCAGATTTGTTTCTCCTTAAAACAGAAACTGAAGTGGTACAGACTTGAAATATCTGAGCTGCTGTACAGGCAAATTATGCTCCTCTTGATGTTAATCCCAATACACTGTGTGCTCAGTAATCTAAGAGTATTTGGCTGGTCTATATGCTGGTATAGCTTCATGGACTGTTTGCTCATTGCCTTCAGTTTTCATCACATGACAAATTCATTTGTACTGATTGTTGCCCAGCAAAACACTTTCATAACTCTAAATATTTCTCCCCAAATGCAAGAAGAGTACTATCATGATAGTTGTGACCACATTTATTTTCTTTAAAACACTCATTTGAGAGAAATTCTGTTTGTTGGAACATTTGTCAAATGTGAAAGTGCCATGAATATGCATACAAGAATGTATTCACGCAAACATTGATATCACATGTGCCTGCGTGACCTTTATGAAAGCTTTCTGTGGGCTGAGAACTGGAAGAGGAAAGAAGGAGGATTTTGGCAGAGAAATAGCAAGTATGTCTTTCTCCATAAAGCCTACAGGAAAATGAGCAGCTGTTGTGGAGGAAGTAAAGGACAATATGCAAAACGGCCATCAGCATGAACATGGATGTTCACCATGTGATACTTAAAAACTGAGGATCAGGTGCTTATTTGTCTGTGTACCTGAACTCAGCCAGGAAAGAGAAAGAGCATTTAAGCCACATTCCCTGTTCTTATGTCATCAAATGAAAGGGCAAAAGAGGTTGTAGCTCAGCAATGGATGGCTATGATCTCTTCAGAAGTGATAGGATTGTAAGAGAAGGAGAGGCGGTGGGGTAGCTCTGTGTGTTAGAAAATGATTTGATTGCCCAGAGCTTAAGGATGGTGACAAGAGGGTTGAATATTTATGGGTGAATCAGGAGCTCATTAGAAAAGAAACAGACATGACAAACAAGGGCTCAATCCACTTTGAACAGACTTGTCTAACACATGAATTGCTAATTCATCACTTAATGAGGTTTCTAGCTTTCACAAGTTCTCTAAATCATAACTCATAACTCATGCACCTATGAGCAAAATAGGTTAGAGGGATGATCCTTCCGTCTCTGTTGCTGTACTGGCATCCCCTCTTATCACAGCAGGAAACAAAAACCTCGGCAGTCCAACTACTGTTGGATTAACTTCAAAATTTTTAGAGTAAGCCGATGTATTTACAGCTTCTAGCTTGGAGGTTTGATCTACACCATTCCCATTAGTTAGCAGATTCTGAAGAAACCTGCCAGACTTTCAATGTACAAGGATTATGGCTGCAAGGGACAGTAAACTGCAGTGGTAATGGCTGTGTAATGACCATTAACCCTTTCTGGCCACTCTGTCCTGCCAATGTGCTGCCCTTACTTTGACATAAAGGGGCTGCTCTCAACACACACCAGGCCCCAGCATGACTTGGCATTAGCCAAAATCTAAGCAGGAGGTGAGTGAGTAGTCACAGTGGTGCCATGTGTACGTGTCCATAAACGTAACTCCCTGTGACTGATCTGCAAAGTACAGGTGAAGAGGTAAAAATCTGTTCCAACTGTGTCATTTGGTAACTATAGAGGACAACTGTAAGAATGCCCAAATATTTCATGGAAATGCTGCTTTATTTTCTCATGAAAGAGCCTTCAGTGAAGGAAAATGTTCATTTACAACATTTATTCATACAGCTGCATATATTTACATACATTCCATCACTATAAACATACAGTTTTGAAAGGCAATCTGAAAAAAACCTGAGTGCACTCTAATGCAATTACTTAGAGTAAATGTATGAAGAAAAAAAAGAAATTTAAAAACTTCTAATTGCTTTCTCATTCACTCAGGAAAGGAATCATACAATTTGATAATGCTCTTGTACATATCATTAAAAAGAGAGATTGAAAAAATGATAAAAGGAAAAAAAGGGAATAGTAAAAGAGAGAAAGAAGAAAGGAGAGAGAAAAGAGAAACAGGAAAGATTTACGGTGCTTTCCTGTTTTGTAGTCCTGGTTATTATCTTATAATTGCGATCTCTCCCATGATCCTTGGACAATTACTCCAAACAAAAATAGATCACATCTCTGTCATCTTATAAAAATTCTGTCACTCAAGGACTGAGAGAATGAAATGAACTCCGGAACTTCCAGTAAATTTCTCCTAAATGCCTCTTTTAAGGCCACAGTTTCAACACACTCATGGACTCTTTAGGTACCTAAATGAACATCCAATTTTTAGTATGGTATAAATATGGCAGAGACTGCAATCTTTGTTTCAGAAATGGATCATAGGATTAGCAAGTGCATCCTGAAAACTGTGGAAAAAATGGCCACTAATTGATCCATAGAAAAGTGTAAACATCAAAAATCCTGAATTGCTTTCAGTAAGATGAAAGGATAGAAAACCTTTTATTTATCATTCTCATCGCCTTCCAAAATTCATTCCCATTTCTGGTTGTCAAGCATGAAGTCCTGATTGTTTCTGAAAATCCTGGAGTGGTTAATCAATCACACAAACCAAGTGTTGACTGGTTGGTTGCCTCAAACAGCTCTTGCAAAACCCTTATTGAACAGGTTCATTTGACATTTGTTTGCAACAAGCCAGTAAATGAAGACCACCTCTATGGACAATAGCTTTAAAGGAAAAAGATAACACTGAGGAGAATGACTGATTTGTAAGCTATTATTTCTGCCATAGAGAACAAAGAAAAATCTACATTGTGTCAATCATGTTGACTGAGGGTTAATTTGTCTGCAATTCTCCAACAGATGACAGGAAACATGAAAGGCATGTAGGTAAAACCTCAGCACATCATATGCACAAGACTCCACTATATATACATGTGAACACAACATCCCTCAGACCTCAAATGGATGTGGGAAGCAGAGCATCTTTTGTTTGATCCTTGCAATCCATCTTGCTGTATCTCCAGGCTGTGTGGTGTGGTTGACATGCTGCAGGGAAGGGATGCCATCCAGAGGGACCTGGACAGACTTGAGAGGTGTGAAGAGGTGATCATGTGAACTTCATGAGGCTCAACAAGGCAAAGTGCAAGGCTGAAGCAATCCCAAGCACAAATATATGCTGGGTGAAAAATAGTTTGAGAGCAGCCCTGAGAAGGACTTGAGGGTGTTGGTGGACAAGAACCTCAGCATTACCCAACAATGTGTGCCTGTAGCCCCGAAAGCCAACTGTGTTCTGGGCTGCATCAAAAGTAGTGTGGCCAACAGGTTGAGGGAGGGGATTGTCCCCACCTCTACTCTGCTCTTGTGAAAACCCCCCCTGGAGTTCTGTGTCCAGATCTGGTACTCTCAACAAAACAAAGTTGTGGACCTGCTGGTGTGAGTCCAGAGGAGGGTCACAGTGATGACCAGAAGACTGGAGCACCTCTGCTATGAAGACAGGCTGAGAGATGATGTTGTCCAGCCTGAAGAAGAGAAGGCTCTGGGGAGATGTTTTAACAGCATTCAAATATTTGAAAGGGGCTACAAGGGAGCTGGAGAGTGAATTATGACAAGGGTGTGTAGTGATAGGACAAGAGGAAATGGCTTTAAACTGAGAGTAGATTTAGATTTGATATTAGGAAAAAATTGTTTAGCACGAGGGTGGTGAGGCACAGGAACAAGTTGCCCAAAGAAGCTGTGGATACCTTGTCCCTTGAAGTGTCCAAGGTCAGGTTGAACAGGTTGCCGAGAAATCTGGTCTAGTGTGAGGTGTCCCTGACCATGGCAGGGGAGCTGGAACAAGATGATTTTTATGGTACCTTGCAAATCTAATCATTCTATGATTCCATGAGTCTGTGAGCTCTATGCTTTAGAAGTGAAATCACAAAGGTTCAACACCAGGTGCAGCCTTTCCAAATTTACTGGCTATCACATGGGACTCTGAGTGCACCAGCAGCTCTGCAGTCTCTTCCCCTTCTCCTCGGGGTTTAGTTGCTGGCGTTCAGGGCATTTTCTGAGATGGTGGAGCTGTGTAACGCTGCACAAGCACCTGGTTTATGTTCCTTAACCTGAACCATTCTCTGGAAGAGTCTCTCACTCTCCAGGCACTACAGGGAGCAATTAGGATCCAGATAATGTGTTATGCTGTAATAATGTCTTAAAACAGGAATCATGAAATTAAAAGTAAGGGAATTTCTCCTTAGAAATGTTTCCTCTTTAGCACACATGAAACCGATTGAAAGTTATTTTTAGCAACTGTAGTAAAAAAAAGATAGATGCCCAAAAAGTCCAAGTGATTATCTTAATAGATCTTGGAAGATATATTAGCATTGTTGGCATATACGAAGGAGACATTGTGTTTAGCAGAAAAAACAGAATTTTTGTTTTGAAAGATGAATATCACTGTCCATCCAATACTATTGCATGGTTTAATTTGTTTAGGTTTAAAAATCAAATGCAAAGTAATATGTCTCCTGAAAATCAAATAACTCAAAAGCTTTTCATATATTTATCATAACTTAAATGAATTTAGAAAAGACGTAAGAAATAAAGTATATAAAGCTTCCTTTAGCAAAGTTTTTACGTGGTTGTCAACCTCTTAGTCATAAGAAAACATATGTAGGACTGTAATTTCCATTAGATTATTATTTCAGTACTTTTTAGGCCTTTCAGTGAAATGTATATTTTTGGTCTACCATCTGGCCTAAATACAATGCTGAACACCTTACTCAGATGAAGAGATTCTTACTTAATAGCAAGGCTTTTCCCTGCTTTAGTGTAAGCAGAAATACTTTCAGTCATGTTTCCTCTGCCACATAGACAATTGTAGGATTTAAGTGTCCATACTGTGAAAACATGGGACAGTTCCAATACATTCCATCCATCTAAACATCAGTGCTTTAAAAAATACCATATTAATAAGCATAAAAGAAGATAGGTCATGAATAAAAAACATTGCAGAGAAAAATAATATTGTTTTGCAAGTGAATATAGAAATACTTTCAGGACGATGAATATAACATGGTGTCCAAGTTAAGAGGAAGGAAAAAAGAAATCACATTTACTAATTAGTATTTCCTTAAAATTAATCCTTAGATCACATAATATATAAGGCATTGTGGACATATATTCATTTCTAGGCTCAGTGTAAACAGTAGCATTTCAGATATCAGTACATTAAAACCACTGGAAATTTTAGTTAAGTTCAAAGCAAATACTGAATATAAAGTTGTAAAACTTTTGTAAGCTTTCCTCATTCCTGTGAAAATTGAATATTCTGCAATAGACTATGGGAGGTAAAAAAAAGGAATAAAAAAAGATAATTTCATGCTTATGGTTAAAAATTACAGTATGAAACATATATTGGATAATTTCAATGCAACGGGGATTCTGTACGGGGAAATCCTCCTGACCTCCACCTAAAATTCCATGGAATTTGAAGAAACTTCTGGGAGATTATCCTCGTCTCATGGCTCAGAGAAATCCTACACAGCCACGAAGCAATAGATAAGAACTTCTTGCAAATGTAAGTAGGGCCTTCAGCATGCTTTAACAATATTTATATTTCTTCAGAATATAATGAGCTTTTCAGAGTGTCAAGAAGAAAAATATATATTTAGTGAAAAAAGGCAAAAAAAGCTAGAAAGTAAAGTTAATCCTAATGTACTCCAATAAAAGAAATAAAATTAATGCTTGTATTCCTTATGTAATCACAATATTTAACTATTCCAGTATGTGAGAAACAAAAGTAACCACGTTTATATATCTAGAGTTAGATTTTGTGTAAGTCTATGTATATATTAATTAATTTAACATCTTCATTTAAAAAAAATTATATGTTAAGTGTGAGATATAAAAGGAAAAACTATTCTGGAGGTATAACATGTTCTTCTGATACCTACTTGAACACTAGAAATATATCTGGGTTATTTTAAGTGCCTGCATTGATACATAATTTGTAATGGAGAACTGACATAGATACCATTCCAAATCTAATACTGAGCTAAAACAAATGCAGGAGATGCATGCAGAATACTTCAAGTAGTGGAATGAGACAAACAATGAGATGAGACCATTTTTTCTACAAATGCTAACGTCAATTATGATTACCAATGCATGTCAACAGAGAAGATGCGAGACTGCAAGAAGTGAAATCTTGACACAGATTTTGCAATACTCTCTTGTTGTGCTTGAAATGATTCCTGAATAGAAAATTATGGCTAAGCTATCATAGAACTTAGGTTGTTTGCATGGACACGTCAGGAGTAAATTGATTCCAATTTTGACTAATGGAAAGCCAACCACTAATGGGATAGAATTTCTGTGAGCCACATGGGCATATGAATATTTTCTAATTTCGTTCCATGAATATTATCCGTTCTTTTTGTATGAGCACATTGTGTTATAATTATTAGTGCTGCTTCTGAATGAAATAAACAAAATATGATTATTGGAAGGTTAAATGAGAAAAAAGACAATGGCACCCTCTCTACAATTGAAATTATGGTAATGAATCAGAAAGGACTGAGACACAAACATTTTTTAAAATGCATTATCTGTGAAGAATTGCAAATTGGGAGTCAGGTGTTTTGGTGTGCATTCAGGTGGAAGATTCTGGAGAAGAAGTAAAAAATGGACAATTTCAGGAAAAGGTATCTGCTCATTTGACATAGTCTGTTTAACAAGGAAACCCCATTTTTGTGTACTTTTCTGTACACCCCACAGCTTACTTAGAAACTCCTTGCCACAGACCCATATGAATTTTCCTATTCCCCGTGGAATGGACCATCATGAGCTGTAACGGCTCACACTGAAAACACTAAGAACAACATTGAAAAAAGTCATGCTATGAAACCTAAAAATACATCAGATGTAATATCACAAATGTCGTCTATATGGGGGATAGATCTTGGAGAAGGCAGTCACAGTGCCAAGTACTCCATAGGGTGACATAAACCAACATGAGTACCAGTATCATGTAGAGAAATAGGAAAGCAAAGGAACTGTTATACAAAAGCATTTATGCACTTGCTTAAATCTCATTGGCTTCACTAGTAAATGATTAAAACCTTCTTAAGGAGATGATATTACTAAAATATTTAAAGTTTAGCTCATACTTAAAGGCTTTGCAGAGTCTACAGAAGCCTGGGGAAGTCCTCGAAGAGATGATGTCTGGCCTGCGCCAAACCATGCTACTCAGGGTCCCAGTTAAAGGCAATCAAGGTCTCGTATAGGTAACCTTAGGTAATGCATCAGGATTGCATTTGTAATAATACATCCATATTCAAGGAATTTTCAAAATGTATATAAAAACTGAATTGCATTTAAACTTCATTTTAAAAGAAGAAGATTTGTAGAGTAACAAAAGTTATTTTCAGAAAAAAATAATGTATACACCCTCTACTTAACAACCTTTTATATGCCTAAATAATTTAAACTACTTATAAATGAGAATGTCTTCTGTGTATACTTCAATTATTGCTTTTAGTATATTTTCTCTCTTTTTTCATGTAGCGTGCCGCATATACTCAATATGTCTCCAGTGCCTATTATCACTCTTCTTGTATAATAAACTTCTTATCGGTGAGAATATGACCTTGACACTGCTAAAAAGAAACACCGTTTTAAAGAATAGCTCAATTAAAATCTAATACCTCTGTTTAGGATTTGATTTCATTACTATTCATAAGACCATGCAACACTATTTGAGTCATGAGTTCTCATGCAACTCGAATACTTGTTTCAAAAGGAGTCATTACAAAAATAATTTTTATTCTTCTCTCTGCCCTATTGATTTTCAGTCACCATGGAGCTTTCTTTGTTGACTTTGCAAAGGTCTCTGTTGAAAGTTCATACTATTGTTGTGATAATAATTGTTGATCAGGGTCCATTTGGAACAGGCAAATTTAAATGCAAGATAGGTAGAGGTGAGTAGTAGAAAAAGTGCATGCAAATCACAGATCAGGGAATGGCTTGGGTTGGAAGGGACTTTAAACATTATCTGGTTCCAACCCCCTTGCCATGGGCAGGGACGCTTCCACTAGACCAGGTTGCTCAGAACCCCATCCAACCTGGCCTTGAACAGTTCCAGGGATGGGGCATCCACAGCTTCTCTGGGCAACCTGTGCCAGTGCCTCAACACCCTCACAGTGAAAATTTTATTCCTAATATCTAATCTAAATCTTCCTTCTTCTAGTTTAAAACTATTCCACCTTGTCCTATCACTATCTGCCTCTGTAAAAAGTTGCTCTCCCTCTGTTTTATTAGCTCCCTATAAGTTGTGGTAGGCCCCAATGAAGTATCCATGGAGAATTCCTTCCCCAGAACAACAGCAAACAGGCTGGGAATGTAGTATAATCCACAGGACTGTCACTCAGGAGGGTGAGGTTGCACTTCAAAGATGAACTTTGGATGTGTCATATAACCTGAATATTTGTTTACCCATCTCTAATTGAGAATAATAATTGTCTACCCTGTAGAGGATTATGGTTCTCAATCAATTAATTTTTCAGTATGTTCTAAGAGGGACAGAAAAACAGCCTGGCACACTTGAAGTAGAAATTAGCGTTTGACTGAGCCTTTAGCTTATCTTTAGCTTTATTGGATTTGCATTGGCATGGACATTCGAGACATGAGAAACAATCTCTTTCTTGATCTTAAATTTCTCTTTTTTTAATCAGTGAATATATTTCCTCTCTTCTCCTTTCTTATTTCAAATCACTAAGTATTAAAAAAATCAAGAAAATCAGTTAGCAAAACAAAGTCAAAGAGTTGAATTTACTGGAAGATTCAAATATTTTTAACCAAAAAAACCAGGGAATAAAATAATCTGAATATTTCAGGCCATGAACAGGGAGCAAAACAGAGAAGGAATACACACCTAATTAGACAAATATCAACTCCAACAAAGATATTATGTGTAAACTGAGCATCTACTCTGAATATAAAAAGGCAAATTATCACCACAAAAGAATTAACACATCAAATCAGAAGGTGATTCAGATAAACTAAAGGCAAAATGCAAGCTGTCAATAATCAAATTTGGTCCAACCTGAATTCAGAAAGTGAACATGATTAACACAGATTTTCAGCAATACGTAGAAAAGAAACTAGAAAAGAAAAAAATTTTGTGTTGTCTAAACCTTGAATAAATACCTTGTCTTTCTTTGAAAAGGAGGATGTGAAACAAGGGAGGGTACACAAAAGTTGCATAACTGAGACAAATACATTAAGAAGAAAATTATAATCTGAATTATTACGTCCAAGGTAAACTAAATCTCAAATTCAAATTGTAAAATGTATAAACACTATTGCATAATTTTGAAATAAAAAGTATGCTGGATAAATTGTAAAATTTGTATCAATATTCATTATGCTGAGTATATAAATACTTGATTTGAGAACTACATATATGATAAATATTTACAAAGGGCAGTAATTCATATAGGGACAAAACTGCTAACCTATCCAGAGCCATATGAAAACTAACAGGTTTTGTGGGATAGAATAATTAGAAAAATTGAGATATATAAAAAGTGAAAAAATGCAGTGTAAAGGAATATGACAGTCTGATATGACAGCTTTTGTTTGTAATAAATAATTTATTTTCTAGACAAAGAAATTAAAAACTATCTATGATATTTTCAGCAAAGCACAAGATGTTGTATAATAGATTATTTGCTAAACTGGATTAGCGTTGTAGAAATTAAATGGTGGACTAGGAACAGATTAAAGGGGAAATTATAAGAGTTTGTTCAGAAATAAAAGAGATGACTTGTGGATTTTTTCTCAAATAACTGTCTTGATATCAAATGTAGCTGGTATTTACTTTAGTGACTTTGCCATTAGAATGTGCAGTTTAACTGAGCACATGGCACTGTTACAAGCAATGTAGAAGATGAAAAATAAACCACTGAGAGCATGCAAAGACCCAAAAGATTGAAATAAGGTCTGTCTTAGGACAATTAATAACGTAAAAAATTATGATAATTTAGTTACTTTTAACAAGAATTAATACCATGAGCTTTGTTTGCTGGGTGAAGATGAATACTTTTAGTTGATGGCCTGTCTGATGTGCACCATCAATCTGATGTAAGAGCCCAAAGAACAAATGGAAACTTATAAAGGGTCAGTCAAGGGATATTTAGTGATGATAGGCAAGTGTTCAAGCAGAGCACAGTCAAGACTTTGTCCGTGTATGACTCAATATCAAGAAATAGGAACTCAGTGAAAGAAATGTGAAGAAGAGCTTGAGAAATGATCAGAACAGAAAAAGTAAAAATGGAGAAAGTGGCTTGTTTAGGAAATCAGACACCAAGGACCTTAAGATTTTTGAATGTGAAGATGAGAGGTGCTTGACAGCGACCCAAGCAGCCCAGACTCACCCTCTGTCCTTTATTCCTTCTCACTGTATGAATGTAATTGTGCTCTGTATGGCTGTTTCTGACATAATAGAAACCAGTTTTCACCTCTGCCTTTAGCTTTGGAATTGCTGAGTAACTTTTTTCTTGCTACTGAGAACTTCCAAAAAATCAGGAGAACTCAGGCTGCCCAGCCGAACTCAGAATTAACTGGATAATAGCATGTTTTAGTGATCTTTTCTTGCAAGCTTATTCATCATAGCATTAAAGAGATTGTCTGTTCAGTACATCATTTAGGGACTCGGGTATCTGATGATCTCTGTCAGAATTTAAGTTGCATAAGGCACAATGGATAAAGTCTGACTTTGACATTTATTTTAATATAAATTAAAACATTATTGCTATTAAATGCAAAATTAACATGAAGCACTAAATGTCTGTGAAATAGTTTTTCTTAATTTGAAGAGCTGTAGCACTGAAATACTCTTCCTAGATGATCCTTTGAGCTTAGCTAGGATTAATGTTGTCATGATTATCATATGATTGATAGTTTGACACTACCCGTTTCTGACATTTCACAGGCGTTATTTCATTTTGGGTTCAGTGGCACTTGCAGAGAGTGAAGAGTTTAAAATTATTTCTGATGTCTCAGCAAAAGGAAGGTCAATAAGCTGCTGAGGAAGAAAATGTACAAGTCAAATGTGCTCCAATGTACATTGAAATCATCTAGAAACTAATGGAAAGAATACACTACCATACACTTTTAGCTGATGACAACAGTTTCAGTAGTGGAAAAAATTACCTAATTTTTTGAAATAAACAACTGAAAAGCTTCTGCCTCCTAAAGAGCATTCAATGCAGTTTGTCTGGAAAAAAAATTGTCTCCTTAGCAATCAACTTCTATGTCTCTACAGAAAAGAATCCTTTTCCAATGATCACTAAGTAGTATCACTGCATAAAGTGAGGGTGCAGCACTGAACTACTTGCTTGATTATTTCAGATGGGTCAGTGATTGAAGTTTTTCTTTTGAATCTTGGGCAGACCTGACAAACTGCAGGTTAGTATCCACTGACTCAGTGAGAAGGTTGTTACAACCTTGAAGAACCTTGGTCCTTAAGACTAATATTGCTGCCAACTTAGGTGAGATAAGAGAGGAAACAAAAAAAAGACTTTGAGAAAACAGATGTTTTATAAAAAAGAGTTCTGCATTTTCTGGATGTCCTCTCCTATGATTGTGAAATTCCACAGAACAAGGAATCTTAACATATACGTATGCATAACATTTGCAGAGTTTTCATAAAGATATTTTTGCCTGTAGTAGTGACATAATACTATATCATATTTATGGATTTTAACTTCATATTCATATTCTTCATTAATTTTTATGCAGTCTTGGGTTAATTAATCTAAACCTCTATTTACATATTACAGAACTACCATAATTTTATTACTTTCAAATCACAGAGGATTTTTTTCAACATGATGGGAGATTGTCTGCAATAAAAATGCTGGCAGTACTAAAGGTACCTGCAGAATAGTTTTAAATAAAATTTAGAATGCTTTAAATCCTTCAATATGTCATGCTGTAAATCATTAAAATATAGAGCTGATGTGTCTGTTTCTGATAAAAATACCAAGCAGGATGAACCCCCTCATTTTTTAATTCAACTTTTATATTTGGTTTTGGTTTCACTTAATTTCTTCAATGATATGGAAAAAATATGTCTATTTGCAAAATCCTCAAATAATTTTCTCCTTTACGTCTTTTTTAAAGTTAACATCTTAAAAATCATCATAGAGTTTGTGTATATGTAAGTGTCTGCCTGTCTGTCCTTCCAATTACTTTATGAAGTTTAATCTTGTTGATTGAGTTCTACAGGGAAAGTAAACATTTCAGACCTGTGAAGTTCCTGCAGATTTAATTAAATATAGTAGCTAGGTAGAGCAGAGAAATCTCTCACATGCTGCCACTCAGAAAAATGCTTCAGGATGCAGTTATTTCTTCTGAAGCAGTAGGCAATCCTCTCAAAATACAGTCACCAGAAACACCTGCAATTGTGAAAAATCTTCATTCAAAGACCATATGTTATTAAACACAAAAATCAATAATATATGAGATGCAAAACTATAGTAAATTTTCTTTAACTTTTCACATTCCTGATTTTCCAAGTTTCCTTTGCTGTAATTTTCTATTACAGTGCAATCTAATAGGGGGAATTCCAACATCTGTGCAAATTTTGCAGGATTATTTTTTTTACTGAAAAATTCAGGTTAAAGTAAATGCGTGTTTCAAGATGTTATGCAAGGCAAAAGGTTTCAACTTCCTCACTTCTTGCCACACAACTCTCCTATTTCCATCATTCAGTGCCATCAGCAGGCTGTACTACAGGGACTGGTTATGTCAGCCTGAAGCCAGTCTGCAAAGATAAATCCATACCCTAATTATCAGTACTGAGGCCAGAAAGCAGTTTGCCAACCCTCAACAAAGCTGAGGCAGCTTCTTTTTTTTGGTTTAGTAAAAAACACTTGTAAGACAGACAAAGAAGTTTTTTTAAAAGAAGAAACAGAGAAAAACATCTACGAACAATTTCAGAACAAGGTACCATGTTTTTGAACACGGTGAAAGTTTGATCTTTCAATAAATAACTAAATGGATACAAGGAACAGTTATTCCATCAACAGCACAGAAATGCACAAAATTGAACATATTGCTGTATATACCAGACTCATCATGTGTAAAAGAAAATAGTCAGAATCTACCTGGAGCTGATGCTACAGTAGTTAGTATGAAAATAAGAGTCACTGAAACACAGCAGTAGTTTAAACCTTGTGTGGTGCTGGCAGAGTCACCCTGTGACAGCAGCCCCCCACCCAAACTGCGTTAAACATCCTCCCTCCCCTGTGGGTCTGGGGAAAACAGCACCCACCAGCGAGGAATAGCCAGGGGGGGCAAGCAGGGACCCCTGAGGTGTCTGTGGTCTCACAGGGGGTTTCCGCTCTGCATGGGGGTTTGCATGGAGCAGCACAGGCACACATCCAGCTGGATCACCCACATCCCCCATGAGACGGGGATGCAAGTAGCAATTGCACCCTGCAAACAGAGGGACGGTGGGAACAGCATGGCCTGTGAGGTGTCTGTCTGTGTGAAGGGTCTGCAGAACTGTGTAAATGGATGTGTGCTTGTGTGATTATACATTTTTGAATTAGTTATAGAAGAATATTTAGGAAATAGTCTCCATATATTAACATTTTGTAGGTGTACAGCATAATGGCTTATGCGTTGCATTGCTGATATTGATCCTGAATGTACAGTTCACTGATTGCCAGTTAATTACATGCCATTAGTAATTCAATTAACTGCTTCGATCCTGATCTGATTTAGACAATATGAATTTCTCCATTTGACATAGGGAAGCTACTCTTGATTAGTTTAGCTAAGTGTGCAAAAATATATATAAATGATCTTGACTGAAATACACATTCATTCTACTTTTTATTTGAATAGAAATGTACATTGCCAGAGTGATTAGTTTCTTCCTAATTATATCATTACTTTGCTATGCAATATAAGCAAAACAATCCTCAAAGCCAGAAATATTTTTTAAAATTTAATTAATTGACCTAGTACCTAAGATTGAATCAAGTAATTATTTTATTGACTATAAATCCAATATGTGCCGTAATGACCCGTAGCTTTTCATGGCCAGGATCTCATAATCTTACACTCTAATGAAGAATCAATGCCATTGCTTTAAAAATCTATTTCCCTCTTTTCAGAGGGGACAAACAATGAATGAATTTTTAGGACCTGCACTTTCCACTTAAATTTTAGAAAAAGAAAAGCCTTTATAGGCGGTCAGTAATCCTTTCCAGCTCGGCAGAAGGGCTGTTCATAAGTTGATAATGCAATATGTTTATCCTCAAGCTTTACACACCACTTTCATCGGACTGCATTATTTGATGCAGCTGTCTCTACAATTCATGTGGGGAGACAGGTGTATCCAGAAGACATCTGAAATGGTGCAGCCACTCTCCCTTTAAGGAGTTGTATGATCTGTACACTGAATTCTGAGGGAGGAAGAAAGTCTGGCCACCTTCATGGCTGTCTGCAGCAGTATCCAAAATTTTAGAAACACAGCAGCAAACTTTGAGGAACACTTTTACTGAGTCAATGTATAACCCTGCATTGGGCAGGGTTAAATACACAATTTCTTATGTTAAAGGGGATGGAGGACAAGAAATACCAAAAAGTTAACATGTCTGTGTTATCACTGAAAGTAAGCATAGCGATGGCTTGAGATACAGAAAGTGGAATGATGTTAGGATACACGGAAAAAATGTGGAGGTATTCAGAGGACTGAATTGTTGGAGCTGCATGTATGGGGAACATCTCTACCTTTGTTTTATCGCTGACAGGTTCTTTCTTCATTTGTAGATCAGCTGCTGAGAAAATCTGTCTTTTTGAAAGGATTCTGGAGTATACATTTTCCTACTCTGAAAAGTGGCACTGCTCCCAGGAGTTGGGTCAGAGAGGAAGCTGGGAATGCTTATCTCTTCACTTTTGCAAGGATTTGTTTACCTTCCAAATTGCCAGAAAACACAACTTGCTTTCTTACTCCTAGTTCTGCATATAAGAAACTATTATAAATTGGTTGAGCACATATAGCTCCTGCTGCTGGGACATAATGACATAGAAACTTAAATTTGGAGTTAGGGCATATATTCAGGGAGAAATAAAAAACTGGCATGTAAGATCAGCTGCAGTTCAACAGGAAAATCCCCTAAGCCAGGCTCAGGACCAATAGTTCTGGGGAAATAGGTGCATTTATCAACAGCTGGTAGGATAATAGATGAATTAGGGCTGTGGATGGAGTGATGTATTTCACTCATAAGAAAGAAGTGCTAATATGCTTATTGATACAAGACAGCAATTGTATAAAGTTTAATAGCAAATGAAACAGTGGTTTAACAAAATTCAGTGACAAGGTACACTTGACTATTTCATGCTTAGAGAATAAAGTCAGACAAAATTGTCAGGGGGAACCTCCTATTGAATCATCTGGACCAGAAAGAGTCTTTTTGTGTTCCAGACTCTGAACTCTTTCTCAGAGGGGAGTTTAAATCCATCTGGATCCAGCCTTAGTCTCTGTCTAATGGATTACAAGTGTCCAATCAATCCTTTATAACACTTAGCTAATATTTCAAAGTTTCAGCTCACTTATTCCCTGGGCTTTCTGCTATTTATGGAGTTGGATAATTGACCCATAATCACATTTGCATACCAACTACATGTTAACTTCTTCCAAATTTTCCTTGAGTCAGACCTTGTTCAGCCCTGTGGTAAAGTGTGTGCACTGCTCAGATTAGCCCTTGGCTGTTGTGTTGTTGTCTGTGTCCCCTGAATCCACCTGGAGCTGGATGCAGCCATCATGACCAGACACACCCATTACGACTGATACTGACCAAGACCACGGTCCCTGCTCTAAAGTTTAGGATTCCTGAGAGAAATTACCGTACTCTTGACTGTGCATCACACCTGGATTTCTCTCTCCTCCCTTGCCCTATTTCTCCCACACACTCAGTTATGTGAGATTTGTGTCTCCTGTGCAGGAAGATTAGGATGCACAAACGTCTGAATGATGAACTCTTGAAGACTGGCTGCTCCTCATGCTGAGTAAACTGGCAGAAAGCTTGTGGGTGAAAAGAACTTGTTATTGATACTGATCATTTTTTCATCACAGAGAAATTTACTGATTTTCAGACAATTTCATGTTCAAAAAGGTGTACAAGCTGGGATCTATCTATTACAGGTGCATTCTGGAATAGTTATAAGTTGAAAACATTGCATCTAGAGAGTTCTGTCTGAAGGACATTGAGAGCCTATAAATTGTCAGGCATCTCCTGCATAGGAACATTTCTTCACCTACCTGTTTTGCCACCATTGCCATTGAAAAAATAGAAACTGAAGCTTCTGAAAACATTTGATGGATTTTATCATAATCATAGTAAAAATGTGATATTAAAGTGATTATAGATTCTCTTATTCACAGTGAATGAAGTTCATCCTTCAGCCTTGTCAAAAGTCCCTTCCCTGTGAAATCAGTTATTCCCTGAACCTCAAATACATCTGGTGCATATCAGATTAAGTAAAGCAGAACTAATATGTAGACTCAGTGGCTGAGTGCTGTTACTGGGAGTGAGTGTGAAAGGCAAACGCTGATGAATAGCTGTGGAAAAAAATAGGTGCATCTGCTCAGCCTGACTCTATTGGCTCACTCCCAACAACGGCAAGAAATGGGCCACATCAGTTGTCCCAATACCTTCTCACTTCCTCTCCCAGAGCTGGCTATTTCAGATTGCTGAGGAAGACTTTGTTGTGACTGTTATCCATTGTGAAAAATTAGTATGACTGAAACAGGAAAAATATCACATCTGTGTCTGCAGGTGTAGAATAGTACCACTGACCACAGAAATGGTCCATATCAATAATTCTTCAAACAATATATTTACGCATAAAATTTACAAATGATCACTTTTGCAGCTCCTCTCTTCCACTGAAACAAACAACCCTAAACCAGAGAATAGAAAAATTTGATTAGTGAGATATACCAATGCACAGAGCAATAATTCTTCTTTTATCATAATGATGACTGTTTGGGAAATAGAATTTCAAATCCTCAAACATTTTTAAATTAATAATTTCTGTCTTGTTCTTGCAATTAAATGCTCAATTATTTTTAGTGCATTAAAATGTATATGAGACTTGAATTCCTCACTTATACTGAATATGTATCAGTTTTATTATGCATACGTAGACTAGTCATGATGATATATTTTAATTTATTTGTTATTTGTAGGTCTTTTCTTTCTTACATCTCCTTTTTTTTTTCCTCCCCTTTTTTTTTTTTATTTCCCCCTCCAGCATAATAGAAAAAAGTAAGTTGCACATGGGGATTACCTTGTGCAGGAATCAGAAGAGGATGTGCAACTGATCCCAGTGCATTTCATTAGAGGGTCCTCTTATCCATTATTTAACTTTATGTTTCAGGCTGAAGTTAAACAGCCTGGGTACCTATTTCCATCATTGTGTTTGGAACACAAACCAGAATTTCTCTTTACCTCTGAAGCATGAGTTAAGAGGAGGAAAAAAACCCCCATCCTTTATAACATTGTAAAATGTTTGGTGATTGCATCCAGGTGTTGTGTCACAGATACCTCTACAATCCCCATTAAACCCTCTGGCATGACATGACACAGCAATGCAGTCTGTCTGGTCCAGAGGATGAAGAAAAAACCTGGCATTTTCTATCAATGGGGAAAGTTGGATCCAGCGAAAAAACCTGTCACAAATATAAAAATCCTGATAAGATTTCCTTATATGAGTAATATAAGTAGCTGAAACAAGGCATTGACATTGTTTGGTGCTACTCTGACACATAATGAAAAACACTATGCAAACAGTGAATCCAGTATATCTTAACATGGATAAGATAATGTATGTACAATAAAGTTTGCAGTCTGTGGAATCAGTAATTTTCTTAATTAACTCTTATAACGGAGTACCCTTCCGTTTAGGCAGCTTAGAGCAATGTTTGTGTGGACAAGTCAGAAGTTGATTTTTTCTGCTCATGAACTGCTCATGAACAGGAGCCATGTGGCGTTACTTCTGTTGGAAATCTAGTTTGTAGCCTGAGGCATAAGATAGTTCTTTCTCTCACTATTTTAAAGGGAAAAAAATATTTAAAGCTGTTCAGAATGCCTGAAAGAGTAGGATGAGTTCATATTAACAAGATTCTTCTATTTTGCAGTGGAAATGAAGCTAGACATCATTGATAACTACTTCGTAGAAATCACTGAGGCACTCTAAACTGGGAGGGATTTTAAGGCTTTTCTATTAAGGAAATAATGCTATAAGTAATTGCTTTAATTTTAAATCAAGAAATAATGTTCTGACTGTTACATGTGTGAAAGGAAAAGAAATTGGTGTTTTATTGGAAGAATTAACAAAAGCATGAAAAGAAAGAGCTTATGCTTTTAAAATAAATTAAGAAAACAACAACATTTTAAAAGATTGAAGGTCTACTAAGTTGGATTTAGTATTTATCTTTTTCCTCCTCTTCTATTTTGTTGCTGAAAGCAGATAAATGGATGTGATAGTCCTTTACATAAGCCAGCAATTTCAGACTTCAAATTTTAAAGCTGGAGATGTAAATCTGCATTAAGCACCTGAACAGAATATTCAGATACTCAAAGAACCCAGTTGGTACCCTTGAAAAAGCAGTCTGTTCCTATTAGGTGCATAAAAGCAGATTTAGAAACCTACATTTAACAAGGAAAAATGTAGCACATGTTCTAACAAGGGTGACAAGAAAACAAGAATCCTCTGTAAGTGCAATATGTTACCAGGGAAGAGGAAGATCAAGCAAAGAGTTGATTTGGTGCTTAACAAGGAGAGATAGCTATTGACAGGTGATACAAAGAAAAGCCAAAGCATCTACTGCATTTTCTGCTTCAGCCTTCACTGACAATAACAGTGTTCATCAGGCAGCTCATTACGTCACTGTGAACAACGAGGGGTAAAACCTCAGGCCAGAAGAGCAGTGACATGAGCCAATTAGAGAGCAGGTAGATAAGTTTGAACTGTCTGAGCTTGATGAAATTCACTTTATGGAACTGACTCAAACAGTCTCAGGGTCAGCAACTTTGTGAACTCATAAGGACTAGCGTGGCTTCAGAAGCCTGGAAAAGGAAAATGTATTGTCTATTTTTAATGGGTGTAAGGAGTAACCTAGCAGCTGACCTTCAGTTCCTGTGAAAATACTGGAATAAATAATTGAACTACATGTATACAGCTAATACATGTTTATAAGGAGATGAAGAACAGCCCAGAAAAAATAATGTCATAGTTATTCAGCTTCCTTCCGTGAGAAGTTAAGAGCTTTCCTGAAAAAAAAGAGAGAAGGAACAGAGATCACGTGGCTAAACTTCAGCATGTCTCTCTTAAACAAGCTAAAGAAATATAACACGGCTGGAAGGGAAGGATACCATACTGGAGAAGTAGCTGCAAAGGTTCGCTGCCAGGTTAGAAGGATGCTGTAAGTGGAATTTCACAAGGTTTTATCTTCGGTCTGCCACCACTCGATATTTCCCTTAATTATTTCAAAAGCATGAAGTGTATACCTATTTAATTACTAATCAGCACCAAACCAGGAGGAGCTGCACTAAGATTTGAGGGAAGGACTAGAATACAAAATGATCTTTACAAATCAGCAAAAAAAAGATGAAGAAAACACAAAAATACAAGACAGCTCTAATGTGAGGAAAAAAAAAGTGTTTCTAACAAGGAGTAGCAGGAACAAGACTGCAGAACAAGGGAAGCCAAGTTAGGGACCAAGGGTGACCATAGCAGACATAGGTTGGTGGTCTGGAGGACCTGGGTGCAGTCCTGCAATGCTCAAGCAGGATCGGGTCTGTGCAGTAACACTCTCCAATGAAAGTTTGGTGAGAATCAGACAAGTGCAAAATGTCTGAGGTCAACAGGGAATTCAAGTGAACAGGTCAGGATGGGCAGGGGACAGGGAAGGATGCACACCTGCACCATGCCAGGCAAACACTGGAGACCTACGTGGTGCTCCTGGGCCAGGGGCTGGAGACCTGAGAAGGCTGCTCAGAGAAATTCAGACCTACTAATGTACTTGGGATCTGGCCAGAAAGCTTGACCTGTTGAAGGCACTCAGATTGCTTTCTTTAGAAAAAAAAAATCTTAAAGGAAGGATGATAACTTGTATTCAACAAATGAGTAGAGGAAAAGAGTTTTGTCTATGACTGTTCACATAGAAGAAGTGGAATTAAACTGAAGTAGATGAGAGTTAGTTTAAACATTAGAGAAACATTTTCTAACTATCAAAATAAACATTACTGGGACATTTTGCCGAGAGTAAAATCTCCCTCATTCGTCAGAGTTGTTCTAAGTATCGCCGATCATGGCTTGAGACAAGAAAATGGACTGACTGACCTTTAACTCCCTTCTAATCCTATTTTCCCTGTTTCAGTAAGAACACGGATGAACATACTCCATGGAATATGTATCTACAAGTAATCAGTGAAATGATTTGTAGAATAAGGTTCTAATGTAACACTTTAACTCTTTAGTCCTAAGTGATTTGAGTAAACAGAAATAGACTTTACATTTTATATCACAATTAGAAGTCATCTAGAAAAGCTGCTATTTATTACATTATAAGATGTAATTATTGATACTGAAAGATCTATTCTAAGTGACACATTTTGAAAATAAGCATTAATGCTTTTCCAGTGTTTTCTCTAAGAGCTTTGAAGATCACAAGTAGCTCTAGCAAGAGCAGAAGACATCTTGTTTTGTCATGTATAGATAAATACAGTACAGATTAAGGATGTGGATTTAAAGACAACACAGAGCTTGATTCAAACAAAAGTAATGTTAATCTCTTGCAGATCATTTTAAAGTGAATTGCTTTGTCTAGTCAGCTTTGTCTATTTGACTGAATTTAATACTGTTGACATTTCTACTCTCAGTTTTAAACTTTGTATTTTTCTCTAACTTGCTGTTATGGTAACTTAATTAAAGAGCAGGTAGAAATACCCAAAGCTTGAAACAGAGACCTGGGTGACAGTTGCCTTATAAAATATGAAGCAGTGTCCAAAGTGTACACAGTTAATATATAATAATGTCAGAGACTGGAAGACCCTGATCCACCAAACTGCAGTTACTTATTAATTTATTTATTATCTAATTCAGTCCATTATTGTGGTCAACATCTACTTTACCCATGGAAGCTTATACTACACCTTAGCCTTATTATGTAGTAAAGAGCCTGTTTAACACATGGCCGTTCAACATAATTGTCAACAAATTTGTATATCCAAAAGTCAGACATCAAAGATAAGGTGGACATACTTCATCTGACCATCCATGAGTGAACTCTGAGACTGTCTGAATAATTCTGTCAGTTCTGCCAAATATCACAGAATCACAGAATATGCTGAGTTGAAAGGGTTCCACCAGGATCATCGAGTCCAACTCCCAGCCCTGCACAGTACCATCCCCAAGAGTCACATTTTGTGCCTGAGAGCATTGTGCGAATACTACTTGAACTGTCAGGCTTGGTGCTGTGATCACTGCCCTCAGGAGTCTGTTCCTGTGCCCAACCACCCCCTGGGAGGAGAACCTTTTTCTGATATCCACCTAAACCTCCCCTGACTCAACTTCAGGCCATTGCCTCGGGTCCTGTCACTGGTCACCACCGAGGAGAGATCAGTGCCTGCCCCTCCTCTTCCCCTCATGAGGAAGTTGTAACTGCAGTGAGGTCTCCCCTCAGCCTCCTCTTCCCCAGGCTGAACAGACCAAGTGACATCAGCCACTCATCATATGACTTCCCCTCAATGCCCTTCACTATCTTCATTGCCCTCCTTTGGACACTCTCTAATGGTTTAATGTCTTTCTTACACTGTGGCACCCAAAACTGCCCCCAGCACTCGAGGTGAGGCCTCCCCCGTGCAGAGCAGAGCGGGACAATCCCCTCCCCTGCCCGGCTGGTNCTGGTGATGCCGGGCCTGATGCCCCCAGGACATGGTTGTTCCCCTGGCTGCCAGGGCACTGCTGAGTCATGTTCAACTTGCCAACAACCTACCTAGGGCTTGATTTGATTACCTAAAGGTAGGTATCTACTACCATGTGAAATGCTCTGACCTGTCTCTGCTGGTCTTCATGCCAGTCCAGGTGACTGTAGTCCTTCTGTAATTCCTGTGCCATATCTATAAGCTTCATGTAGGCCTGAGCCGTACGTGGCAGAAGATATCTCAAAGGGCACTTAGAGGCATGAGTTTTGGCATGTGAATCAGGTGCTACACCAGATCAGTCTTAAACACTCTACTGTCATTTATTTACCGACAGCTCAATGAGTTAATCTGAAAGCAAAATCCTGTTCTAGTAGATAGATTCAGTTGTTTAAATATAAGCCTCCAGTGCCATTTGTAACTCTCTCTGGTATCAGATGTGTGCATAGGTTGGTGAGAAGATTGCACCCACCAGTACTGACAACTGGAGTGGGGCTTTACATAGCAACCATCTAAAGGTAGAGAAGATATATCCATCTAGGGAAATTGTTGTGAAAAATATGTAGAATTCCAGGTAGACAATATATCACAGTAAACCCAACTTTATTTTATAACTTATAAAATCCCTCCCAGTTGAAATATCCAGGGTCATAACCCTATTTTTTTCCTGTTTTTATTACTGGTCAGAATACATAGTTTTTGGGATTTTTTTCTATTCTCCCTATAGAAACCACAGAAGAAATGCAATTTATTGGAAAAAACAACAGAGTCTAGAGAAGGAAGACTTTTCTTGAAGCCTTGCTTTGTCCTTCCTCTGAATCTGCTTGGATATGATATATATGTATTACAAACAATATCAAAACATTGCAGCAGGAGATGTAGTTATAGCCCATCTAGGTATCTACCTATACATTTATATTTTAAACAATTTTAAACAGTGTGCATGTGGAGCAGATTTCATAAGCTGCCTTGTATCACTGCCAGTTTACAATACGTTTGGTTACACTGAAAGGGACTTCAGTCTCTCATGCTAAGTATCTACTTTCATCTTCCTGCTATTTGAATCCTATTTGCTAATTATCACTCCCTCTGATATGCACAGAATGAGCTTCATCTTCCCTAAATTTAAGTCTCTGTGAATGCTTAAATGTGTATTAATCACCTTGGTCTCTCTCTGTGATAATGGAGAGAAAACGGCCTCACTTGGACAAGTTTCATGTGCCGTTTCTGGTGTCTGCCTTGAGATGAGACAGATCATTTGCAGAAGTCCCTATTTGTCTCCCTTACTAAGAAAAAAACAGAGAACAAACTCAGAAAAAGACAATTGAATTTAATGATGAATCTTCCACCATAACTGACTCTAACCATTTGGTTGCAAAGAAGAAAACATTTTAAAATGCAGAAAAAGTGACTAAAGGTCACCTTGTTCCATGGAACTGGATGGAAGGTGTTTATATAATCAAGTACCATGTCTCATTTTGGGATGGGATAGTAACTTGCTGTAGTTCTCAATCTATACTATAAGCCTATATTATAAATGTGAACATGACTATATGATCTGTGTGCCACCTGTCTTCACTCTTCCCCACAGGAAAAGAAGAAAAGGTATTTCAAAGGCTGAGCTGATTCATATCTGGCATGGTGAAAGCCAACTCCTTTCTGTACCTACTGACACATTTATACTCAGATATGGAGCTGATGTGTACGTGGCAAGCCTAAAGCTTTTCATGTGGAAACCGCCTATGTCTTGATCCTGAAGACAAGTATATATATAAAATACAGATTTTGCAGGAGTATTATTCAGTCCCAATCTAAATAGAGGTTCAAAATTACTCTCTAACCCTGTAACTAGAAATTCTTCTTATGATGCCACTGTGTTCAAAGCACTCTGGCATGCTGATGGCTCCTATTGTCCTGAGTATCCCTATGAATTACTGTGGAAGGATCTGTATTGACCTGGACCTTTTGTATTATCTGTCTGTTTTGAAATAGTCTAGAACTATAGGAGGCAGAACTGCATGTATTGTATTTCATTCTTCCTAAAGAGCACCAAAATTATCACATAGATTGTAAAAGATTTGGTGAGTCAAAAATAACTGTAGAACTTTGACATTTATCTAAGGTTTTTACCAACATATGATAGCCTGTGCTAACTCTTATAATAAGCTGAGTTTTTCTTCAAAATTAAAGGGGAAAAGAGTGAAATGTACTGTGCATAAATGTGACATTTTCATTTCTATTTAAAGTTTCTTACAAAGTAGAGCTCAGGAGGTGCTGTTCCAGTGCTCCCTCATTTATAACCTATTTTGTGACTCAGGGAAACCTTGTATAAACAATCACTGTGGAAAATAAATTAATTCTCTCCTCATCTCTGTTACTCCTGAAATGCCATTACTCTAGTTCACAAACATGGACATGGCTTCAGTGCTATTCATTAAAACATTGGTTAACAAGAAACAAGATAGAGGTTAAAACAGAATTGTAGTTTAGATAAAATATTACTACCTATGCTGCCAGCAAAGATTGAAATGGATTC
The DNA here is from genome assembly GCA_013400975.1 of Atrichornis clamosus. Taxonomy (NCBI): domain Eukaryota; kingdom Metazoa; phylum Chordata; class Aves; order Passeriformes; family Menuridae; genus Atrichornis; species Atrichornis clamosus. Next base: position 26,236 of record WBMZ01005378.1, read on the forward strand.
CGTTCTTCTTGTAATAGGAGGCTACTAATAGTACAAGAACTCCCTGGAGAAACCCACTGAAGCAAGGCCATGACCATCTCTGTAGGAGGTGATCCACCATCATCCTGTCTTTGTGGCTTTGCTGCAGGATGAACAGCTTTAGATTACAGAGGAGCTCTGCAGGTAGAGCTGAATCCACTTTGGTTTTTGACTGCCTTAGCCTCAGCAGGAAGCCAATCCTTCACCTTCCTACTCCATTAAGTAGATAATTTAAAGTGGCATCCTACAGCATTTCAAGTTAATTGAAAGTGTTAAATGAAAAATGATTGACAGGACCAATTTTTGGTTTTATATAATTTGCACAGACTTGTGGGAAATGTTCTAATCATTTGCCTTTCCACTCCGCATTTAGAAATGCATCTTGCTTATATGTTGCAAATGTTTTTCTCATGATGAAAAGACTTTACTAGTTTTCATGTAGTAACAAAAGTATCTATGATATGTGCTGAATTCCTTCAGTCATTTTGGAAATAATGATGAAACTGTAAGATTGCTAAATTATTAAATCACCATAATTCCCAGGCAGGATGTCTAGAGCCATCAGCTCTTGAGGACCCATAGTAAACTCTGCAAAGCATCTGAAAATCTGGCACTGATGTTTTGCAGCTAAAATACTTCAAACTGATAAGAAAGCACAAAGAGGTAAACATGCCACACTGCGAAACTCTACCAGAGATACTGTGTTATAAGAAGCTACATGTTCAGTGCTGCAATCAGATCATCATCTCTTGCTCAAGAGTTCAGATGACATTGAACTATAATTACTCAAAGTTAAATAACTAAAGAAATATTTTCAGTTTCATCAAGACTTATATAGGTTTAATCATTTAATTTAAAGTCTTAGCAGAGAATGATCACAATTAAGGAGGTCTTTCATTTTGTAATGTAACTTTGTTTTGGGAGATGTTTCTTTCACACAGAATGGGAAATAGCTGTGGAACCCAAATACTTACCTGTGAAAAGGTCATTTTTTGATACAGTCACAGAATGGATCTAAAAGTGCCGGTCTTAGAACTACCAAATGTGATTAAGTGAATCTGAAAGTATTACAGATGACTGGATTGTAGCCTGGGTTAGACAGTTATTTGAAGAGGCAAGTTGGAGTAATTAAATCATCTCAATGCCACTACCTTAGTCTCCAAGTCAGCTGGTGAGAAAAAGTGAGATGCAAACAATTTGTTCTTTTTCCTAAAAAAAAAAAAAAAAAGAAAAAGAAAGAAAATATAGTTGCATTATGTCAGGCTGCATAAGTTCTCTAAGGTATGGGAAATACATGCTACACAGTGATGGATAGGGAAGAAAATGCTACAAGAGTGTCTGTTGAACAGAATGCAAGTTTTCCTCCTATTTCTTGTTTTTCAGCGGAATAAAACCCCAAGATGATATTTCTCTACACAGATTTTTGCATGAAGGTATGCTTAGCTGCCTGTGGAGACTGGAATAATTATTACCAATAATTATTTAATTAGCTTTGGTTATTCAGAAACAGAAATGTTAATGATACACCCTTCATTTCCACCCATGGGCAAGGTATATAAGAGTCTGTAAAGAGGAAAGCAATGCAGACTTCCCTGATTACTCAAGGTATTTCAGAAGCTTTGGGGTCATCACATTACTGATTGAGATTCATCTCTAATTTTCTAAAACTTCCTCAGTGCATTTTTGGCACAATCGTAATATTTTAAGGCAATTTTATACTGAAATCTTACTAATCAGAATCTCTGGTGAGAATCCCGAATGGAAAAAGAAATCTCAGCCAGTATATTTTTAAAGCATACAGCCATTCAGAATCTGATTACCTTTTCACATTTTCATACAAAATGGATTAATGTGTCCCTGTCTTTATTACATTTTCAACACTTGTCATTCGTGATTAAGCCAACACTATGAAGATGTATTACAAAGCAGCATAAATGGCCACATTAAAATAGGCTATATATGTTCCTGAGAAGTTAAAGGCAGATTGATCGGTGATACTTTTACATTAGATGTAATGTACCTAAAAATATTTTACACAACTCGAGAGTCAACAATCTGTGGGGAAATATAAATAAATAGAGGGAAGCTAACAGAAAGGGGAAAAAGCTGGGGAAAAGTGTTAATTAAATCAACTGCAGAGACTTGTGGTGATGTGATAGAGTGCTATGAAGAAAGCCAGATCCAATTTCTTATACATAACTGTTCAAATCAGAAATTGCCACACAATTGGAAACACCTACTCTAGAGGTCCAGTGCTGGATGCAGCCCTGCTGGGGCAGGACTGATATGTACTGAGAAGGATTCTGGGCAAACCTTACTTTGTGCCTGTCTTAAACTATCCCTAGTTCTCTTGTGAAAATACTTCCCCCATCAATCACATCATTACCTCTGTATGCAATTTATCTCACTTCTACTTACCCTGCTACACAGTCTACAGCATGAGGACTTTCAGGATGTAAGGGACTTATATGAAAGATGGAGAGATGGAGAGAGGCTTTTTACAAGGGCCTGTAGTGACAGGAGAAGCAGCAAGGGTTTTAAATTGAAAGAGGGTAGATTTAGATTGGATATAAGGATGATTTTTTTACTGTGTGGGTGGTGAAGCACTGGCGCAGGTTGTCCAGAGAAGCTGTGGCTTCTCCATTCTTGGAAGTGTTCAAGAACAGGTTGGAAGTGGCTTTGAGCAACCTGGTCTAGTGGAAGATGTTCCTGTCCGTGGTGGAGAGGAGTGGACTACACGATCTTTCAAGGTCCCTTTCAACCTAACCCATCCTTGATTTTCTGTTGTATTACCTCCATACAGTACTGACTCCATTCCTAATATTTCCTCCCCATTCCAGGTTCACATTGGTTTTACTGGACGTTTGGTTTGTTACTATTTTGAGACATTTACTTCTTTTTCCAAAATAGGGTTTCACTCAAATTTGATTTGAATCTTGTCATTAGGAATCTGAAATGGGAGAGAGTAAGATTATTGCTGGTTACTTTTTTCCCACTCTTTTTTTTAATACCAAATTCATCAATCCAAATTTCTGCACTTGGGATCTAACAAGCTTTAAACATCAATGAGGAATAAAAATTTTTGATTTGTTTTCTAATCTGTGACTAATTCTTCTCATACAACCCCATGAGAATCTGTCTAAAATGCAACCCATTATCTGATAGGCTTTAAACCTCTATCAAGAAAGTTGTGAAGAAAGGCAACCTAGTGCCATTAAAGTCTGTGTATATCTTGCCATCTGCTTCTGGAGGCAGGGTTTTTACTCAAATATTAAGTATATAATACAGCTGTCAGCAAAAGGGTGCAGCTGCCATCTTAAAAGCCAGTGTGCTGACAGATGTACCAGACCATCATTATAAAATGATTGTACATCACCTCTAGCAAAATTTCAGCTTGGAATGACTCTTAAAACATCTTCTTGTTGTCTTTCCTGTAATCTGTGGCAACAAGTACGGGAAGTTTAGTAGTGTGGTTTCTACTATGGGACTGACTTGTTGGTATCTCTTGGGTCTTGCAGAGCACTGACCCTCCATACGCAGTACACAGATGGAGACTGAAGTAGAGGAACTGGGCCAGCATGAAGCAGCAGGTTCAGATCTGCTTGGCCCCAGACTTTTAGGGCATCTAGTAGTTCAGTTTACAATGCCCATTCATGGCAAAGGCAAGGGCAGTAAGTTCCATGGACATCTCACCTTCCCTTTCCAGGGCGGCCCCATCTGAGCACCACCCTCCTTGAGCAGCCAGCTTACTCCTTGGTCTCTGTGCATATACATATCTGAGCCAGCTAAGTTTCATCTTGTACCCCTCTAATTTATCTCCCTGGTACCAAGTTATCATCCCTCCTGTGATTCTCAGCCCTATTCCTGTTCTTCATTCATCATCCTCATGCTTATTGTCTGTCTCCGTGCTGCTGCCGATAGCATCGGCTGCCACCACGCTCTGCGTAGCGCACTGCAGAGATTATTCACATCTGAGCTGCTTGCTGTGTGTACAGGCAATCTCTCCACGTAAATGAGAATACCTTTACAGTCTTTTTGATAAACACTGACCCCCCTTTGTATGCCTCTTATCCATTTTTCTCTGAAGCCATTCCCACTGCTTGCCAGTAAAAGCGATCATTCTGAAGACTTTAGTGGAAGACTTATTTATCTGCTTTGGGATGATTTGGGGTCAATTTTTCCTTCTGGATATATTTTATCTCTGAGTCTGTTTCCAAGGGCAATTCTATGCTTTAGGAAGGAGAGCACAATTACAGTTTGGGGTTTTTCTCCTGAAGAAGGGAATGCAGAGTCAACTGTCTATGGGGAATTATGAGAACATGATTCTAAATCTCACTGCTTTAAATTATTCCAAAAGCCATGGCCTGGAAGGTGTAATTGGCAGGGAAGTGCAGAATTTGTCAGTGCAGCTCAATAATTATCTAGTCAGTACTCCTGAATGAACCCTTCCCAGTAATTTTTTTCAGCCCTAGACAGCTCTGCAGCTATTTTATTTCAACTTAAACGTTGTGAAGTAGTCATGATTTTGTGTAGCATTTTCAGTTTCCCAGATGAATAATGTATTTTATTTTGCCCACTAAAGTTACTGGGACCCAGGTATTTCTATCTTTTTAATATTATTTTTATTATTTTGAAGAACCAATAGTGACTGAGTGCTAAATCTGTTTTGTACAGTACAATATATGGCAGCCTGAAGTACCCCACTCCCTCATTTTTTTATTCATATGATACATGAAAAATGGCATAAATGTATTTCATTGTGTCACCTAGAATCTGTGTAGCCAGCAATAATGAATATGCTTTACTCTTCAGCTTGCTAGTGTTTCATTTCTTCCTGACAAGATTATTTGACAAGCAGACCCTGCATTGGCAATGTTGTTTATTTTCATAGGCATGTAAATTATCTTGACAGTCTCATAAACATAAATTGGCAAGCATACTGTCCCACAGCAGTGCTTGTTAAAATACACTAATGGAATATAATAAATAAATTATTCTAGTGTGTTTATAATATGCTAGCATACCACTACATCTTGTGAAAGTTATACAGTACAGTGTTATATGCTCTATATTTTTTACAGTTTACAATAACTTGTTGGTCAGATACTTAATGAAATTAACTCCAAAGAAAAAATGCATAGATTCATACTCAAGGGGTGTATTTGACTTCAAAATAAGGCAAATAATAATTTACCTGGACTGAAAATGTTAGATAGCTTTTACCACTTTGCACACATGATTTTCATTCATACAATAGTTTGGGTTGGAAAGGACACAGTTTTGGGTTGGAAGGGACACCAAACTTCATTTGGCACACCTGTGCAGGAGGTAGGTTGAGGGAAATGTACATGTATTCAATTAACAGACTGATTGCTTGATAACTGTTTGTTGGGCTGGATACAAAAATGCTGGAAGATGTTTGCAGAGCACCTGGGAAATAGGTGTAGTTTTGGAAGTCCACAAAGAATGGATGCTAATTATTTACGGGTGGTTCAGGTGAATGTCACACTGTTATTGATTCCGCTGTTTTGCGGGTTGTTCCACATAGAAGCCACCAGCAATTTGAAGCTGCGTTTGACACCAAAGAAAGAAGCTGCAGACTGGTCTTTGATCTCTTTGGAGCCAAAGCAAGTTAAGACACAAACATCGGTGGCAAATATCAACTCTGACTCTCAGTTCATGTCCACATCACAGGAATCAGCTCAGGGTGGCCTATAATCCTCAGAAATTCATTCTTCTAAATTCCAGGCCTTTCTAGGGTACCTTTAGTGTCACTGGAGGAAAGAAGAGCTTTTAAGGAAAAAGCCATTTCACCTAATTTATAAGGTGATAAATCATGGTTTCAAGGAGACTATATATCTGTTAAGGAAGCCTAGATAAGTTGCTTAGATTTCAATAATAAATTTTTAGTGAGTTAAAGTCTGGGAGAATTAGTTCTACCTAGAGAATTTGAAAATTGAAGAGATATTCCCCTCAATGTTTTCCCTCATTATATAATCACCATTTTATGAATCAACTGTAAATAACAAGCAGCATCTAATCTTCTCCCTGGAGTAATTAAAATTATGATAAGGGAAACAAACTCCAGAGCACTTGGCTACCTCCTATCTCTTTGACACGTGTCAAGTTGGTGTCACTGCCAGTGTCTTGTAGGGACCGAATTGCCTGCTTTGTCAGGCTGGATAAGAATTAGTCTTTGCATTTTTTCTCTGAAATCCCAAATTTTCAGTACTGATATGAGCAGAAGTTAAAAAAGGTCATTAAATACCTTCAAATTCTCGAGCCACGTTAGCACCAGAGTGCTGAGTGCTGTCTGGATCTGTCTAATTAATATCAGCTCCCAAAGGCTCCTGAGAGCCACTCTGGTGGCCAGCAACAAGCCAGTCCAAAGGCACTCTCCAGAAATGACCTTTAGTCTCTGACTTGCTCATTTTCAAAGCAGGGCATGGGGCTGCCAGACAAAATTTAAACTGCAAAAATTTGTTTCTAAATGCACAATACAAAATGCAAGAACTTTACTGGTGTGGTTTTTATCAGACCTGTTTCATTGAAAAGTTCTCCTGAATAAAAATGACTGCACAATATGGCATATAATTTTATTATTTTTTTACCCCTTCCCTTACTGAAATAAATATTTATTGATCCCAACAGGGAGAATAAAAAATCCCTGGCATTCTCCGTGTGCCACTTTATGTATGAGCTTTCCTATGTCTCATTTCTCCATGACAACCTCATTTGACAGGCAGTCCCTGCTTTGGCAATGTTGTATCATATTTTCTTAGGCATGTAAATTCTGTTGACAGTCTCATAAACATAAATTGGCAGGCATACTGTCCCAAAGCAATGCTTATTAAAATACGCTAATGGAATAGGATAAATACATTCTTTTCAAATGCAAGCAGAAAATACACACAGGTTCATATGATATTTCTGCTAGTGATTGATAGGAGTTACAGTCAGGGACTATTACAAAATTTCCAACTTTGTGATTCAGCTCCTGTAGTAAGTACCACAGGTCTACCATTACAAACAGTTGCTTCCACAGCCTTTTCTTCCCAGTCCCAGCACTCGTGCTGAGACACAGCCAGCCTTGTGCATGATGTTTCATGTGTCTCTGATCTGTGGCTGGTACTCAGTTCTTCCCCAGAATCTCTCTATTGCTCTTCCCAACCTCTAAAACTCACAAACCCTGGTACCTCTGAGCCACACAGCAGCTGAGTGTCACCTCCCGTGATGCTGCCTCATCTGCTTCTGTCACTGCAACAGAAACAAGGTTGGTAGCACACCCTGGGAGTAAGATACTGCAGTCTAGGAGCAGCATGGAAAAAGCAAGGAAATTTCCAATTTTGCTGAGATGTAATTCCCCCTGTGTGGCACTTTTGGGATGGCAAAACCAGTCTACAGAAAACGTTCTTAGGACAATAAGAATCTTCAGGCAAAAATAATGAAATTGCTATCAAGTATGCAGTTCCACAAGATTTTAATTTTAATTTGAAAGGTGTCCTAAAAGCTTTTATCTTTCTAGTGTATATATACTTATTTTTTTAGCATTATAATAAAATAAGCATAATTACTTTTAATAGTGAATATTTTTGTTCAAATTCAGGTAAATGTTCCGCAGAGAGGCTGTGGACTTCCCATCCCTGGAAGTGTTCAAGACCAGCTTGGATGGGGCTATGAGTAACCCGGTCTACCTTCCTATGTAAGGTTAGGGTTGGAACTGGATTATGTTTAAGGTCCCTTCCAGCCCAAAACCATTCTATGATTCTATAATTCTATGATTATATCTCTTTGCCAATCAGAATTATAGAAAACAAGTTTAAAATTTAGGTCTATTTAAAATTTTCCATAATTTGAATATGATTATTCTAAAATTAGAAAAGTGAAAACCAGAATACTCTTGTGACCTTTTATTTTCCACATATTATCCAATCTCAGAATGTCAACAAAAATTTTGGTGTTTATAATACTGCAGAAAATTATACAGTAGTACATTTTTATTTACCCATGTTTTAAATATAGATTGATTAATTTAATTTCAGTTGTAATAAAGGTTTCAAAGTCTTTCTAAAGAAATATATTTGTGCAAACAAGGCTTTTTAAAGAAAGAGAAGCAGAAAGAATGCTGTTAAGCATAGTTGAGAATTAACCAGCTTTCAGTTTTCAGATTTCCCCACTTTTTTTGAGAGTATAATAAGTCATTTCTATGAGACAGGCTTGAAGTACATAGTAATTTATTTGCAAAATATTGCTATACAAATGTAAGTTGCAGAAGTAACATTTTCAATTGAAACTTAGGAATTTAGAAACAACTTAGAACTGGACTTAAGTTCTTAAGAACCAAATTTTCAAGGGTGAGGACAGACACCTGGAGAGCTTTCTGGAAGTGTGTAAAGAGGCTAGTTAGTTAAAACCAGATCAAGCAGAGCACTTATGACCTTAAGATGCTGCTTAGACAAAATTGAAATGTGACTTCCAGGCCATTTCATGGAAATATCCCCATACCTAGTACATTTGAGGTGCACCATCCATCTATATCTCTAGGTGTGTGGTAAGGTTGAAGACATCTGTCTACAACAGTCAACCCAAATGCCCACTATAGGCTGTGGGGAGAAAAAGATACTTTTAGGATGCAATTCATCAGATTGTCTATCAAATCCCAGTTTTAGATTAAGATAAACTTCACCCCTGACGTGTCCTGTTCTCTCTGGTGATTATAAAGAGCCTCAATAACCATCCCATAGTCGGTTCCTACACCTGATGACAAGAACCCTCCCTGTGGTCATTGGATCCTGTGGAAGAAAAGACCAGACTGAGGCACAGAAGCCTCAAAGGGTACAAAGGGTAACCCTGCAGAGTGTCAAAGCATCTGTGCCATGAGCCCTATCTCTGTTCCCAGTGCAGTTGAGGAGTCATTGGCTCCGTAATGGACAGTGCATGATGGGACAGGCACATCCACAAGAGAGTCTTGTGGGAAAGAAAAGCACCTCAGTTTATCATCACCTACCAAGCAGGGCTCCCAAAATGAGAAGATTCTTGTTGCATTTTTCACAATTGCTATTTAAACACTTTTTTAAAAGTGCAAAACTTCTGGGACAGACACTGAATATTTTCTCCCATCTGGTCTTCCCAGTGATATGTTGAATTGTCTGATTTTTAAATCGTGCAATGTTCACTTCCAGCTGTCCAAACTGACGCTTTAATCCCAGACTGGGACTTTGGGTATTTTTACTTTTGGGCTAAAAAATTCTGTAACTCCAGAACTGCATATAATTATTTATATATGTGTACACAGAAAAAATCTAAATGTAAAATTAGCATTAATTAAAATTTTCCCACATACTTGACTCATAATTATTCTCCAGCTATAAGTAATAAATATAATTAGGACAAGTGAGAATCGTGGGACAGGAATAGTACAATGAGTTGGAGAGAAATATCAGAACATAGGTCAAGAAGTGACAAAAATTATTATGGAATTAGTCTTACTTCAGAACAAAATTAAGCTGGATGGCTCATGACATTTCTCCCATTGCTATTTTTCAGGCCTATTTTTATGTGACACTTTAAAATATTTCAGTTGGTAGCTTTAGAAAATATATATTTGAAGTATATCTAGATAAAAAGCATGGAAATAGGTAAATATGTGTGAAGTGCACTACGGATATCATGTTCAGGAACAAGTATTATTTAATTTGCATAAATTGTTAAGAAAGATCCCACTGAGTTCACTACACATACCACCGCTGGGTTTAGTCTGTATCAATAAGGTGGAGGGATGATGCAATTAGTGCTTCCACTTTGTAAAGGCAGCAGAAGAGAAGGATGAAAGTAGGCATGAAGAAGATAAAGTAGGAATGTGGAGGCTAAAGATACAAAGGAATGTAAAGTCAACATTTTTGTGTGTCTGTATCAATTGCTGAAGTTAGAGCGTTTTGCTGACTATTGCTTTAAAATAAAAATTTTGTAAAATGCTCATAGCAGGGCAGAACTCACTTGCTTTAATGTGTCTTAAAATCTGAAAGACAAGGTTTGTAGGGAGCAGCAATATCTTTTATTAAACTAGCTGATACAGTTATAAAAGGAGACCAGTTTCCAGGGCACTAGAAAAAGGTTTGTGTGCCTGAAGCATGTCTGGTTTTGAAACTATAAAGCTGAGTTAATAAAAGATCCTTCCTCTCTCTAAACCTTACCTCTCTATATCCTTGAATATCATCCCTAATGATCCTATTACTTGAAAATATGAGAAACTTCAGCTGGCTCAAGAAAAATCCCTCCTATTAGATTTCTGACTTTTGTCATGATCACTTCCAACCAGAAATGAAGGACAGAATGAGGGACAGTTTTGAGCCCGTATGTTCCTCATAGAGGACTCATAGCTCTGCATTTTGATAATACTGGTACAAAATATTCTCAGAGTTTTGGATGAAGGGAATGACTTTTAAAAGCAGAAATAGAAGTGCCAGTCTCCAATTTATAATGTTGAGTAGAAACTCTGCTAATTCCTGTGTAAATATTAACCTTTTTGGAGATCAATGTAAGCAACTGATGGATTTTTTTTTTATTATTTTTTTATTAGTTGGATAAGCAGTAGATTAAGTGAAAAACAGTCCTGGCACAACTGGAAATAAATTTTAAGCATCCTCCATAAAATATATGTAGTGGACTACTTTGCACCCGTCCTTCTGAACCATTTCAGATGACTGACTGCAAAATTCCCGTTGGCTGGATGGCTCTTAATGTTATTAATGTGTTGTGTGTCTGATTGATGTGCCTTGCTCAGATATATAAAGTTATTGTGCTTATTAGAACTGGAATCAGAAGAAATTCTTCCATTAGACTCTGTTAGCCAACTCCTTAGGCTTCCTTTTCTTCCAAGTAAGCTAGTATTTGGTTTTCCCAAAACTGTGCAGAAATAAAAAACACGATCGCTGTTTTTGAAAGGAAGAGGGTCACTGGCAATGCTCTCTGTACGTCTCTATGTTACTTTCTGGCTTTTGTTATCTTCCAATCAGGGCAAATCTGTTGGAAGATGCTAAGGGGAATTTTTAAATCTGTTTTTAGTACATGAGTAAGATAGATATCTCTAAATAATGTTAGCATCTAATAGCAATTGCAAAGTCTGGAGGGACATAGGGATACTCAAGACCTCTTCCAGGCCAATATTTCTGTATTTCTTTGGTAATATAAGTGTAATTGTAAATATTAATATATTCCCCATTTTTGGATTCAGATCAATTGCTGAATTTGCTGTGAATAGTTTCAGTTACACCAAAGAAGTTTAAGTGGATAAATTGTTCACCAAAATATACACTAAGTCCTACAAGGAAATTCAAATGGTTAACAAAATGGTTTAATAAAGTATCACAGTTAAAAAAAAAAAAGGTGAAGAAAACCCACCAATATGTATTTAGCTAATCCTCCTACATTATAATTAACATGAGAAATAGTAGACTCTTTTCCACTTCTCAGCAAAGATTAAATAGCTGAATGTCAGTATTGAGGAAACATAAAACTTGATTTCATTATTTAATAAAGAACAGTGCACTGAGTAGAGAAATGTGAACCAGTACAAATAATTAAAATTTTAGAAACTGCATTTGTCATAATAATTTTTAAAAAATCACTTTTATTTTAGAATTCTCCTGTTTATTGTTTCTCCTCAAATACTTAAGTGTGAACTGGAGAAAACTTCTTCTCTTATTCCACACAGGTTGACATAAGAGGTAAAATTTAACTAAAGATCTTTTTCTTTTGAATGCCAGCTCATAGAAATCAAGGGATTTGTCAGAACACTAATCTAACAACACACACCAGCAGATCTTAACTTTATTCCCTGATCAGAGACAATCAGCTCATCAGTACCCTGAGCCAAGCGGACACAGAGCTGCTCTCATCCAGCAGCACCCACTCGTGTTGGGGTTGTTTCTGCACTGTCCTGCCCCTCTTTGATGATGGGACATATTTTTTAGGTCATGTAGTGACTGCAATAAGACTGGGAGGCTGGTGTTAAAATACTGCACTGCCTGCTAATATAAACCCTATGGTTTATGATTATATTTTTGTGGTGGGTTGACCCTGAGTGGACACCAGGTGCCCTCCAAATCCTCTTGGTCACTGCCCACCTTGGCTGGGCAGGGGAGAGAAAATAGAGTGAAATACTTGTGGGTTGAGATAAGGACAGGGAGAGATCACTCACCAGTGACCATCTTGGGCAAAAAATACTCAACTTGAGGAAATTATTTTAATTAAATCAGACTAGGATAATGAGAATTAAAAACTAAATCTTAAAAGAGAATTGGGAATAGTGGCTGTGGTCAGTTCAGTACACATTCCCTCCGCTGCTCTTTTCTCCTCTGGAGGAGGTTTTCTCACACTCCTGCTCTTCTCCAGCGTGGGTCCCTTCTATGGGATGCAGTTCTATAGGAACAGGCTGTTCCAGCATTGGTCCCCACCAGGGTCACAGGTCCTGCCAGTAAATCTGCTCTAGTATGGGCTCCTTTCTCCACAGGGACACAGGTCCTGCCAGCAGCCTGCTCCAGCGTGTGCTTCCCACAGGGTCACAGCCTCCTTTGGGCATCCACCTGCTCCAGGATGGGGTCCTCCGTAGGCTGCAAGTGCATACCTTCTCCCCCGTGGACACCCAGGGGCTACAGGAACACAGCTGCTGCACCATGGTTTTCACCAAGGCTTGCAGGAGAATCACTGCACCTCCTGCCCCTCCTTCTCCACTGGCCCGGGTGTCTGCAGGGTTGTTCTCACACAACCCCACTCCTTTCTTCTGACTGATGCTGGTGTTGCAGAGGGTGGGTTTCATTTCCCCCTTCTTAAATACATTATCCCTGAGGTGACACCGCGGTTGCTGATGGGCTCAATCTTGACCAGCAGGAGGTCCATCTTGGAGGGCTGGCTTTGGCTCCATCAGACGTGGGGGAAGCTACTGCAGCTTCTCAGAGAAGACACCCCTGTAGTTCACTGCTGCTAAAACCTTACCACACAAACCCAATACAGCTTTATAAATAAGGTCCCTTTGGTGTATTCTGCAGTTAAATCTAGACTGGACTGCTCAAGGGTGATGCCCAACATGCAGCTGCAGTGTATTCAGCAGAGACTCAAGTGTGACAACACCCTGAGTAAAGAGGCTTCGCACCCCTCTCACACCTTGCTCTGTGCCTTTCCTATTTGCACAGATCCTCTCTAAAATTGCTTTTAGAGGCCCTACTACACATGCCTACATCTGTGGTGGTCTGAGAACTCATTTCATTCAAAACAAAAATTTCTCCCTGGCCCCAAGCAAGGTCCCTGTAGTGTCCCTGCTCTGTGTTCCCAGGACTGGGAATGCTGTGCAACACAGTGCTAAAACCTCTGGGTGTTTTAGTGAGTCCAGATATGTTGCGAGATTGGACTCATGAACAGCATTGATGGTTCTGGTAGCAGATGGGGCACGGATGGAACAGGAAAGGGCTCTTGGACTGGAAAGGGCCAAGGTAGAGGCTCTGTGACTGCTAATCTTCTCAGCATGACAGCAGAATCACCTGAGACCCTGTGGCAATCATTCCCCGCAGCTAAGTATCCCCAAACTTCACTTTCCAATGTGTTCTGCGTGACTTTTCTCTTCACTGTTACGCAAGTCCTCCAATCTAGCACTAGCACTGTAGAGAAAGAATATAGTTCTCTGAAACTTTATAAAATATGCTACAGTTTTAAAAGAAATCCAGAAGAAAAGCGATACCCTGAAAATTATACCGAATTGGGGAAGAAGTTTCAATATAGCCACATCCACAAACCTTGTGCTCAGAAAAGTGAGAGCTAGATAATAGTTTATCCCACATACTGAGTAGCAGGGAAAGAGTATTACTATGCCCCAAAGGGACAATTTAACCCTATTTTCCTTAAAAATGCAGCAGTTAAGCTCTTAGAAACAGTTTCCATCTGTAGTCAAACTACTTGATAAAAAATCAGTGTCACAGACTGAGCATAGTAAAGGAGAGGAAAAGCAGATTTTCTATCAGAAAGCACAGTCCAGTCAGAAATATATTCTGAGACATTTCAAGCTTCATAACATATTGCTGTCTCAGACATTATAGTAAACAGTCCATTAACAGTTTTGCAAAATGAATGCTGACCTCCATGTATTTATTTACTTGTATTTGTCAATATTTCAAATAGAAGCCCTGGTTTTGGACCTCTCCCAGTTCTGAGGCAGCACAAAGTTCTGAAGCTTAAAATGACTTGTTTTGCTGAGGTTGCTTTTTTTTTTTTTTTTTTTTCTGGAATACCATCTTATTTTACACAGTATAATATTGACTCATTTTTGTATCCTCTTAAGATAAAGCCCAATGAGCTGTGTTCCTAACTTGTTCTTATTTAATGCTCCAGTTTATTTTTTCCTTTCTGTTCCAGAAAGAATCAGTGTTATATTTAATGGATGCATAGAATTAGGATTTTTTTAATCATAATTTTTTCGTAAGATGAAGAAGAAATAAAAATTAGGTCTTTTTTCTGTCTGACTGCTTATCTATCTATCTATCAATAAAGAATAAATTAACATAGAGGCACCACAAGGTGATCTTCCCCCTCTACTTGATCCTAGTGAGGCCACATTTGGAGTATCGTGTTCAATTCTGTTCCCCACAGTTCAAGAAAGACAAGGAGCTACTGGAGAGGGTCCAGTGGAGGCCACAGAGATGATGGGGGTCTGGAGCATCTCCTGTATGAAAAGAGGCTGCGGGAGCTGGGCCTGTTCAGTCGAGAAAAGAGAAGACTGAGAGGGGATCATATTAATGCATATAAACATCTCAAAGGTGGGTGCCAAGAGGATGGTGCCAAAGATGCCAAGAGGATAGTGCCAAACTGTTCAGTGGTGCCCAGCAACAGGATGAGAAGCAGTGGTCATGAACAAAAACACAGGAAGTTTCACCTCAACATGAGGAAGAACTTCTTTATGTTGAGGATGGCAGAGTCCTGGAACAGATTGTCCAGGAAGGTTGTGGAATCTCCCTCTCTGGAGACATTCAAACCCACCTGCATGGTTCCTGTGTCACCTGTTGAAGCTGACCCTGCCTTGAGAGAGGCTTGTAGTAGATGACCTCCAGAGGCTCCTTCTAACCCTAACAATTCTGTGATTCTGTTATTTTTCCAAATTGATCAGGTGGTAATTCAAATTAGATACTAAGCAGGTCAATTTATCGTTAAACTACTTCATGTTGAAGTCAAAATTCAGAAAACTGTTCCCGTTTTATTAAGAAATTTCTGAAGTATTAACTATAAATGTTATTGCAGGCTGTCCTCCACTGGGATGTTTGCAAATGAGGTCACAGTCATAAATAATAGTCTCCAAAAATAAAGTTGCTTGTGTCAGAAAAAATCTCAGGAAAAAATACAAAGTTTAAGTTAAAATAACAACATTTATGGTATCTTTGCAAGGTCACTTGTTAGTATATATCTCATGAGTCACAGAACTGAAGACAAAAAGAAAAAAAAGTGAAGACATTGGCAGAGTTAAGTGTCCTTCTGTAACTGGTCTGACAAACAGAAATTGTCTTCCCCAAATCTTGGAGTTTTGTTTAAAGGGGAAGAAAAGAAAAAAGAAAGTAGAAACCATTCAAAGAAGGACATATTTCATAAATTAGGAATACATTATGGAGATCCAAACCTCTTATTTAACTGCTTGCTAAAAACTAAGATTTCTTTAAATATAGCCATAGATGAAGTCTATCCCAAGGCAGGGTGATAAATGCATAGTTTGCAAAGAAAGTGGAATCATCATGGAGTATAAAAGTCTCTAATGTTGTCAGTATAATGGAAGGAAAAACCCCAAGCCAGCTGAGAGTGCAGTTTTAGACACATGCTTTTCACAAACTGACTGATGTGGCTTTTTTAAATAAATCAATCTCAGCCTTTGCAAATCACTCAGGGACAGATTCTGCTTTTCACTCTTTGTCCTATTTGCATTGCAGACAAAAAAACGCATTTCTCTGCAGATATAATTCACTGTGATAATTATGCCCTACAACTAGAGTGTGAGTCAGCATGCAGAGCCTGGCAGAATGCATCCTCCTAAAACTGAGCAATCCAGACTTCAGGGGCTCATAACAGACAAACTTAAACCACAAATATTTTGGGTGGTTTGGTTTGGGTTTTTTTTCCTTTTAATATTTTCTCCTGAAATATAAAAATACTGATCCTCTCAAATTCCTGCAGTGATCTGTTGCTGTCATTCACAACATCAAACCATAACCTTAATGGTTATTTGCATCATTTGCTGCGTGCTTTGTGTTTATAATTCCATTTGGCTCAAGGCAAAGTAATGTAAGGAATTCATGGACATAAAGGAGTGTAAAAGAGAGAAAGTTTGATCAATAGGACAACTTTGTTGTTGGTAAACATTGTCAGAAAATGATCAGTGTCAGTGCTCTAAGCCAGAGAAAAGTAATAACATGAGTGGCAAGCTTCCTGTGAGCGTTTGGAGTATTTATGTGGTATTCCAAAGGAAGATCTGTAAACAAGACTAGAACAAAAATACAATTTTATTGATATCCACCTGATTTATGTTTACTGCATGTGTTGATAATAACCCTATTTGTCAAGAGAGTCCATCATGAATACTAATTTACTGTTACTGAGTCAAAACCAAATAAGTGAGGTTGATGTGATGGTGTACTCTGATGTATTTTCATGTAATCGCATTTAGAGTGACCTGAGTCTTCAGCAAAGAAATCAAAGGACTTTCACCATGCACAGGATGTTTTCTAATGAGTTTATAAGTGTATCCTGATATAAATGGAGCTCAGAGACTATGAGAAGAGCCTTACCATCTGTCTAATGGAACATGAATAAAGATTATTTTTAATATCTTATGCCATGCTTTTATTTCACAAACTTGCTTTTTAAAGCAGAACATCTCAAAGTCCCAGAAGATCAAATCTACAAAAAATTCTTACATTTTGAACTTTCCTTCATTCTAATTTGAAACAAAAGACACTAAGAGGTTTCCTTGCAATTGTCACGGGGAAATAAACAGTAATTCGGTAAATATTAGACTTATCTGATCAGAAGAGTTTTCCATAACACAAAAAAAATTACACTTAAAGTTTCTCTCTCAATCTATGACAATAACATGATAGTGAAGTGAAATGTTCCAGCATACATGAAATGGATCTCCAATTGTTCATGTATAATTCTGTTAAAATTGATACACTCCTCTTACAAAGCATTAATTTTTGACTAATCAGTATATTTCAATGAATAAAAAGTCTACTGGTTCTGTTCTAAGCATGAGTGAACATTATTCAACCAGTTAAGAGAAATCAGAATAAAAAGAGGTAAGGTGACATTCCTAAGAAGTAAAATTCAAAATTTCAGCTGGAATAAGTCTGTTCAGTGAAGTCTGAACAATATATTCTAGTTCAGATCCAGGAAACCTAGTTCACAGAACCATAGAGTTGTTGAGATTGGAAAAGATCTTTAAGATCATCAAGTCCAACTGTCAACCCAGCACTACCACATTCACCATTAAAATATACGCTCAAGTGCCAGAGTACTTTGTTCTGCCTGCAGAATAAACACACAGTAGTTCCAAAATACCCCCTTCACATTAAAAATCAGGAATTAATGGAAAATGAGCAGTGTCAATAAAAACTGGAATGCAAATTCCTCCATGATTTTATCACTAATGAAAGCCCTTCAGAATGGACCTGATCCTGAGTGTGTCCTGCCCATCCAAAATGGTGGCAGATATGCCCAAGCCTGGTGAAATCTGACTGCTTAGGGGTATCCAAGGAACCCCAAAATGGCATACATTAGGAAAACCATTCCTGCTTCTAGGTACATTGTGGTAGGATTATTAACTCTTGCTACAAGCAATTGCAAAAGTACAATGGAAAGTGTTGTCATCTCTAAGACTGTATGTGACACCATTCTCCTTAGGCTGTTTCACACAAAATTGTACAAATAGAGTTGATCAATGGCTCACTTTACTGTTAGAAAAATGTTAGGCCTGAAATCTCATTCCTTGGATTCTGATTTTGGTTTGCTACTGTATTAAAAAATCAGAGGAAAATGTTCCCTCTGATTTCAGCGAGCTCTTGCAGAATTATGAGGACTGTTGTCTGAAACTACTTCCAGAGTTTCTATTCATCCCAAAGGGCAGAGAGCAGGTTTATTTCTCTGTGTGTGGTGTAATGCCCATTTATCTACCAATTCCTGCCAGAATGGCAGAAATTAACCAGCCAGACACATGGACCCACAGTTTGCACAGAACACCCAGTATATATAATAAAATATATATAAGTGTACTTCCTACTTTTCAGAGTGAATTCTTGTGAGTGGTCAAAGTTCCAAAAATAAATAAACAAAACCAAAAAGAATAACCAAGTATCCACTCTAAGGAGAAATGCAGGAGCATAGGCATAGAAAAGGTTGAAGCTTACATAGATGATATAACTCAATTTACAAGAAGATATTTTGTTCTTGTTTTTTTAATTTTTTTTTTTTTACTAATTTCTTTATGTCTTACTTCCCTGAAAGCTCTTAACTGAATTGAAATTAATTCCCCTGAAATTGCAGGGTCAGAATTCCAGGCTTTTGTAAATATCTGCAATTCCCCCTGGAGTTCTCATTGCCTTCTTCTGGAGCTTGTAGCACTCAAAGGTTTTAAAAAACAGCTTCCTGGCCAAGAAATAGTGTAAAGTAATAAATCTCCCTCTGGCTGAGCCAAAATCCATGCTGAAGTGCTAGGTCTGATGATAAACAAAGAAGTAAACTCCATTCTTTACCGTGGGAATACAAAGCTCAAGCCTTCAGGCAAATTGATCATCTGATAGCTGGTAATTAGCATAGTGCTTGTGCAAGACTCGGATTCCTAATGCATCTGTTGCTAAATTTCAGGATCCTTCAAGGTTTGTTTGCTGGCATAAGGGCTACTAAAAGCAACAGTTGTGTATGGAAGACTCGTAGCTGGATTTCAAAGGCAAAGGCCAAACTGTCTCTCCTAGTGATTGCTCTGGGTTTCTAATGTGAACTGCATCACTGCTAGAAAAGAGCACTTCTCCAAAGAAAATAACCCTCTTTAATCCAAGGGAAAACCTAAAACTACTGATAGTGACATCTGGTGGTACCTAAAAATGTCACATTTGAAAGTAAACCCCCTCTTGGTGCAAAATGAAGATTGACAGCCTTGTGGTCTGACACTTTTCCAACTGGAGTTAATAAAAGTCTTACTCAGTGATATGAAAGAGAGATATTAATGAAACCCACCCTTCCTAAGCCAGAGATGCCTGTGAAGCCTCAATCCACATGCAGATATCACATGGTCTTCATCTGTATGTTGAGAGAATGAATGCACTGAACACCCAATTGCTTCTCAGGGACCCTTTACATTCCCCATGGTCATTGCACAAAATATGTCATGTAAATGTGACTTATACATATGGTTATTTAAATGAGAGATGCTACCGTCTATGAAGAAATAAATGTGGACACAAATGAACTTTGGCACTATGATGTATGATACCTCTCCAGGCTGGAGAAATATATCAGGTGTCTTCAATTAAAATAATAACAATAATCTTCTCAACCCTGTTCAATTCAAGCCAACCATTTAATTCAGTTTTCTCTCAGCTGATCCTAATAACTCTGATATAGTTCCTAGAATTCCCTCTGAGTAACCTCTGCTCTGCCCACTCTTGCAGAAACATTTGTCTGGTCTTACATCCTTTGCTCTCTTCTTTTCTTCAGCTGCACAGACAGCATCTTGGCTATTTTTCCTGCAGGCCCTGATACAAGCTCTCTGATTAATATTACCTCAGAAAAACATACTGTGGTATAGAAAGGAGAGGAATACTACATCTGCTGCTAGCACCTTTCTCTCCCAAAGAAACTGTGATGAAATTGCTGTTAGTGTTCAAGTGGAAAAACCACAACAACTCACACATTGAGAGTTGTTTGCATGTCCATTTTGGCTCCTATTCTGTTAACCAAGATTGTAGCCAAGAACCCAGTTGTCTTGATATAGAACTGGAAAAGTATTTTTCAGCCTTAGACACCCAGCTTTGCTGTCCCAGAAAAAAGCGTCATCTTTCTCCAATGTGTTTCAAGTCATATTTTTTTGTGA
Source organism: Atrichornis clamosus (assembly GCA_013400975.1). NCBI lineage: Eukaryota > Metazoa > Chordata > Aves > Passeriformes > Menuridae > Atrichornis > Atrichornis clamosus. The sequence continues at coordinate 46,367 of WBMZ01005378.1, forward strand.
GAGAAATTTCTAACATTCAAACAAGTGTGAATGATAGTAGAGCTTTTTAAAGCTAAAACACAATCGTGCTTTTGAGATGAAACATTGGCATCTCCAGATGATACTTTCCATAGCAATATTATTTCTATTACATAAGCTTTAGAGACCAACATGAATTTTGGGACTCTACTGAGGTAACTGCTAAGCCTCAGAGTATACAGACTTGCTGAGGCTTAGGCAACTGTCATGTTATTCTCCTATTTTCCCTGAGGTACAAGCTGGAGCTATCTCTGCTGAGGACTTATAAAGCATCACATGCAACTAAACCTGAAACACACATGCATTTGTGTGGGTGTGCACTCACATTGGCAATGGAGAGTACATGCCTTCATATAAATCTATGTCTGAAATTTAGGTGTGAATAATTCCCCTGGCAATTGTCTACTGATCTCTTAGAAAAACAAGTTCTTTACTTAACACAAAAATATAAAAATGAATAAATTTTATGTTGATACATGGAGCGTTAGTATTAACTTGCAAACAAATCAGATATGTACATAGTCTTTCCCATCTGGCTGCTAGACCTGCTCAAGTACAGCATTTGGATATTTTTCAGCTTGTTTTACTCTCATGAACTTACAAAGCTTTCTCACCTCAGATCTTCTTTCAGAGATGGTTTCTCAGTCTCTGAGGGATAACCACGATATGCAGTGAATATCTCCTGTAGCTGGCAGAGCTTGAGGAGAAGTGCAGCTTCTCAGTTCTTTTATAAGCACTTCACAACCCTGCCAGAGAGTGAACAGTGAGGAGTTTTCACAGTGAGCAGCAGAGCAGGTTTTGAGTTAATAGCTGGCTGATCCTCAGATTTAGGTAAGCAGCAACATGTGAGTTTGTGTCCAACTGACACCAACACTGAGACAGGAAACAAACAGTTTAGGCTCACTTCAAGACAGCCAGAGTCCTTCAGGCAATCCTTAATGCCTATATTTATAATTTCCTGACTCATCTGTGCTCAAATTGACTGAGTTCTTGGAGGATGTGTGCATTCACTCTGCCTGGCAAAGCACCCAGGAGGACAATTTCCGGTTCTTGAGGTTCAGAAACATGAACTGTTACAGTCTGTGTGTCTCTGAGCCCTTGTGGCTGAATTGCTTTTCCCTGTTCTCAGCATATGTGTGGACAAACAGCACTCCTGCCTAAACCTGTTTTTTTTCTTTTCTACTGCTTCGCTTCTTTAGGGAAGGTTACAAGATAAATACTACAGTATCAAGCATACAGATTACACCAAAATAATAGATGGTTTCTGCCTCTAGAAAATCTTCCTGTAGAAAATAGAATGCCATTAGATAAATTAAGGGCCTTAACCAATATATGCAGACCCTTCAAGCTGCCAGAAAAGCAAAAAGATTCTTTTCCAGCAAAAATATTAAGACAGCAACTGGTTATAAGAGAGTTCTTGTGGAGAATCTGTCTTAAAGAATGCTCTGAAATAGTTTCACCTCTTTAACTGAACATCTTTGTCAGAATTGTCCCAGATAATCCTATGTTTTTGTCTTTACATGTACAGTCATACATTTAGCAAATACTGAGTAGCTTTCTGTTTCAGGGGAGACTTACAATACTCTTTCATGTATTACTTAATATATAAAACTTTGCTTAGGAAGTAAAGATATAACACTACTCTTGGCTTTTGATCACAGGCGAAGATTTTTGGCAAATGAAATTAATCCAGGTGGTGATTAGCCAAAAAAACCCCTTTTATTTTCCCTGCGGACATGAAAACCAAAGTCCATTGTTTTATGAAATGGATTACAATACCAATTCCTGAGTTCCTCCCTGGAACAGACAAGGGGAGCTGTTTCAGCAAAAAGTAGTTCTTGGATAAACTGTTCAGTGATTTTTATTTTTACCTTCAGGCATGAGTGATTGAAGAGTCTGACTTCTTGAAATTGGAAGCAGTCGCCTGCCAGTGGAGTATTAAAGGCTTGTACTATAACCACAACAGAAAGGAGACAACAGAGACAAAACAAATTCACAAAGACAGTGGAATTGTGTGACCACTCAAAAAAAGTTTCTGCACGAGTTTCTTTGGAAATTTTTTATTTTGGAGGGGGAAAGAAACTTTTTTAAAAGAGCCTGGAATAAGATTCAGAAGGTTTCTATGTACTTCCCAAATTAGTCATAGATTTCTTCTGTCAATTTTGGTACAGGACTTCAGATGAGATACCAAAGAGCACACAGGAGCTTAAAATACAACATAAACAGAAAATAGGCACATAGGTTGAAAGAAGAAATCCAGAATCTCTCCATGTGTCTGCTAAGATGCTCATGAATTCAATGATCTTTGAATCTGGGAGAGATGTACTCTATGTCAAGCACACATATCACATCCAAAAGGCTTTTCATCACAAAATCCAGTTAGCAGCAGTAAAGCTCAGCCACTGAACACACATAGAGATGCTATCAGTTGCCTCAGGCTCCTTGGGCTCCATAGAAAAATATTTTTAATTCTCACAAAGATTGTGAGGAAGAATTGTCCAAACTGAGAGAAAGGATGGATTATGGGAGACAACAACACCCTTTCTAATAAGAAAGACTTGATGCTAAAAGAGCTCATAAATGAACTCTGCAAACACAGTAAAATAAGCTTGAATAATCTAGGAAGAAAAGCATGAATTTGAATTTTTTCATTAAATGTGGCAGTAGTAAAAGGTGTATCCTCTCCTTATTCTTAATGTACTATGTAGATATAACAGTTTTGTGAAAAACAAAGTGCAAAGGTAGAAGTTTTAAGTGCTTACGGAACTATGGTTTGAGTGGGACTTTGCAGGATGGACTCAGAAAGGTTCAAAGACCTGAGGATGGACTAGACCCAAAAAGTAGGGAGTACACGTATGGAATACGAGAAGAGGAGAACTACTTTTGGTAAGAGCAGACCTATAAAAAAGCCCTCAAAATCAGACATGGTGGCACAGAATTTGTGCATCTTTAGAACCACTGAGGGTTGTTGATCTGAGAACAGTACGGAGACTAATCCTTGAAGAATGCAGTGGACAAAGTGTCATATGTTTGTTTTTAAGTCATTTCCTTAAATCTCACGAGCAGTTTTCAGTTTATTCAAATAAATAAATAAATAAATAAATAAAATTAAGATTACCATAATAAATTAAGCATTTTCTGTCCAAACACAGCAAAGTTTACATGATCATGGTTTGCATGTCTAGAGCCTTGGTTTTCTTTGATATATATGATTTAATGAAAAGATGGACCAGTCTTAGAACCCCAGAAGGGTTTTATCACAGTACCTGAAAGTTCATGATGATCTGAAGTGTGCTGCAATGGGGAGTATGGGGTGGGAGGAGACAGAAGGCAGTCAACAGTACAAAGCCAGGGATGAAAATTTATACTACAGTTTCATAAATGAAGAAAGCATGAGAAGATGGATGTAGGGAGTTATTCTGCCATAGGATGCTCATTTTCCAGGTATAGAAAACTGGTTCCATTTCTTATTAAGAACAAATAAACTCAAAGTGAGATAATTCAGGTGTAAGTTGGGAGAGGAGTAGGTTTCTGAAGACATCTTGAACAAACAAGAAACATGAACTCCAGGAAATTTCCAAAAGCAGTTCAGCACTTGAGAAGGCAAGGATTAAGACAACTGGTAAGCAAAATCTATAATTGAGTTTTCATCTTTTCCTTTGCAAACCCATTTCATCCTGATTTGGTAGATTAAAGATGCTTCTTTTAAATCTTGGCTGGTATCAAAGTGATTTTAGGGTATTCTGACAAACTTGTTTCCTTGTCAGATTGACAAATATGACAGATTGAAGTGGAATGCCTCTTTGTGTATGTGAGAGTCCCAGAGTTGGGAAACATTATCTGAACACTACTTCCTGACACTGACAGCTACAATACAACAAACCAACTCCCTGCTATAACTTCAACATCCATTATTTGGGTAACAGTTAAAGAAAATCATAGTGCTGAAGAAAATTACATTATTGTCATTACAGAGACTCCATTCAGAACTGACTCTGACAGGACAGGAACATGCATTACCCTGGACCTGACACTGCAGCACAGCTTTCAAGTCCTAAATTAATCTTCTTTCTGACCCTCTATTATGTAGACTCGCGAGATCAATATATGCTAGATCAGGATCCACAGAGCACAACTTCTCCACTTAAGTCCTAACTCAACTTGAATATTGCACCCAAAATCAAAATTTTCTTTTTCTCTATAAGATCCAGGCATTTCTGTTAAGTTGGACAGACTAAAGTTCCAGACTTTAGATGGTCAGGCAAACTTGAACTTTATTTGCTCAGAATAAAAAATTACTATTTGTCACCCAGTTGGTAGTACTTATTTCACAGAGAAGGTAGTTTAGAACTAGTTCATTTTGGCTGCCATCACGTTAAAAGCAAATTTTCAATGGTCTGATCCTTCTAGATAATTAGGAGAATCACTAAGTTCAGTGGATGTGTTAAAGAAACTAAAGATATCATGGTTGCCAATTTCCAGGAAACCTTATCTAAACAGCTGTCTTGTAGTTTCCTTCCAGAGTCCTACATTTCTCATTGTTTAAGAGTATGACTTCATATGCAAGCCCATCAAAGTGTGATAAATGAATTTTTGTGAGAACTACTTATGATCAGATTAAATTTGTGGACTGATGTTTTTCACAGTGAGTCAAGATCTTCAGTATTACTCTGGAGACCTTCAGTGCAGATGTTTGCATATGAAACCTGTTTTGTTCAATATCGACAGGCACATTTATATTCACAAGTTATTGCTTCAAATATATATTTTTAAAATAAGCATAATAAAAAGTAACTGATCCTAATTTAGCAAGATTTAGCAAATAATAATCAATCCAACCAAATAATATTATTTAACTAAGATAGAATGAGTGCTTACTGTGGAACAATATATCACTAATGTTTGGAACAGGTGCACAGTGTCTTAATAAATCAGTAACCTGGAAAACACATCAATTATTTTGAAGGTTAATGGATTTTTTTTCTTGTTCTCCAAAACTCATGAAGATATTTTCCTGAATATTTCAAACTATTCAAAAGTAAATCAAACCAAAAATCTTGATAAAAAAATAATTAAAAGAAAAGCTTATGGTGGTTTATAAAACAGCATAAAGTACGAGTGACACAAAAATAAGCAAAATATATTTATGAGTAGGTACAAGTGGAACTGTTGTAGCATGATATATACTGGAATGTAGATAAGATATGTTAAAAAGAAGTGACTGGAGTTACAACTGGAGTTACATCTCCCATCTCACTTGAAAGTAATTTGGATCACAAATTTTCTCAGCAACATTCTTTCCTGAAACAGCATTTTTTGGGTGAAATTCTCTAATGTCAAAGATTTCTGAAAACCAGAATGGGAATCCTGTAACAATATAATGTAGGGACTAATCTGATACTTGAGATACCTGTCTATACTCCAGCAGGTCCTAGAATTTTGACATTAAATTCCTAATCAATAAGGTGAAGACATAAGCTTTTGAAATCCAACAGGCTGAGGGAGGTGACTGTCTCCCTCTACTCCACTCCCATGAGACCCCACCTGGAGTACTACACGTAGCCCTGGACCACAAACATAAGAAGGATGTGTACCAGTCGGAGCGAGTCCAGAGGAGGCCATGAAGAAGATCTCCTGTGAAGACAGGCTGGGACAGTTAGAGTTGTTCAGCTTGGAGAAGAGGAGGTTCCAGAGAGACCTTATTGCACCTCCCAGTACCTAAAGGGGGGCCTACAAGAAACCTGGAGAGAGACTTTTCACAAGGGCATGTAATGATAAGACAAGGTGGTGTTAGGGAAAACTTCCCCGTCTGGTCACTCACGAGACCCAGTGGCACTCACAACACCAGGGACTTCAACAGCTGGGACCAAAGCCCCTCCACAGCAGGCAGTTCCAGTGAGCCACTGTGTCCACAGGTGACTCCCTACACACCCCACTCACACGCTCAGACCAGGCTTCCTTACTGGTTTGACCCGAGGTTTCCCACAGCAGTCTCACATGTCTAGTTCCATAAAGACATTTATTCATGCAGTAACACAGAAACAGCTTGAGCTAGTGCCTCAGAGGAGAACCTCCACCAAAGGAATCCCTGGGCTTTTATACACTCACAGGCTACCCACACACAAGTCTTGCTTTTCATCCCAAGGAGTCTTCAGCTCCTGCTGTGTTTCTCTTTGTCCATTCTTCTGGTCACCAGTCCTTGCACCATTTGTTATGTAAAGGGTTGGCAGTTCACAGCCTTTTGTCTCTCTGGACTCCCACCAGAGCTCAATCTGCATCTCCAACTGCAGCTTGCAAATGGAGCTACCTGCACCAGATGCATTCCTCAAGAGGGGAATGGCTTTAAACTGAAAGCGGACAGGTTTAGATTAGATATTAAGAAGAAATTATTTACTGTGAAGGTGATGAGGCACCAGAACGGGTTGCCCAAGGAAGTTTTGGATGTCCCATTCTTGGAAGTGTTCAAGGCCAGGTTGGATGAGGCTTTGAGTAACCTGGTCTAGTGGGAGGTGTCCCTGCCTGTGGGAGGAAGGTTGGAACTGAATAATCTTTAAGGTTCCTTCACAAATCATTCTATGATTGATTTTAAACCACATTTTAAATAGAAATAACTTAGGTAACATCAGTAGTTAATGTCACCAATAGTGTAGCAAAGAGAAAGAAAATAAAATGTATTATTTAGAACTTTAAGGGATTTTATTAAAATGGGATTCTTGTTTTTCTTTGTCTTTTAGTATGCTATTGAACTTCCAGAGAGACTGAACAGAAAGAATTAAATACATCACTTGGAAACTTAGACAGTAGAAAATTTCACCAACAAACAGAATTCTTTAAATGAAAATTATGTTTGTATGTAGGCAAATTTCATAATGGAAACTAATTTGCAAAGTTAATGCTCTTGCTGAAAGCCATTTATCTTCTTTACTGTCTGAAAAGGAATTACCTATGTACATTTTTAACATGCAATGTGTGGTTGCCTATTTTGACTAAATTATGTGCAACTCACATACAAGTTCGTTTTCTCTTCACAATTTATTCCTCCTTTAAATATTTTGTTCTTAGCTATACTCAGATGTAAATCCCTTTGACTCAATGAATTATTTCAGGTTTATAGATGCAGGAGATAATAAATCAGCATCTCAGATGCAGCTACCAGTTCTTAAGGAAGGAAGAAAGAAAGGAAGGGATTGGCAGCAAAGGAATAACAGCAATACTTATATCTGTGGATTTCTTTCATCTTAGCACCTTCTGGATACTTTCTGTCTAGAAGGATGTTAATTTTTCCTTTCTTTAAATGTATCAGAAATGGTTTTCACTTTTACATAGTTCACAGATTATTTTGTCTAGTGAATTTAGTTCACCCGGTGATGAGAAAGGTCTATTTCAATTAAAACCAGTGTTTCCTCAGAGAAAGCCCTGAGACAGGTCAAAGGTTGGGCTTCATGGTCTTGGAGGTCTTTTCAAACCTAAATGGTTCTATGATTCTATGTCTGATGCTTCTACCGAAATGAAACTGGCAAAGAAGCAGACTTCAGTTCCGGCAGTAGGTTCAGCAAGTGCCCAGAACCTTCTCTTGGAGAAAAGGTAAGTTCCTGAGTAAGGTGTGCACAAATTGATTATCTGTTTCATCGAGTTTCAGGAAACAGTTAAAAGGCTTCACGGCATGAGAAGAGCCAAGATGGAGATAGGTTTTTTCAGAATCATGGTCCTGTAGTAGATACCACTGAAAATGAATCATAGAATCGTAGAAACTTAAGGTTGGAATAGACCTCTAAGATCACTGGGTTCAACCATTAACCCAGCACTGCCAAGTCCACCACTAAACCATGTCCCTAAGCACCACATCCCTATGTCTTAAAAACCTTAAGTCTGGTGTCTTCCCTGGGCAGCCTGTTTCAATGCCTGACAACACTTTCTTTGAAGGGATTTTTCCTAATATCCAACTTAAACCTCCCCTGGTGTAACTTGAGGACTTTTACTCTCATTCTTTCACATGTCACCTAGGAAAAGAGACAAACCTCCACTTTGCTGCAACTATTTTTCAGGTAGTTGTAGAAAGTGATAGGGTCCACCCTGAGCCTTTTCTTCTCCAGGCTGAACAACTCCAGGCACCTTGGACCCTGGTGACCCACAAAAGCAGGCCTCTGCTTCAGTCTGCAGACTCCTTATCATGTAGGATATCATGAAAAGAAACAAGTGCTCATAGTGGGTGACTCTGTTAAGGGGAATGTATTGAGCTCTGCCTGGGGGTGGATGAGGAATGAGTGAGAGCTTATGGGTCAGAACTAAAGGGCAGCCCCAACCATTCTGTGATTCTGTGTAATTTTCTGCAGTTCACATCAAAGCCTTTGAAATGCACGATTGAAGTCCTCAGGGCATCCTACAGATGGCAGCAGCCATCACGCCATATGTTCCCTGGGGCAATCCACTATAACAGTAGGACAAATTAAAAATAGTTTGTCATTTTGAAAGACATATTTAGTACAACGTATTTTTCAAGCTAAAGAGCAGAGATGTTGTGCATCTGGACACAGAAGATTAGACAGCTTTACAGCAGGAGTGGCAGAGATATATGGTGCTTCCTTATAATACAGCCTAATTTAGAGAAAAGAAATTGACCTGTTAGACAAAGCCTGAATATTTGACTATGATTCATACAGGGACAACTGTGGATCAAAGAGATAGACAGAGGACTAGAACAAAAATCCCTTGGTTTCTTCCCATCTCATCTGAAGTCGATTCAACTCTTTCCTGTCTCATGATCCAAAGCTAAAAGTTAACTAGACTCTGCTGTATAACACAGCAAATTGATTAAGAATTGTAATGTAAATTGAGATATTTCAAATAGCGATAAGGTAAGATTTAGCCTTCTTACAGCAACCCTGCAGCCCACAGTCCAGTTTCAGAGTCTGAGCACCACAGAGAAATAACCTTCAGACTCCATTGCTTTTGATCTTATGTAAGCCAAATAGCTTTCTTTTCCCTATTATCCTGTAGTTAGTATTCATGTAATCTTGTTTTCTTACTCTCAAGATAAACAAGCAATTGACAGTCCCTTCATTTTCAGCCAAGCTTACAATTAAAAAAGCTACAACCACTTTCACAGACATAATTAGCAGCATGTGGGAATTCTGGATCCAGTCCTCTACCATGACTTTCACTACTGAAGCAGAAGATATGTCTAAACTGCAGACAGAGAGGTAATGGAAAGTCCTAGCTGAGCTATCTTTAGCTAATTTGGGTTTCAGTAAAAGAGGAGATGCATGAAAGGGACCTCTGTGGTTACATCAACCAAAAAAACCCTCTCATGACCTTGCTGTGTTAGTTTTGTTATCATATGTACTCAAAAAAAGTGTAAAGGGCTACATGTTTTCCTCCTGTTCTCAAATTCAGTCCAACTGCTGACACCAACCATGTCTCCGTGAAGCCTTTGACAGCCCTGATACCACACCTGTGCTGTGGGTCAGCTACCAAAGGCAGTAGGTGTTCACAGCACCCAGGCTTGTCACCTCTACAGCACAGCTTTTAATCCAGATATTCCTGCACAGAGTTTGTCAGTGACTGAAAAGTAACATTCCTCATAGGAAGACTTTGAAAGATTTAAATCCAGTTATCCCACTGCATTTTTTCCTTGATTGAAAATAGGAACTTAAACACAAAGTTTAAATTTTCAATTTGATGTTCATCTGCTGGTGTTCAGCATGTTATTCTCTGCTTGATTAAGGAAGTCACTGTTTCCTCTTTGGAGGGATATCAATTCACAGTGATCTTTTTTTGATAAATTAGCAGATTGTAAGTTTAAAACTCAAATTTTAATGGATTTTCCTCAGTCTAAATCACTTTTGTGACTTTTTTTCCTCTTCCCTTTGCCAACTTTATTTTAAAAGAATACTGTCACTAGACTTGTACAGAATATTAATGTTTCTGTTTCAGCAATGCCACACCCGGGAAGAAAATATAATAATTTCCTTATTCATTGTTCTCCTGATAACTAGACCAAATAAATCTTCTTGCCACAGCATTTTAACTCAGAAAAATTAAATTTGTCTACTGTAACCTCAAAATCCTTTCAGGAATCACAGTCTGCTACTACAAAAATCCCTTTTTTTTTGCTTCCATTTTGGGTGTGTATGTATAAAAACAGAGTACAATACCTTAGTGCAAAAAAAAAAGTGAACTTTAACATTTTATTCAGAAAGACACTACCTTGCAAAATATACATTCAGCTCTTACCAAATTAGTAGCTTGACAGATACAGGTAATATGGGAAAAACTAAGACTGACTGGTTGGCTGACAGACAACAACAACTGAAAATGAAGAAATTATAAAAATTATTAGAAATGAGTCAATTTAAAAAACCTGATGAAAGGACCTTTAGTGAACATAGAGATTTAACTAGTAGTATGAAAATTAAAGTAGCAAAATTATGATTGAACACCTGAAAACGTTTTTTTCCAATCGATGTGTGATGCTGTAGAACATTTTGTAAAGGAAAATTTGTCTCTTGGGACATTTTAAGCCTATACTGAAAAACATAGTTGGATAGAAATAATCTCACTTGGGTAGAGATCCGGACCAGATGGTCTCATTATTTCAGTAAATAAATAATGTAATGAGTTTAATACCATGATCTATTGAGTAAGCAAATGCCATTTTTCATTACCAATTTTCTAAAGATACTATTTGGAAGCAAATGGTCACTCTGGATGCAAAACCTAACTTAGCTCAGACTTTAAAGGAATTTTAATATGATAATAATTCAATTTTCCAGGAAGTCTGAGTAGATATGAAATTAAAATATGATTCAACCCTTTAGTCTCAGAGTAGAGATACAGCTTGGGAAATTTTTGTATAGCATAGCCTACGGTAAACCAGTTTCAGTGAAAAACATACAAAGTTAATTTTCTAGGACTTTTTCTGTTACACTCTATAAAATATTGTGGGAACACATCGATTTCACTGATATTTGAATCAAGATCTAAATTCACTTTACAAAAATAATATAAACTGTAATGTTTAAACATAATGAACCCTTTAGGAAAAAAAAATAGGTTTATTCATCCACCGGGAAAATACATTAAAATAACATTAAAGTTGTGATGCAAGACAAAAGATGTGAAGGAATTTGTTAAAAGTAATGCTTACCATATGGCGTGCAACACACTGACACAACACAGTACATTTGAAAAGTAGTTAAGGGGCACCCTGTAGTGTCTAGGTGTAGGGTGACAGCTGGTAACTCTTCTTTCGTGACTCAGACTTTAATTTCATTTAATTTTGTGTCACAATCCTTCTTTTAGCGCGTGGAACCAGCTTCCTATTTCAGTGGTGGATGGAAATAAAGCAAAATGGCCACAGTTCAGGGAACAGTGGAAAATAGGCAGATATATACACAGAATATTCATACAAATTAAGTTATCTTCCACCACCACCCCAACCCCTGCCTTGATTGAGATTAAATACTCACTGATCAGCAAAGGGAAGGTTGTTGTCATCCAGTCTTTTACAAAACATATAAACAGTTACTCAGAATTGAAGTCTAGTTTCTAATTTCCTGTTAGCCATCAACCTAACCCCCAAGTGCTAGATTTCTTTGCTTCTTTCTCACCAGGTGCTGTTATTGAAATATCTTCCCTCTGTGGTACACATGTGGTTATCTATTTAACAACATAATACATCACCACAGATTTTTTTTTTTTGCATACTCATCCATCAAACATATGGTGCCCCGATCTTTCCTATGTTAGTTGGCCAAAGTGCATCTGAATGGTTCCTCAAATAAGTCAAATGAATTATGGTTACAGTTTGGTTGTCAGATGATCAATCCCTCTAATTTCAAGTAAGTTGCACTTTTGAAGTTAAACATTAAATACCATAAACTTGCAATTGTGATACAGATGCTTTAAACCCCCTTGGTCATCTCAAATGTCACCAGAAGCCGCCACAAATCCCTAAGCACTGTTTTAGGCTCCCTGCTACCTGTACTATTGGTTATCCTGGAAGTCACCATCATATCTGTCATCTATTTGCAGTTAACTCAGATATTATAGAGCAGTTATATAAATTTTTTATTGTGCATTACTATCTGTAAAAAGTTTTGAGCATACAGCTTCAATTTATGTATTTATTGGACCTTCCCTTAGGTATCTTCCTCCCCAAACCATTCTATGATCCTATGATTTATTTATTATTAATATATATACATGTACAGATTTATTAATATATTATATACAGCACACAGAAATATAAATTGGAAATGGGTGAGATAAAGATGAATTAAAAACTATTTAAAATATTTTATTTTATTCATTATCAATAGAAAATACATTTTCTTTCCCCAAATCAATGGGTAGTCTTACAGAGCACCCATGATTCATACTGACACACTACTTCCCAAGAAGTGACTGGACACTGGCGACAAAAAGTCAAGAATAATCTATTGTCTTCCTTTGCTTCATCATACAGTCTTTGATTTTGCTTTATTACAATGCTTCTATCTCGACCTACAAAGGTTTTTCCTTTTTATTTTCTCCTCATCCTCCTCCTGCTCTGGAAGGATGATAGCTGAGCAGTTTCATAGGCATCTGTTGTCCAGCCAAGGTCAACCCAGCACATGCATTTTAGTCTGGGATACTTAGCAATCTTACAGACATTTCAAAGCATAGTCCAGAGTTCATGATGGGCCAAGTGGGTCAAGGACCTCTGTTTTGGGGATAAAGAGAAGTCAGACTAGACAGATAGCCTCAAGACTGGAAAAATGACATTAATGATTCTGTTATGAGCATACACAGTTCCTGAACAAATTCCTCAGTGTTCTAGAGTCTGTGAAGTGATTATATTCAATACAGTTTTACCTGTGAAGAAAACTAGCAGCTAATGTGTTTTCATGGGTCACAACAGTAACATATCCTGGAGAGAACCTGTTCAAAAATGTTCACATAATTACTGTATTACCTTGACGCTGAGGCATTATTAATAGAGTCCTCAAACAAGGCTCCTCAAATATGACCCTTTATCATCATTCCTTCAGTGACCAAATTACAGTATGTTGAGAACAAATATTGTGGCTTTTTATCTGAACCAGTCTCTGGCTTTTCCATACACTGCTTTAACCTTGTACATTGTACATGAACTCCTCAGCTTAACTGAACTGCGATTCCCACCCAGTCACTGTCTGTCTTCCTCTTCTGTCTTTAATTCAGTCCCTGCCTGTCTCATCTCTAATATCTGAGGGCTAACAGTAACTCCCGACCAGTCCTTATCTAAACTAATCTCACCTCTCTGTAGTCTCTTTTTCTCTTCTGCTTCTTACTTTATATTCTCTGCTAGCCTAAAGATTTGGCAGAAGTGGAGATTTCAACTGATGGAAGGTGCCCCTCAATTGGAGTACTTCTTCCAAAAATTTCATGTTATCAACATTATGATCTTCTATTTACCAAACTTGAGTTTAGGTAGCTGTGATTCAACAAGGTGTGTGTTTTCCTAATGAAATAAGAGTTCAGAAGGATGATAACTATTTGAGTTGCAAAATAACAGAGAATATAAAAGGAACCTTTCTGAGTTAGCACAAATATCCATCTAGCCCAGTTTTCTATCTTTGTGAATGGGTCAATACAGAGGCTGATTAACAGTAAAAAAGAACCACACATATGTAAGATAAATCCTGCTTTTCACATAGTGCCTACCAGCTTCTCCTGTGCAGACATTTGTGACAGAGATTGCATCTGAACCATGTTTTACCACCACCACCAGATCTATTCCCAATGAAACTGTCTGACCTTTTAAAACTCATTTATGTTTTTGTTCCTGAAGCAATCTCTGGCAATGGATTCTACAGTTGAATGATGCACTGTGTGAAAAGCACTTACTTTTGTTTGCTTTAAACTCTCTGCCTAATAATACATTGGGTCGTCCTGAGTTCTTGTATTGTGTCAAATAGTGAATAATTGTTCTTATTGCTATTCAGCACGTCATGGTGATTAATGTCTTCCTCATATTACTAGCAAATGGAGTTCTAGTCTATTAACTGTCTACTTTTATGAAAGCTATTACATATTTCTGATCATCCTTCTTTCACTTCACTTCTTCTATTGTATCTTATTTCAGATAGGTGTACCAGAACAGTACATATTGTGCAGGATACAGGTGCACCACAGATTTATTCAGACTGTAGTGCTGTTCTTTGCTCTGCTGAGTGCTTAAGATATTACTATCACCAATATCAGTAGCACAGCTAAGTCTTCTGCTACTGTGATTTTACAGAAATGAGAATAAAGGATACAGAAGATAACAGGGAATAAATATTTTTGTCATAGATATGATTGCAAGCACTCAGTGTAGAATTTCCATTTAACCCAGACTGTCTTATATACATCCCCGTATATAACCTGTCTCATATACATTTATATCTATCTATCTATATCTTCACATCTGTTTAAGCTTTTCCCTTTACAATTTTTATTTATTTTAACCTTTTTTTAAGCACACCAGTTTGGGGAATTGAGAGGAAAAGACAAAGAGAAGACAAGAGAGTGAAAAAGAGAAAGAGAAAGAAAAGAAGGAAAGAAAAGAAAGAAAGAGAAAAAAGAAGAAGGAAAGAAGGAAATAAGAAAGAAATAAGGAGAGAAAAGAAAGAAAGAAGGAAAGAAAGAAAGAAAGAAGGAACAAAGTAAACAAGGAAAGAAGGAAGGAGA
>WBMZ01005379.1:0-56904 GCA_013400975.1 Atrichornis clamosus
TATATATATATATGTAATTATATGACACTTAAGAGTTTAGATGTATCCCAATGAGGATTTCAAGAATCCTGCATGGCAGGATTACGTAATGTGAGTAGTTGTGGCACTGTTGTGGTAAGATTTACTGGTCAGCCTGACTCTGCAGCTGAAAGTAAACCCAAATTTCTTGGTTTCAGATGCTGAAAACTTACTGCAGTTAATGGGAAAAGAATTGTGGTAGTAGAAAGATTGGGGAAGTAGAAACCATTATTTCATGCAATATTATGAAAGAAGAGAAACTGTCTGTGAATTAATTTTATCAATTAATTCTCTTAAGAACAGGCTGTCTCAGGAGATTTCTGGTAAGTTTTTGTTTTAAACTGTGTCTAAAATACTGTAAGAGAAGAAAGCATCACCTTTCCACACAGCAGTTTTTACACTTATTCTTCAAATCCCAGCTGATGCTGGGGATTGCAGATGAGGGTGAAAATGGGAATGTGTATCAGAAGAACATTATGGAACAGTAATGAGGTTTTATCAGCATGAATTTGGAGGAGCTGGAGTGCTTAGGATGCAGCAGAGCTGTGGGGATAGGACAACATGTGTTTCTGTTCCAGTGACATTAAAACCAGGATCTCTGAACAAAAACCCATGAGGTAAATTGAACTCTGTATACAAATTATTTTCACTACACCAAAAAATGCTGAAGTTGCTAGTCTGGCCTTTAGGAAATCTGGGTTTAAAGACTTGTGATTTCAGACTAGATCACAATGGGGACATCCATATTACTTGGTTTAAGAACATCAGAAATCTTTTCTGGGCAGGAAATTTAATCAATTACTGCATTAAATTGTTAGAAAGTTCTCTGGCCTGGTTGAGACACAGAGGTTAATCTCACCCTGTGTACACTGAGTAGCCAAAAGCTAGCAAAGGAATGTCAGTGCCAGACTTCTGGGTCTGTATTAAATGACTCAGTGCCTATTTTTCTTTATTTGCTAGCTTTTCGTGTCATCTTGCCTCTGAAAGCTCTGATTTTACTTTTTCTCATGACTCATCTGCCTGAACCCTTTCTAGTCTTGTTCCTAGGTTTTAATGGACCCTGTCTGCTTCCATGACTTCTCTGGCTTCTTGGTTTGTTTTTAACTTGGCCTCTGTCTTGTTCCTGAAGAATTTTCATAGTCTTGCTCTGTGACCTCTATCCATACCTTTGTATAGTTGCTGGGAATTAAATTTCTCTGTCTTTCAATATTCTTCATCTTTTCTCTCCTCTGTTTTCAGGAGAAAAGTGACTCAGGGCTTGACAGCTTAAGATTTACCTGCAGTTGTATCCCACCTGCTTCTAGTCAAACTCTAGTGATAACTGAACATACCAAACCCTGCCCCCTTTTCTCTTGCACCGTAGCTTTTGCAGCACGCTGGCATCTTTCTTATGGGCCTGCAGCTCTAAATGCCATTTGTATTTAATTCATAGATTTACTTAATCAGGACCTAAGGCACTCAGGATCTTTATGTCACTTGAAGAGCTTCATCTGGTTGGCAGCCACACGCTGATCATATCACCACAAAATCTGTGGTATTGGTACTCTCCCTTTTACCATCACTGCTGCCTGGACAGAGGTAGATGTTCATGACTGACTGGCCCCCTGAAAACTGGTCTAATGATGAGGTACTTCTTCTGGGACCAAGAAAGCATTTTCTAGTTCTGTGCAAAGTACAGACTTCACACCCTCCAGCCCCTCTGGTCCTGAATTTGTCATAACCCTCAGGTTTATGATATATGAAGGGGAGATGTAATCCCTTCTGCTGGGGATGGGCCACTGCAAAGAATGGCATGGAAGATTCAGAAGAAAAAAGGCGTTCCAAATGCAACTGAGCAATTAAAAGCAGCGTGTGGATGACAGAAGCTCTTAATCTGTTTCTCTAGCTCCTCTTTCTCAGCTAGCCTCAATTTAAAAGGGAAAAGTGAACCCTTCTAAATACATAAAAGTGACTTTCCCCATTGGAGCTTTCTGGGATGAGGATATTGAGAAGACAGAGAAAGTGACCCCTCCTACAAGGTCTTCTATTCCCTGTCTCCTGAGCCCAGATACTGAACAGACAAAAATGACTGAAATGTCAACCCTGCCTGTGAGAGCACATATACAACCTAAGCACACAGTCCAAGGGAGCAGGATGAGGCTGCAAGCTGACTGGGGGCAGGGATGCTCACTGCAACAGCAAGACAATTATGATTAGTGTAGACAATTATGATTATGATTTAGCCGTAGGATCCCCAATAGCCATTAACATGATACCACATTTTCCTGACAAAAAAAATTAAAAGGGAAAATTCAGTGGCTAAGCAACAGCACTGAAACCCAGGGGTAAATGTTTGCCTTGAACAGGGCTGTAAGCCACACAAGAGAGACTAATTAAATGAGTCTCTGGCCCTTAGTTATGACAGAAATGAGAGGAAGGGGGGATTGTTTTTGGGTTTTTAATTCCCCAACTGATGAAGAGCAATGTAGGGAGAGGCATGGGGGAAAGAGGGGAAGGAAAGAAGATATTCCAGGGCAAAACAGGATTCCAAGGTTTCTTTTGTTTGAAAAGCCAGCTAAAGGAAAGGAGCGCTTCCCCTTCTGTCTCCCAAAGATGGAGCTGTTGGAACAGGAGAGGAGAGGCCGTTCGAGTGCACAGGCAGGCAGACACACAAAGTTCTGCGTTCTGCAGCAGGACTTCCAGGCTTCTCTGAAAACACGACTGCTTCCTTTCTGGAAGGAGAAATAAAAATCGGTATTATTATAGCAGCTGCGTTATTGCAAAATTCTACCCAAACACAACGACTGATATTAAGTATCTAACCCCTCTTAATTGTCTATTTCATGGGCTTTAGATTTCTGGATTGCTAAAATAACCATCTGAAGACAAGACTTCGATTCATTTTGTTTTATTAGTATTATTATTTCCTTACAATAATAATAACACTTTACACTTATACAGCACTCTTCATCCGCAGATACAGACAATGAGGACCGGATTGCTGCTATTATCCTCTCACACCCCACAGATGAGAGGGGATGGAAAATTCTCCAGAGGAAGATGAGGCTGGGGGAGAAATTTCCTGAAACCTGGAGGCCCAGGAGTGATTCAGAGGGAAGGGTAACTAACTCCATGACTGACAGGTCAGCTGCTTGGGTGAATTTCATTGATGATAAATATTTTCAAAACATTTTTGTGTTATAACTTTCATTGAAATGTTAGTTAATAATAGAAATGCTTCAACAGTGTCATTTGAGCAGTCTTGAAGCCTAGAATTTGGGGGTCTGGTTTGATTTCTTTACGAATGTGTGTTCCAGTTGAAAGAGAGTTGGACAAATGTGAAGGAAAGCAAATCATTTCATTTAGGACACCAGGCTCAACATACAAAATACCCCATTTACACTTAAAATTTGTGAAAAAATTAATGATCTGGTGCTACTGAAGCCACTCACGAATTTTGTGGGGACTGCATAAAATTTAATGACTTCTGCAACAACTTTTGTTTTCAATTGCTTTTCTATGCACAAATTGACACATTTGTTGTGGGCAATGCCAGGGAGTGCAGCATGTTCAGTCCCATCTCTTTTTGTCTTGCAGCCTAGACATAGACAGGAAGCACAGTGACTTCAGTAAAGAAAAGGGAAAGGGGAAGCAGAAAACATGGGAGTAACATTTCCCTTTGATTGTGTTTTGACATGGGTTCCCTTGCCCAAGCAGGATACAATCCCCTCATACAAAGAAGAAGGTGAAAACAAGATGATTATCTTGTTAAAGCTCCTATTATCTCAGTTTACACATGGGGAAACTGGGGCTTGTTTTAAGGCTGTCTAGCACCAGATTTCTGTAATATGGGCAGACATCTGAGCTCTTCACCTTTGGCTTCTTTTAATAAAAGGATAGAAGATATCAGGTTCTTTTAGCTGATGGTTCATTTGCAGTGCTAGCCAAGAACTGCCTGCTCCTCTCCACTGACAACTAAGGAAAACAAGATGAACCAGATGAACCCCACATGTGGCACATTTGGGTTGTGACACGCAGAGGGACCACGGCTGCAAACCCCTTCACATGAGGCACAAAGAGCTGCGAGTGCCTCCACTTTCAGGCTGTCCTTCACAAAGCAACAAGGTGAGAGCCAAAGTCAGTTTGTGCAGACAAGTACAGCCAAGAAAAGGCTCCTCTCTGGAGGACACGGTCGTCGTTGTGCACGGAATAGGACATGCACCTCCTCAAGTAAATGGAGCAGCGTCACACAGCAGATCCATGGTGAAGCCGGGGAGGGAAGCTTGGACTCCCAAACCTCTCATCTAACCCTCAGACACATTCCCCTTCTCCTAGGTCTTTTCTCAGTAGCTCCATGTGCTGTCTCCTGTCCCTGACACAAAGGGAGCAAAACTTACTGCAGGGATGGAATCGGATCATGTAAACCACTCTGCTTATTTTTTAAAAATAAATACAATAGAAAAGGCATGTTCATTTGACCTGGCACATGGTTTTCCCCTTCGGTGCTGCTATTATTCCCATCTTAGACTTTTCCACTTTCTCTCTTGCCAGCAGGAAAGAAGTAACACAGAGATGTTTTATGCCACTGAGACAAAGAGGTATTGATCCTTTTTGCCTCTGGAAAAGGTTTCTAATAATTTCCAGATATATCGTAGATTGTGGTGCTGCTATCTTTAATTAAAACATGACACAGAATAGAAAGCAATTATTCGGGGATATTTTTTCTTCTCAGTTTTTTTTTCAGTGTACGTTCGTTTCTTTTGTTTTAATGAGCTGTGGTACCAGACCAAACGACTTGCAAGTTGAGCACATAGAAAGTGCAAAGTGAGAGGAAGAAAACTTGCTCTCGTGTTTGTTATTTATAACATTTAAATATGATGTTTTGTCCTTCATATTAAAAAGATTTCATAAACTGTGTCTTGCCAACCCTCTTGGCCAGGGAAGCTGCAGAGCTGCAGAGGAAAAAAATCCTCTGTCCAAAGGAAGTCTGTGCTCAGACCAGCAAAAGACATGACTCCATCAGCATCACCCCTTTGCAATGACTGCAGTAACACCTCCATGCACAGGCCTTGGCCCTCTGGATTTGAGAGAGAGCTGTTGGCACCATAAAAAGGATAGTATGAACTCAGAGTGACTGTCTTTCAACACAAACTTCTTCAGGCAGAAGCAGAAGTGGAGAATTGACCTCCCTAATGCTGCTGTCGGATCAGAATTTCATTCCAGTCAAAATGGTGAGTGAGATCCTCAGGTTAGGTAATACTGGTAATGTTATACTCTAATTACTGATAATAACTACATAATGGTGAAACTTGGCAATGGACATTAACTTCTTCATTGTTTTACTTTCTTACAATTGTGGCAATTATTTGTTCATCAATTAATTGCTACGGCTTCACCGAAGCCACCATGGAGAAATAGTTAAAGCAAGGATCTGTTAACACTTTTGATTAAAATTACTGTTCTAGAAACTCACACAGATATCATTTTGGGGTTTCATATGCTGAACTCAGGTGGGCTTAGGAATTTAACCTGGAAGAAATAGGGCAAGTGTTCAAGGTACTAAGGGTACATTTAGGGTTTAATACTCTTCTGTTTACAGAATAAACATCTCCTGTTAAATGCATCAGGCCTGAGCTTTTGCTTTGTCCGGAACATTAATTACACTCCTTTCCATAACTCCAGCCTCACAGGCATTTAAATTCATGATTAATCTTTTCAGGAACACATAGAAATTGAATCAAAGAAGCACTTTGCAAAACAAGCCTGTACAAAACACACGGTTCTCTCATTAGCAGTACAAATGAAATGTACTGAGTGTTTAGGAAGAAGCAGACATCTCCATGCTGCCCTGCTTGCTTCTTCAGGAGTCCATGGGGACCCTTTGAGCAGTTATACCCTACCACAGATTTCACAAGACCCAAAGGGACTCTTTCCTCCTGATATCCACTCAAGTCTGGTGTTGACCTAGTGGGAGAGGGAAAGACCCTTCTGGTTTTCCATGTGGAGCACTTACCCTTCAGTCCAGGTTCTCATACACAGGGCATCTTCACTCCCTGCCAGCTGATCTCTTGAAAGGCTAAGTCTAGACAGCCTTGTAATGAATCTAGAGGATTCATTGTTTTGAGTGAAGCTCCCCTGTTAGCATAAAGATGTAGGAATTTATTGCCACAGCCTCTCTCATTGCAGCAGCTGCAGAAATGCTGTGCAGAAATCAAAATGTAGGTAAATTGTCTCCAAACTGTTTTTGTCCTAAACTGTCCCAAAGCATAAATGCAAAACAGTAAAGTAATTTTGCTGATGTTGGTGGGGAGCTGGTGACTTCAAAAGCTGATGTGTGAAAGTAGGAGTTGTTAATTATTAGCCCAAGATCACTTCATTACAACATGTTGATTGTCATGCTATCAAAACATCAGCTCTTGTGGGACCTGAATAGGATTTTCATCTTATTATGGTTGTGATAGAAAAAAATCAAATGATTGGTTCCTGTACTTACTTATGCACATAACATGTACTTGAATATTCTGGAAATCTCTGTATATATTTCCTTCTCGCATAAACGTCTTTTATTTCGCACCCTATTACCTTGTGTATTTTATTCAATAGTAAAATTAAATACAACAAGGGTTTTCAAGTAGTCTTTCTCCAGCCTATGAAAAGGATTCTGATTTCACATGCCATAAATGTTAGTTAAGGCATGACTGGACTTTCACATACTTCTGCTTCAGATAAAGGTCTCTGGAGCAGTCCTGTTTTTTGAGAATCCCACTACTACCTCCTTTTTCCTTAAATCAACAGGAATTCAAAAACAAAGGCAATAAAGAGCAGAATTTTTGCGAACTCCTATGAATTATCAGTTTGGGCCAATGTCATGTCTTGTGTATGTGTTGGAGTGGAACAAGCTCTTATTTTACCTGAATTCATTCAACCACTTCTTGTGTCAAACAAAACAGTAAAAGATGGACAAAAATCCCACCACTCTTCCAAGGAATTGGAAGCAATACAGAAGAAAACTAATAAAATATTTGCAAACGACAAAAAAATAAAAAGAGAAATAGAAAAGAAAAAAAAATCTGAAGGAATTTCCTGAGCAGTGGCGAAACAGAAGGGAAAGCAAAACTGAATGAAAATTAATGGGTGCTAACCTAATATGCCAGGGGATAAGCTACAGGAACCAGAGAAAACTACACCATTGAATTATTGTGAAAGAGCAACGTATTGTAGACAGTAATTACTTGTTTATGTGTGTTAGAGGGGATATCAAGAATGCCACATATACCCCCCATGCCGCAGAGGAGCAGACCTGAACATGTGGTCTGCAGGAAAAATAAACTAGCAAAAACAAAGAGGACAAAAAAATGTGGAAAAAACAGCACTGATAAACCTGGACAGTATAGGTACACAATCTTACCTAAGGATCTTAATCCTGAAATAACAGTGTGACAAAACCCATGAGCTTGTGTGGGCCTGTGGATCTGCCTCAGCTGACCTTTTGAGGACACTTCACTCTTTCTGCTGCTGGCAACACTCTGCCTCCTCCTTAACTAGGAAGAGATTCACTTCAAATCTTGATACTTTAGGGAAGGAAGAGAATACCAGACCTTATACAAATCAGTTATCAGCTGAGCCAAAACTCCTGTTTCTTGCCATTAGAAAAAAAAAAGAGCAAATAAACTCAGTATTAAATAGATTAAGAAATTGTCCTTTCCATAAAACCTTTTCTTCTGGTCTACATTGTTAGAAGCAACCCATATGACAAAGCCCTCCTTTGCCATTACCTAGCAGTCTTTCAAAATTCAACTAGAAATGAAACGAATTTACTAGAAGAAAGTAATTCTCTTTACGTTTTCACAGTCTTACTTACAAATCCTCCAAAGCAGCAAATCTCCTTGGCATTTGCACATTGTTACTGGTTGGGATGCTCAGCACTATCCTGTAAGATCGTATTTGGTTTGAGGGATAGTGGCAAGTCCTGGAGTCATTGTCATGTCCACGGTGACTCGAGGTGAATGTTCAGAGAGTACAGGGATATTGGAAGATTTGGGGGTGAAACAGAAATAACCATGAAAGAACACGAAAAGGAAGGAAGAAAAAAGAATGCAATTTGGTCATTATGCACTCTGAAACTTCTAATTTTAAAAGAATTGTAAGAAATTTCTCAAGTGGGTAGCCAATCTAGTGACTCCTAAATAAATCGTACAAAGCCATAGAACAGAAAAGAATGAATTACCTATAAAAAGAATTAATAACATATGTTGCTGATGTTGCATTAGATGTGAATGTAATTTATCTGTAGAAGATAAAATGGAGGAGCTTGGTAAGATTAAAGATCCTTATTTCATGTTTTATAGAGAAATGTCCTTAAGAATATTACAAAATTTCAGTTAATTGACAATTTGAATTGAATCTATATTTTTCTAAATGCAAACCAAATACTGATATTGCACATCAGACAATAAGTTAAATTCATTACATGTTATAAAGGATTTAAATATATATTTATATTTAATTTTTAATGACTATCTGAGATTTATCTCCTTATGATCCTGAGGTTAAGAATGCATTACATGTAACTTTGCATATATTTACACAGACACAGAGAAAATGCAAGGATCTTCTGCCTGGGATATGGTATCCAATTTTGGCAGTTGAGATATTCACCACATTAAAGCTGTTGAAAGGATCATCTCAAAGAGATACTCCCTGTTCCTAACACTTCCGCAGGTTAAGTGCCCTCTAAATCCCGTAAGAAGATGCAGATGTACCTCTGAGGAAATCCACAAGTCAGTGCAGAGTTTTAAAAGGTCGTTCCATCTGCTTTAATCTCTCCTTGTAACTATTTTGGCTGCTGATATTCCACTTTGGAAAAAGCACCTATGAGGCTGAGGCAACGTTTACTTAATGAAAATAAAATATTCTTTACTTACTCTGACGATCTATACCAATGATGTACCAAATAAAGAGTTTCCCAAAACTTCTGGTCTCAGAACATTTGAGTTCTGTGTATCTTACCTGAATCTTCCTTCACAATCCTTTTCAAGAGTACTTTTTATGTATTTTTGATAAAATGCATGTAAGTATCCAGGGTAAGTTTGGGATATTAGTCATGATATTATTGCCATGATTGTTAATGGCATAAAATCAATAGAGGATGTTGAAGGGTGGAGAAGGGGAGGGAAAAAAACCCAGAAAATTAACAAATCTGTGTCAGAGAAGAGAAGGGTTAACATACTGTACTGGAAAAAAGCCCAGTATAGCTGCAAACATTGAAGTAAGGTGAGCCATGAGGTGGGAAGTGCCCTGATTGTGTTAAAGGAGTTGCAGCATTTTGCTGGTGGGCAAGATAATATATAAGCATGAGTTTTTGGCTTCTTTATATGTATGTCTTTCTGGAGGTGAAATGGTTAAGCCAGTGGAGCCAAAAAGAATGGACGAGGTCAAAGTGCTGGAGAGAGGAAATAAAGCATCCCCTATTGCTGATGATAAGCTGTACAGAAAATTCTTTCCTAGACTATTTATCTTGCACCTAAAACCTTCAAAAAATACTTTTAGCTGTAAAGAGCTTTAAGTCGATGGACAAGGCTTAACTTGGTCCATGAGTCTAGTGGGTAATTCACCACCTCCCCATTGATCAGGAAGCACAAATGTCACCACCTGGCTTAATAGTGACCTGTGTTCTTTTGCTGCCAAGATCTGCTGAGCAGAGACAGCAGAATCAAGGTTGTTCCCCTCACAATAGATGAAATCAGGAGCTGATGTCATTATTCTTATATATGAGCTCAGTTTCTATGGCTGATAATACAGTTGTCCTCTAGTACTCAACCAAATTGATCAACAAGGATCATAAGACCTTTATTTTCAGTGGGAATGATTTGACTTTGGAGATCTGTCTGAAACTTGTCTGGTTGTAATTAATCTCTGAAGGTTCAAAACTACTCATAGACTGTAAATGAATCAGCAGTCCATTGACTAAAAGACATAATTATGGGAAAGTTTCCATCACAGTAATTGAACCGCACACCTTATTGATGAAACAGAGACTTTTCCTGCTTGGGACTCTATGGACTTTGGCCTTAAGGAGCACAACAGAGCCCTCTTGTCTGCCCCACACCTGTGCACTGTGCAGGAGAGTGGCGTGACCACACAGGGGCAAGCAGAGCAGCTGTGCCAGATCAGGAAGTCACACCACGCAGGAAAACACAGTGTGCACTGCTTGGACCAACCGCATAGAAAAGGGAGAAGATTTCCATCTATTTTAATATCTCTGGAACAAAGCAAGTGAAACACCTACAGTGTATAACAGATGCACAAATTTACCTTGGGTGATTAATGTATTTTGAGCAGAAAACTGTCATCTGAGGTCCTATATGTTTTTATCTGCTTTAGTGCTGCACACCTGTGGTTTGTTGATAAAGCATTTACTTTGTAATGGAGACAACTGCCAGGTTTAGTGCTTTTGCCCCTTAATTGCCACCTGACTTCACACACATGTGCACATGTGTACACACCATGATGTGCTCAGATAAAATTACAAAAATTAAAAAGTGACGATAAGAAAAAAAATAATAACGTGCAGGGTGAGAAAAATGCATCACTTGTGGTCAGTGTGTGTGCTCAGTAAACTTGTGTATCTGTGAGAAACCCAGAAGACCCACACCTTTATAATATCATCATATGCCTTTCCTTAGTCACACCTCTGACTGGGATACATATCAAGCTTCAGAAACAAACACTGAATAATAACCTGTCATCTCAGTATAGGACCACAGCTGCTCATGTCTGGGCTAGCACAAAAAGACTTACAACAGTATAACCAAAAACCAGGTGTGGGACCAAACAGTAAGTTGCAATAATGCAAAAAAATTCAAGTGTCAATCTGTCTTTTTATCACCCAGATGGTGATATGCTTTTAAACCCAGAAATTGTCCCATCTAACTTAAGAAATCAATTTTTACTTTAAGTATGAAACTTGCATTGATTTTCACTTCAGAGGAGTACATATTTCTGGTATAACTATTACCACTGCATTGCAATTAAAAAGATAAAATAGCACCTTTTTGTGAAGGTATTAAAATTGAAGAGCTGGACATTTAAGCTTGAAATGTAGTTTGCACTGGCCTAGAAAACAACATTGCTCACTGACAAATGACTATGCAGTCCTTGTGAGTTTATCTCCATGGAACAATAATTCTGCTATAGATCATAGTCATAAGGTCCAAAATATTGGCCACTGCTTTTATGCAACATGATGTTTCATGACCTATCAAACCAGATCACCGTCATAACCATAGGTACAAATGCATGTCTGCAATTTCTGGAAATTATTTCAATAGAAGATTTATCTACCTTAAGGCTTGCTCATAAAATACTCATATTGCAGTTGACATGTGTTAGAAATATATACAATTGTATATCTCATGTGTATTTACATGCCTGCATGTTGTCATCACAGCAGGAGAGACATGCAAGCTTATTTTGGTCACTATTTGATTAAAATATAGATATTTTTATCTTTTTCAGAATGTCTTCAGTTAACCCTCGTTGCAATCTTGCATCACCAGATGAGACCTCTGTTGCTGCAGCTGCATTGTTTAAGGTGCATATGAAGCTAGGTAGCAACAGAAAAGAGAAAAATGAAGAAAAAAAGTCCTCTTAAAACAAGACAAAATGTACCAGGCAAAATTCGCTCACCTCTCTTGGAAAACTTAGCTCTTTTATGTGTGTGTGTGTGAGTGCATGTTTATTCCCCAGTTTTCATCGAACTACACTTTCCTGCCTAGGTTGTTGAGGAGGCAAGAGATGGCAGTATTGACACATCTATGAAAGGCAGCAGTTCATTGAGTAAACTAGAATATTAAGATTCTTCTTCTTCACATTTCATTTTTATAGTTTCTTTTTTGTGCTCTTTTCCCCCACTTTCAATATATACTTTCTAAAAAAATTTAAAAGTCACTCAAAAGCCACAAACCGAAATCATCCCAATACTCTCCTCACCACCCCCGTGAAAGATTCTCCCCTTCTGCTCCTGTAAAACCAGGTAAACAAATAGGAGGATCTGGAAGATTTTCTGTTATGTTGAAATAAACAATTAAAACCAAACTAAAGCACAGGGGAAGGGAAAGAGTAGTGGGAGGAAGCAAGCATGATAGATTACTGATTACTAAATAGAATTGTTTCAATCAGGAGCTTTAAAAAAAAAAAGAGAAGAAAAGGAAGAAAGAATGAACTTGCTTCTTTCCTTGATTCTAGCTTTTTGCAAGAAGATCAAAGAGATTTATGACCTGTGTCTCTTTGAGTCTGATGCCAGAAAAGAACATGCTCTCATTAATAGTCATTTTCTCATCAAAACAGAGCTTTTAGGCAGACAATGTGCAAAGCTTTTAGAAAGCTGATTGTTGACAAAATTTTCAATAAATTTCAGTGCAATGAATGGCACACAGAGAGAAAACCTGTGAGGGTGACTGGTAACTGCTGCACATTCTGCAGAAAAAAATCAAATCTGTCTTAAAAACCAAACCCCACCAGTGAATCTTGTGAGAATCACTACTGTGTGAGCTTACAAAAAGAACCTCAGTGTTTTTGGATGATTTTTGGAGCAAAAGTAAAAGCAGTCCATTTTTTTCCTGTTTCTTTGAACTTCAGTAAAACTTCTTAAAACTGGAAATCTAGAGAGAATAAAGTTTTCTCTTGAGATTTCCTGTACATCCAGGTTTCAGATGAGTTAGTAATACAGGCAGCTGGGGACGATCTCCCATGGTATATTACTGCATAATTAGTTACAATATGGGGATTTTATGCCTCCCACTTCAGACTCCAGAGACCAGATACTGGGTGGAACGGGCCATTTGTTTGTTCTGGTATACTGGTCCTTGTTACTAAAGAGCCAGACTCACTCTGCTCAGACAGAATTTTCTCATCTTAAACAATAACAGAGTGCTCTGCAATTATAAAGTCAGTACACAAAACATTTTCACAATGGGAGAATGCAATGTATTTGGGTTTGAGGTTAAGGGGGAGGACCTGGTCTGAGTCTTACCTTCAGTGTCATCCACATTGCAGCAGTAAATCCAGCTGAGAAGATCCCTACTCCTGCCTTCCCCCAGAAACTTGTTCCTGCATTCTGCTTGTTGACCTGTGCCTGAGTGCTTTTCTGCTCTCTAATCTGGTGCTGTGATGAGGTCTGGTTTA
Source organism: Atrichornis clamosus (assembly GCA_013400975.1). Lineage (NCBI taxonomy): Eukaryota > Metazoa > Chordata > Aves > Passeriformes > Menuridae > Atrichornis > Atrichornis clamosus. Next base: position 13,183 of record WBMZ01005379.1, read on the forward strand.
AGAAAATGTATCAATCTCTTCTCAAAACTAAGCTTTTGCTGTTCTTGTTTTCTAAACCAGCATATTTTACAGAAGTAGTTTAATGAAATGTAATGAAGTGACAACTTCTTTTGAAAACATGGAAATAAGCTGAAACAGAGACATGAACAGAAACTTAATGAATCCATTTACCCTTTCCCTCATTTATACTTTGGGACTGAAGTTTTTGGTGGGCTTTTTTGGTTGTTTTTTGGGTTTTGATAGTTTGTTTGTTTTTGTCAGGTTTTTTTTTGTTTATTTGTTTTTGTTGGTTTACTTTGTTTTTCTTTGTTTTTCTTTGTTTCTAAGTGGGTTTGTTTAGGCTTTTTTTTTTAGTTATTAATAGAAAGAAACTGCTGGACCTATGGGTGTGCTAAAGCCTTACTAAATTTACATAATGCTTGAGGACTAGAGGAATTGGTGAGGGCAAGATTCAAAATGGAGACATCATGACACAGTGTAAGGTCTACAGAATTATGTGCAACCCATTTGATGATTAAAAAAAAAAAAAAGGCATTTTTGCATGAGGCTATTGCTCTTAGATGGGTTGGAAGCAAGTCCTGGTCTGTGGTTAAGGAAGCAATAGAAGCCTCTTAAGTTTCTGTGTAATTTTTCTTGGCAGAAGGTGGTCTTTAATCCACTCTGCAATGCACATGCAGGGGCTTGCTATATACATATAGAAATGTACATGCATATATGCATATAAAAGTATCACAGGTCACAGAAATCACAGAATATTCTGGGTTGGAAGGATCACACAAGGGTCATTGAGCTCAGCTCTTAAGTGGATGGCCTGTACAGGGATCAAACCTATAACCCCGGTGTTTTTAGCACCATGCCCTAACCAACTGAGCTAATATATATCTATATTCAGATTTGTGAGGCCATTTTTGAGCATGTGGTTTTAGAGCTTTACTGCACACCAGACCTGTGAAAGGGAAAATTACTGTTGAAGGCCATATTTTTTTATCATTCTGTCTCTCTTGTTTGCTTCGTGGTTCTTCCTATTGTCACATTGTGACCTTTTGTACAAAGGCAGGAGCCAATAAGTAACCATGAAAAAGAACAGGGAAGCTGTCTATTAACTTGTGGTGTCACTGGAAGAAATGTAACATCAAACTGCATCCTCAGGAAGTGCCAGTTGTGCAGCACTCCTGCAGCAGTCAGCAGCACTCACACGTGCCTTTCTCCCACTGCACTTATTACATTATGCCATAATTTGCCATATTTCTGTTGCACGGTAGCACAGGTCTGCATGCTTCGAGCCTGAGCTTCTCCCTGTCTCATTCTCTCCTTTCCCTTCTCTTCCTCCTGCCTCCCACCACTGTGGTTTGCAGGGATCCCTTTGGCGCTCTGGTTTAAAGCCCAGGTGATCGTTCCCTGAAGGAGGCACTTGCCTGCATCACCAGCTGCTTGTAGCTTAGGGAGTGAAAACAGTGAAGCTGGAAATTTCTGCTGCACACAGCACATACACAAGAACCTTTCACCCGGGTATTGAAACTTCTTGGAGGCACGTTTTAGGTGTTAGGTGTACATTTGTCAGCCTTCTGTACCGACTGGGCTGGGTGGAAGCACACTGAGGGAGGCTATGGCAATATCTAACTCCAAAGCTTGTTTTCTTTGTCTGGAAGCAGTTAAGTGTTAAGACACAGCAGAGCGTTCAGTAATGAACTGAGGAAAAACATTGTTATCATTCCCAGCCCTTAAGGAAATTTCTAGGAAGAGGAAATATTTGTCTGTAGATTTGAAGAAAGAGAATGTGACACGTGTTTAAGCTGAGTGCCTTTTTTCCAGAGTGTTGTTCGGTGTGTCTTCAGCATTCTCATTTCAGTACCACAGAAAGCACTTGGCTGACAGGAGCTTGAAGGACAGTAAAAATTTCGGCCTGCATCAGTGTCCTAATTTAGAAATCGTTGCAAGTATAATAGGTTTGTCATAATAATTCCTAGTGTTCAACATTTTTCTACACCATCAGAAATCCCTGACTTCATCACATTCTAATTTCATCAACTGGTACAAGTGACATCAGTAAATAGCAGCCAGGAGGGATGTTGAATAACAAGCAAAGACAGTTCTTGGGATCAAATTAATGGCTGAAGCAATCAACCAAGTCTTGTACAGCTATGGAAAGAGCAAGTGGAAAGTTTTGTGAGTGCTGACAGATACTTAGTGCCAATGAGCTCTCTTTTTCTTTTTTTTTTTTTCCCCTCAGTGCAGTGCAGTAGAATTCTTTCTGCACAAACTTAATGCACCAGGATCCACCAAGAGATGAATTTTCTGTACGAATGATGCATCTCAGTTGGCTGAGTGGTGACTGAGTACACAGATGCTAGGATTTAAGACATGTTGTAAGTACTTTCAAGTAGAGAGCCTGGATGTAGCTTGTTGAAGTTAATTTTATGCATCATTATAAGTATCAACAGGAAAATGCTCTTGTACCTTCCCTGTGTTATAGCAACATAGCTGTGAGCATGTTGTCACTAGATGACAGTCCAGACATTTTAACTTCATAAAGCAAAGTTATTGTCCCCAAATAAAGTGAGAGAAATAGCAATTTTAACTATTTTTTTTTTGCTTTTTACAAGTGGGTGCTGTGTTTCATTTTCAAATAACTGTGATTGTTGTGACTGTACTTTAGAATTTTCACTATCCTTTTCAAAGAATACTTCACCCTTAGAAGCAATTTTTAGAAGGTAGGGATGTATGATGTAGATAATTTAATGCCACTAAAAGTTTCTAGATTCAGTAGTTAAAAACTGTGAGTGAAGTCTAATGATAGATGAACTGTTATTGAAGTATATGTATTAATTGATATATATGCCTTCAAAATGGGGTGAGTAGCAGCTACAGTGCCTCCAGCTCTAGTCACAGGCATGGAGCTGAGTGCACTTTTTTCCAACAGAAGCAGGGTTAGAAGAATTAGTGCTATGCTCCTTCATTCCAGAGCTCACATAATAGAAGCAAGTAGTTGGCTTATATCTGTTGTGATTTAGGAACAGAAGACACTGAGGAGATTGCACATATATTAATTTACAAGGTGAAATAGTGAGATGCAGAATCCTCTCTAACATTTCTGATATAGAAGTGAGATCAGTCCAACAGTTCAGGCATATATTTTATAAGAGGAATGAATAGATGAGTGTTCTTATAATATTCAAAAGGCTTCATATAGCACTTTTTATGCATGGAGTTAAAGTGTTTTAAAGTAAAAATATAGGCCATCATCTCAATATTACAGCTGGGCACACCAAGGCTCAGGGATTGAGGACGTGTATGAAAAGTGATTTAGCCAGGATCATACAGGAGAGCCCTGTTTGTGTCAAAGCTGGTACTCAGCTATCCTATCTGATTTCTATCAGATTTATATTCAGTCTCCCACATGCAGGGAGAGAACAGTAAGTCCTTTTCTTGTTTGTTTCTACTTTTTGTTTGTGTCACAATTTCTGGGATTTATTCCATATTAGATCAATTTATTTTGCAATACATTGTTTTATTTTTATTTTTGTTTTAAACTAGTGACTTCTTTTTGCAAAGGTAGCATAAAACTACACAGATATTGTTTTGTCCATCCATCTGTCTAAGCCTCAGGGCCTGATTATCATTTTCACAGAGACTACTTTATACTGCTCTAACCATGTCAATGAACCTTACAGTCATGGCCATAAATGTAATTTACACCTACTTGAGAGCTCCTATGCTTGCCAGAAAGATGTATCTTAGGAAGAAAGGGCTCTAGTAAACTTTGAAATCTAAATGCTGATCTCTTTTGTTGAAACATTTCTTGTATATTCAAGTGCACAATCCAGAAGATATAGGCAGCCTTCTCTATTTGCGGTGATCCTGACAGGAATATTACATAGAATCCCCCACTCTGAACCCAAAAATTTATTATAGTCCTTCATGCTGTTTTTTAAGGCAGTGTCAACAAGGGAAGAGCTGGGGAGAAAAAATTAAGATTCAACATCTCCAATGCCTGGAAAACACTTTATCCTCATTAATGTTTGTGACTGTGATAATACAAGTAGCAATACATCCAGACAGTTAAAATCAGTTTCAAGACAAGATGCCACGCCAAGTTCCAATCAGCAACTGGGTGTGAGCTGGAGTCATGAGTCTACACCTACCTCTACAGTGAAGGTGGTGAGGCACGGGCACAGGTTGCCCAGAGAAGTTGTGGATGCCCCATCCTTGCAAGTCCAGACTGGATGGAATTGTGAGCAACCTGTTCTAGTGGAGAATGTCCCTACCCATGGCAGGGGTTGGAGCAAGACGGTCTTTAAGGTCTCTCCCGATCCAGGCCATTCTAAGATTTAAGGATTCTATGATCATATTGCTTTGCACTACCCTTAGTTCCAGAGGGAAGCCCACCACGGAGCAGACAGGATGTACCTACGACCACCCATCACTCTGAGAAGGCTGTTGGATCAAGACACTTTGTAGACCCAAAGCACATGACGGAGGCTGCTTTCACGTCTCCTCTGGAATCATTCAGATTTTTATTAGGCACTCTGTGGGCAATTTGCCTTCATTCATATTTGCTGACCAAGTCCACTATCAGAATCAATAGTAGTGGCATTCATCATGACTGGTATTTTCAAACTGAAAACCAAAAACTGTAAAAAATATTTTATAAAACAAAGATAATGAAGACTCTTATAGACTCCTGGTGTCTACATGCTCAAAGAAGAAATAAAGTTACAGAGAATTATTATAACCATCAACATGTAACAGGTGTGTTTTTCTCACCCAGTGACACATCTCTAGATGTGATTGATAAAAACAGGTGCAGAATTTTCTCTCCTAGTTACATACTTTCAAGATATTTCACTGAGATTTTCTCTTCATGTCCATAAACTTTTTAATTTGTCTTGATATTTATGGTCTCTTTTGGCTTAGTGATACCTTTTGCCAATAAGTAACACAATACATTTATGAATAATGTTTTCATGTTGATTAGTTAATAATGAGCTGGCTTTCAGTTTCAATGAATATCTACTTCATCTTCTAGGCAGCCTATTTTCTCTGCCAGACACAATGAGAGATATTTTTGCTTTGTCTTCTTTTTACATATCCTATGACTCTTTCAAGTCACAAGACAGAAACAAACAGGCCATTGAAATGGTGACCTGCACCTTTTTTTTTTTTTCATTTTCTGATATTGCTGGTTAGTCTGTATCACAGGAAGGTTCAACAGAAATCCATTTTTTCCAAAGCTGGTGAGACCTAGGGCTAGTGACTCTGAAGCTGTTTAGGGGTACTTCACAGTATCTTTAACTTGGGAACTCCCACGTGAAGTAGTCAGATTAAAAAATTGAAGCAGTCTTATGAAGCTGACAAGTTAAGGATCTCCCTCAAAAGCCCTAGAGTTCATGGTCAAGATGAGCAAAATTATCTCAGAGCCAGGTCTAACATTTAAGTAACTTTCCTCTGTGCTGAAGCCATGATTCCTCTGTTGCTAATAAACTTTCCTACACAAATTATTTTATCCTTTGCTTTGATATGTCAGCAGAAACACAAAGATTTTGGGAAGGAACTTGGGTTGTCATTCCCAGACACCAAGTCCTCAGTTTGACCCATGAGTTTAGGCAATCATATCCAGGAAGCATCCAAGCTAGGTGCAGGTCTCATTTCTTCACCTCCTCATTTTACTCTCACAAAGCAGAAACAAACAGAAATCTGACAGTCTACTTTCTGTATCCTCTATAATGTGCCTAAAACTTTATTTTCTGCTCTGTTGGTATTGACTGGTCCATCTTAAAGACCTCCTTAGAAATGTTAGTCATGGATGAGAGTTCCTTGTGAGCCAGTCACACTCAGATATCATTAGCTCTCCCTAGAAATCTTCTCAGTGGGGACAGTGTTGCAATGCAAACTGCAGCCTGGACTCTTGAAGTCAAGCCTGAATTCCCAGCTTTTTCATTATCAGTGCTATATATTGTGTGACCCTGGGCAAGGCACTTAATTTTTCCGTCTGAACCTGTAAAACGGGGCAATAATGTTTCCTTCCTCACTCCTTTCCTCTCTCTCATTTGTTTGAAACCTCAGTCATGTAATGGGCTGCGTGCTGGAAATGACCTACTGTAAGTTAATTGCAAGATCACAGCTATGGATTGTAAAATCCTGGTGGGAAGTTCTTGTGATCTTTTTTAATGGCATCTACCAGACTGGGGCCCTGATTTTGACTGAGGCTTCTAGACCCCAGCCTAGGTTTAAGGTAGTAAACGTAATAGTATTACAGCCAGTATTCATGTCATGGGAGCAGATATTCTGCCTTACTTTTTACTTCTCCTAGCCAAGTCTTTGTCAGATCACAGTGCAGTTTTCATCAAGGTTTTTTGTTTGTTTCTTCATTTGTAATTAATTTTGTGTGTATTCTCAAGCCTCAGCAGACTATGTTCTTAATTATCATTTGCATGACCAATGCATATATATATTTATATAATCATTTATTAGTTATTTTTATTGGTGTTATTGTTAGTTATTTGATTATTTCATTGAGAACAGAAGGTGCAACAAAGAGTTATGATAATCAGCTTTGAACTTCGTATTTGTCTAATTTCTCTCTCTCTTCCTCGTTTCTTTCAGGATTTTCCCTCCAAAGCTGCCTTTTGTGCCAAGGAATCATTCTCCCACCAGCAGGACTACCCAGCTCCTTGCATCAAATTTCCTATTCAATCATTTGCAGCAAACATGGTTGTGAACAAGTGAAGAAAAACTTCATTCTTGCTGCAACATTCTGCCTCTCTTTCTGATATAAAAGAGAGAGAGAAGGCAATGAGGAAGGAAGGGAGAGAAATAACCCCTTAAATCATAATCTCTCCATGCATGTAAACCCAGTCCTTAGCACACAGCCTCGTCACCTTGACATTTATTCAGCTTGCTGGAGACTGGTGTGCCCTCAGTCAAAGCTAATTAACACTTAATTGACTTCATGAGAATTTTGTTCAGCAGTTCTGATTTGCCACTCATCGTGAAACATGTAGCTGTAACTTCTGAGAGCTCAGCAGTTGTGGGAGGTTTGGCAGGTGTCAGGGGAGTCTGAGAGCCAAGGGGGAAAGGGGAGTGGAGGAGTTTCTGTCTCCCTCTTTTTTCTTCCTCTGTCTCTCATTGAAACCGATACAAGGGCACGAGAGTAACAAAATAAGGCATTCAATAAATTGTCATTGGGGATACATTTTATTTAGCTAAAAGCACAATTTACAGTAGTTGAAGTTTGATTGATCTGTTGATAAACACTAATGTTTTGCAGTTGACAATTTTTTCATGTTAATTTCCTTAACTTTGGCAGTCCTGGCTGGCAGGACCCTATAAATAGTATCAGTGTCATCATCCTTTTTAAGTTATTAATGAGCCATCGTGTTTATAGAGGTTGGGATTTGGGGACAGGCTGTGCTTGACTGCAGTTTCTGACATTGATGCCTTAGCAGTTGGAACTGGGGCTGGATTAGAACAAGTAGGGGAAAAATGGGAAAGAAAAAAGAGAAGGGAAGCTGGCGCTAGCCAAATGCATTTGGAGTGGACAAGAACCGTTAATAATTAAAAAGATAATTAAGAGTATATAGAAAATTATAGGTTCCAATCCACAATCTGCTCTGATGCTGGTGCCACTTGAAATACACGTCTGACTAATTATCATTTCACCTGTGATGGAAGATCCACTTTTTTTCAGCCCTCCTTCCCACTGTGCCGTGCCTTAGCCTATGTCCAGACTTTTGTGATTGCCAAGGACTGACAAGACACTGGAGAAGGCATGACTAATTAACTAGGCCAAGGCATCCACTGGCTGGATCCACAGCAACTTCAGTCAAAGCTGCCAAACATGTGAGTACATGTTTGGATAAGGATGTCCTTCTCCAATTGTGATGTTCTAATGAGCTGTTAAATATTTGCTGAGTATTAAGTAGAAGGTGATTTGTGCTAGGAAGTAGCATGGTATTGTTATTTTTGTATCCCTTCAAAAGTCAGTGCATCGTTCTCTGTTTTGTAGATGGGCACATCACAATCTCCTTCCTCCACTGAGTAAATGACAACCTCATGACAACGTGATGGCCTCCAGACTCTCTAAGAAATTCTGGGAGTGTCCTTAATGCTTCAGTAGGATGACCCATGCCAGGAGAGGAACCTCTTCCCTTTTCACAGAGCCATCAACAGGCTTGGGTACAAATCCCTAAAATAGGCAAACATCAACCCTGATTCTTCTGCTGGCAAAATATACAAGACATGGTCTGCTTGAAACATTTTGCAATATTTGGAGCTTCCCTTTTCTTTCATCTTCATTATACATGCAGAGAATTATATTTTCTTTGTATGTAATAGTATTTTTCTTTAAATAGATATTTATATGTATGTGTGTATGCATGTCCACGTGTATATATTGTACATATGTATGTTCCCACACAGTAATACAAACATGCTTGCATATGTATACACAAACCCAAAATTATTAAACAAGACAAAATGTATATAAAAATACAGACGTGACAGTATTGACATTTTAAAGAGTTATCAAAACAGATCTGCAATTAAACATTGCATTTGTAAGCAAAAATATAAAAAAGACAACTAACATCATGATATAGAGAACTTTACAATCAAAAATAACCACAAACCTGTGGATAGGATTCCTCTAATTCCTATTTTTATTTAAGGATGCATTTACTTTAGGGGACAAGATTGTTTATTTTCTTTTTTGAATCAGGACTGCCTTTCTCAGATACATTCCCTGTTCTTCCTCGCTGGTTAAGCTTTGGTTCCTATTGTGGAATTTGTAAACTAGATTGCCCGCGGATGAAACCACAATGCAAAAAGTGTTTCTAGAGCAATGTCCAGTGTAATTCAACCCCTGGACATTCAGCCCATGGGACTGTAGCAGAGCTGATTTGAGGTGGAAAACCCATGGACATTATGGACAGCAGCTTCTTGGCAGCTTCACAGTTCCACTGCTGTTGATCTTCCCTGTTTGCTAAGGCAGACATATCCTGCCAGAGAGCTGATTTAATGGTTGTCTAAGCTTCCTCTCCAGAACACAAGCAGAGATCGATGCCTACAAGGCTGTTGCATCTCACTCACTATGCATATTTACCTGAAAAATAAATAAAGTTTCTGTAAAGAAGTCGTGCTTCAGAGGAGGCATGGAGTCTGAGAGCTATTTACTGCTGAATTTAAGATGCATTTCTGCTAAGCAGATGGGTTTCCCTAGATCACCTTTCTGAGATACCTAATTATCTCAGTACGCATAACTAAACACAACTTAGCATGAATTTCCTTTTGAGGATCAAGGGAGTAAAGTGTAGGCATTCACTCACACAATGTTGTAAGAACTGATGTAATTTATTAGATTTAGCTATAAATTCTCTGAGAAAGACACTCTATTTTTTTGTATGTGTGTGTTTGCACAGCACCCACTACAACAGCATTACAGAACAAGCTTAATGATTGGGACTAATAGAATATTACTATTCCAGGGGTAAATAATCTTTTCTAAGATGCAAGAAGGAAATCTACAGCTTAAGGACAAGAGCACAAAAACCCAACTACCATATTTTCCATGGTATACAACATCTTTTTGGTTGTGTGACATAAGGGAGGAGACACAATGAAAATAGCCATGAAGGATGAAAAAGTGACAGTCTAGAATTCAATATGGATTCAACCTAAAACTGTAAGAAACAAACCAAAGAAGAGTTGTGAAGCCTTACACATCACTTTTATCAGTTTGATTTACTTTGGACGCAACCAAGCACTAAAACATACATCTAGTACCTCAGGCAACTTACTTCACCTTACTGCAGTAAAAGATTCATAGGGAGTTCAATTATGGAATGATTGGCTAATTTCAATAGCTTGTTTTAGCTATTAAGCCCTCCACAAAGACTTTATGAATGTTCTAATGAATACCTTGTAAGACTTTCAATGTAATGAAATTTGTATTAAAACACTAAAAGGAGTGTCCCGCAATGTAAGGTCACTTCCATTTGTTCTCATTACAGCCCTAGAAGGACAATAGAAGAAGAAATATCTAAGAATATCTAGCCTTTTTTGTGGATGTTACAGGCCTGCGTGCCAAGAGATTTCAGTTTCCTGACAAGTGTCTGTGAGAAAGCAAGGCTTTCTCAAGGATGCTGCAGGAAAACAACCTAAAAGTATTGTAAACTATGGTCTTGTTATGAGACCAAAGAAGAAAACATGAGGTAAGAGTTGCTAGGGCCAACCAATCCCTCCGGGGGGTGGCTGGTCAGTGAACCAATGACCTTGTGTTAGTCCAGCGTGCTAAGGTATATAAGCACCTTTGTAAATATAATAAAGAGGTCGGTTTGCATCTACATAAGGCCGTCCGTGTCGTTGGTGTCCGGGCTCGCTAGCGACACTTTTTTGGTTTTGTTTTGTTTTTTTTTTTTGGCTGCAGAAGTGGTATTAACTTGTAAGTAGCAACACCACTGGCTTACGGTGACCTAGGAGACTGTTGAATAATATTGCTAAATTGAGCTTAGCCTGGATAAATCCACCCTTTGGTTTCTCTTCAGGTAGTAGTACAAATGCTGTTCCAGAACTAGAGACTGAATTATAGTCGTTGGGGGATGCTGGAGGATCCTTAACAGTTCATTTAGAACACGGAAAAATGAGGAAGAACATGATTAGAATTAAGTGTTTTATGAATACCCATCTGTTGACCAGTGCAAAGAGAGACATGAGAGTTTCAAAATCACTTATACCATCTGAGAAATAGTGTACAAAGGAATACTGACTTACTAAAAGTGTGAAGAAAGTAATTCACAAATAATAAGCCCAGCAGCCTATCCTCAAAATGTTAACCTATAAAAAGAAAACACTGGTCAGGTAGAAGAGATGTGGAGCATTAGTTATGAACAAATTCTGCATTTTCAGAACACTGATTCATATATTTTAAATAAGTGACTTTGGTGTTCATGCAATCAATATATAATTCCTTATTTTTGTAGCCAGTGAAGAACTCCAGTATGGTAGGTCCTTGTGAGAGGCTGAAATATGAAAGGTTAGTCACTCAATCAGCCAAATGCAAAACCAGGAGGTGCTTTGCTTCCACCAGGTTTGCACGCCCAGCTGAAGGGGAGGAGGAGAGTTTTTGGGTGTGTGCTGAACTGACTAACTATTGACTGACATTTACTTCCAAGCTGTCTTTATATTTACAGGAGAGAAAGGTGGATTTTTGTATGAGAATCATGCCGTCATAAAAGAAATTTCTAAAACAGTGTCCCCTAAATCCTTTTTTCTGTCTGGTGATTATACAAGAATGCAAGATTCCTGTCTTAGGTACACTGTGCTAGTGCAGATGAAATGGATCTTACCCTTTTAGTTTGATTGTCTTGCTGCTGTGCTGCTTTATTGGGTTATTTTTTCACTTATTATATATTACAGCCTTGTTTGCCATGAGTGAGAAATGATAAACGCATGACAGTCTCCTCTAAAGTTAATTTTAAAGATGAAAAAAAATCTTGCACTTCAATTTCCTTGTAATAAGAGGTGCCATTTGCTAGGCCGTTGCTTCTTCTCCATTTACATATGTAACAATATACCCTGTCAATAATACCTTTCCTGAAAGGTATTTCCGGAAAGAATAAGTCACAAAGTGGTGGAGGAAGTGACTTTAGACAGGTTATCATTACCTGAGTAAAAATAGTGTTTATTCTCACAGTTGATATTAGGATAAGGAGGTCATGAGACTTATTCTGCCATTCAATTCATTCTGGCTAGGTTTTGTTCAGCAGATACTCAGAGAATAAATATCTGACTGAAGTGTGCTCCATTCACATCTGAACTCTAGATTGCTTGGAGGAGGGAAAAGGAGCTGTAATCCCAGATCAAATGTTACATCTCCCAGAATGTAACAATGTTCTGAAACACATATTTTCCTCTTAAATTACATTTTTCTACCCAAATTCAGAAAAAATATTATGCTTCTCTCTGCAACACATCACCACAGCCAGTCACTATTCCTTTTTCAGTATTTTTCACTAATTTGTGGGGATGAAAATCAACCAATTTTTGCAGGTTTATGTCCTCATAGAATTTTGCAATTTCATTGTGTGAAAAAAATCTCCTGAAGAGGTCAAAATAGAAAAAGTTGTCTTAGAGAAAAAAAAAAAAGAAAGAAAGGATTTGGTTTCTATAGTTTTTGTTTTCTGTTTGGAACATCTATCATTATGAAGATTAGTCTGCTGTCACTAACTGATTCAGATGTAATAATTTTCTATATTTTCATTCAAATTCTGGAAAACAAACCAAAAACTCCCTTCTGGTTAAAAAAAAAAAAAGTCCAGTATCTTCCAGATCTGCTGACATGTCTTCTGACTTTAGAAGGAGCTGATTTACACCTCCTAAGCTACATCACATCTATCTTTAATATTTCTCTGGAGGGTAGAGTAGAAAAGACACCTTAAAGACCCTACAATAGGCATTTAGATTAAGCAGTGATCCAGGTTGATGTGAAAGGAGGCACGTAGTCTGTTGTGTTTCAACCATCAGAGTTACTCAGAGTCATTGGAATGGATGGATCCTGACTATTCTGCCTCCTCTGGACTTGCTCCAACAAGTCCGAGTCCAACTTATGCTGGTGACCACAGATATGGATGCAGCACTGCAGGTGGGTTCTCACCAGAGAGGAGCAGAGGGGCACAATCCCCTCCCTTGACCTGCTGCCTGGCTTCTTTGGATGCAGCCCAGGACACTCTTGGGGTTCTCTGGGCTGCCAATGGACATGGCTGGGTCACGTGGAGCTTCTCATCCACCAACACCCCCAAGTCCTTCTCCCCAGGGCCGCTCTCCATCCATTCTCAGCTTTACTTGTGCTTGGGATGGCCCCAACCCACCTGCAGGACCTGGCACTTGGCCTTGTTGAAATTCATGCGGTTCACACGGTCCCACCTCTCCAACCTGTCCAGGGCCCTCTGGATGCCCTCCCTTCCCTCCAGTGTGTGACTGCACCACACAGCTCGGTGTCATCACCAGACTTGCTGAGGGTGCCCTCAATCCCACTGCCCGTGTCACCAACAAAGCTGTTAAACGGCTCCGGTCCCTAAACTGACCCCTGGGGAAGCCACTCACCTCTGGTCTCCTCTTGGACACCGAGCCACTGACCTCAACTCTTTGAGTTTGACCAACCAGTTATTTCCTTATCCACCAGGTGGGCCATCCATCAAATTCATACCTCTCCTTTTTAGAGACAAAGATGCCGTGCAGGACAGTGTCAAATTCTTTACTCGGCAGCTTTCTGGCATGTAAAGAAACATGAGTCTGAAATACCTGCCATAAATCCCAGCCCTGTGGTCTCAAGAGAGCCTGAAAATACAAACATGGGTGTTCAGAATAGCATAGCCATGCTAAACCCCTAAACAGAGCACAGCCAGTCAGATTGCCATGCAGGCTACCTCGGACTGAATAATGTGTTCTTGAATAGTCCTGGTGTGTGCGGCATGAATGTGTGAGGGAGAAACAAAAGAACAGGGAGGGACATGGACAGTTCAATGTGACAATTTTGGTGCTGCATGATGCTTAAGTTTTAGTGAAAAAAGTGCAACAGGGATGTGACACTGAAGACTTTATTTCTTCACGAAACACAATTGGAATCAAATTAGATATGCCCATTTCACTGGGAATAGCACACAAATAATTCTCCATGGCCATATGAACTTCATTCAGTCCAGAGTTAATTTTGCATTTTGTTATCCTCAGAGGATAGTTTAACTTTTGTTCTCTTCTAAGGATGTAATGAATAGCTAAGATAGTGGTTGTATGTGTGTGGATGTGAAAGAGAAAATATTTGTTTTTTAAAAAGAACAAAAAAAATTAGAGATTGTTTTTCTTCCGGCTTCTCTTGAGGAGACAGTAGGTTAATAAACTCTTGATTTAAGAAAATTTACTGTAAATTTTGGATTAAACATATTCATATGTCTAAACAGCAATCCATATGTTCAAAAAGCAAATTTTCAACATGTACAAATCACAGTTTTCCTTTAACAACTAATTTCCACCAGCTAAAGTGTTTCCACAATTCACTGCTAGTAAAGATATCACAGTAAAACCTGATTTTGCCACAAATAGGAAAATGACAGAAAGTTTTGTAAACCAAGGCTGTATATTTGAAATGAAATATGATAGTTTAACTTATTACGGGAGGCTCTATCATTACAGAAAAAAAGATGAAAATATCATACAGGAATAACTGCATGGTCTTGAAGACAGGAGGAATTGAAACCAAATTAATTTAACAGACTAAATTGCCCTACTATTCTCTCTGAGAAGGATACTAAGAACTTTTTCTTATAGACTCAAGACAGTTAGGGATAACAATAATAATCTTGGGTGCATCTATTTTTCACCAATTATTGTTATCAGTTTAATTTGGATAATTGTAGGATCCTGGGGATACAGGGGAGAACAAATGTCATTTGTACAATGTACTCCTGTGGCTTGATAAGAAATACAAGGAATAATTATGAGAACAAAATTGAATGGGACAAAACACAAAGAGGGATTTACAGAGACCAGAGAATGAAGGATCCATTGAACCACTGTAGATGAAAGCAGCTGGGTGCTTTTAACCTGGCAAAATGAAAGATGACAGAATATGACTGCAGCAAATAAACATTTTGAGAGGCTTAACATCAGAAAGCAAGGCAGGATACTTAGAGAGAGAGACATGCCAGTAGAAGAGAAAATACATATATAATGGCTGGAGAGAAAATAAGAAAAGGATTTAAACAATATTTTCTAAGAACTGAAGAACAAGACTCAGGAACTGACTTGATAATGTGGTCACAGAAGCAAAATAAAGGTAAAGTGGTTGAGTTTTCTGTGCTGCCCTTGTGTCACTTTTGCCTGCAAAAAGCAAGTCTGGACCCCGTGTCTCAGGAGCTTCCTTACTGCCAATGCCCTGAAGCCTGTGGCAGCTTTCGAAGCTTTGAGGTTTTGATAATTCAATTTTAGAAGCAGAGATGTGAGCGATATGTAATCCAACCACAGAGACCTGTATAGGAATGGCAAGGAACATGAAGTATGCCACCTATCTGAGTGGGTAAAAATTGTCAGTAACTGTGTGGTCCTGACATAAACCAGCTGACTGAAACTTGCTGAAATAATGCACTAGAAATGGGAGGATGCTTGCAAAATCAGGGAACACCACATAAATCTGGAAGCCATACAGAAAGAATTGTTGCATATTACAGACATAACATTGAGAAGTGAAAATTACTTTGAATTTAATTTACAAGAAAAGAAAAAAGAGTAAAATTATTTTTATCCTCACTACTTTTTCCTTTTTCATACTGAAGGAAAGATATAAGAACATAAGCAGAACAAGTCCCTCTATTTGATTTCATTCTAATCACTACTACAGTTATGAAAAATCCAGGACCACTTTTTAGATGTGAATGCAATTTTTATGGATTACTTTTAAAATGAATGAAAATAATCCCTAAACTAAATGAGAAAAGGATTTCCTGAAAGTCTGTATAGAGTTTCACAAAAGAAAAAGAAGAGAAAGCAAAACAAACCTACACTGAATTAATAAGTAGGTCTCAATTCAGTTTTGTCAGCTCTTGTGAAAACTGTTCTTTGGTTTGAGTGTATTATGTGATGCTGTACAGAAATTTCATATTTAGCACCTTGTTGCCTCTTTGCTTTTATCTTGCTGGCAAAACCAGTTTTTTTACTTATGGTGACTTATCATGGGACATTGGGCTAAAAAAATAAAAATACAGCTGTTTGGAAGTCTGACACATGTACTGAGAAACTCTAGATTGAGAAAAAGATGCAGATGAAATTTGGTTCCCAAATTTTCAGCTTTTTAAAATAACCATCAAGAAGTGCTGATCCCTAAAGGTTTTAATTTTTCATGCATAAAAATTCAGATTATGAGCAAAATATTTTGTAGGGTTCCAGCCACAGCTCACTGGATATTGTTCTTCATTTGTCTTCACCACTGGAAGAAACTGTCTAAAAAAGCTCTGCACTCTATCAACTTCAGAAATATGAGAGCTTGACCACCAATAGAGTGTCTCAGCTCACCACCTGTGACCTTTTCCTCTGGAGAGGACCTTTTGATTCCAAGGCTGTTCAGCACATATGGAAAGCCACATTGAACAAACTGTGTGAAAGCAGCTGTTTCACACAGGGAACTGCTTCTTTCCTATGTGTTATAAACCCTCCTACCAGTTCCTAACCTTAGTGGGGTTAATGTGCTGTGCTTGGGAGATGTTTCAAGTGTGGTATGGAAGGTGAATTTCGTGTGTGTGCGTGTGTGTGTGTGTGTGTGTAACACCTACTTTTATATATTTTCAGGATTATCTAAGTGTAATGCAGTCATGGAATGATTTGGGTTGGGCTAGAAGGGACCTTAAAGATGTTCCAATCCCCCGCCAGGTCAGGGACATCTCCCACCTTCCGCCTTTCCCATCCAGTCTGATCTTGAACTCTTCCAGATGGGGAATAGACTCTATGTCTCAGGCAAGATGCTCAACCAGGTTCTTTCTGGCCTAAGTCTGAATTCTATTTATCTATCATGGTTACTTTAAGCCAGCTTCTTGCTCAATGCATTCTCTTTCACTTATAGAAATTTCCTGCCCATAACAGGGGAATTGGATCTAGGTGATCTTTAAGACCCCTTTCAACCTAAACCATTCCATGATTCTGTGATTCAAAGTGAATAAATAACAGACATCACCCTTTTTTACAGGGCAACAGCTCCTAAGTAAGGCTCCTTGCTAGATTTTATCTCATAAATATTTGTGGTATGGTAGACAAAGTTCGTTTTTATCTTGCAACATCTTTACACAGAGACCTTGAGGATATATCCAGCTTGAGAAATGGTTGTGGGGAACCCCTGACAGATGGGTGTGTGGAATGTGAATCCCTCCCATCTCTTTCTGGGTTACATGGCAAAGCCTTTTGCCTGCAGAGGCAAAAGACACAGATATCAGGAAAGTCATTTTTCTATCTCTTGGTCAAGAGATGTCATAGTTAAGAATCAGGCAGGTAAAGGAGGGGATTGTCCTTCTCTGCTCTGCACTGGGGCAGGGTCACCTCGAGTACTGCAAGCAGATTTGGGTGCCACCATATAAAAAGGACATTAATACATTAGAGAGTGTCCAAAGGAGGCCACGAGGATGGTGAAGGGCCTTGAAAGGAAGCCGTGTGAGGAGTGGCTGAGGTCACTTGGTCTGTTCAGCTGGAGAAGAGGAGACTGAGGAGAGACCTGTGGTCACCAACACCCTCACGAGGAGAAGAGAAGAGGAAGAGACTGATCTCTTCTCTGTGGTGACCAGTGGCAGGATCTGAAGGAATGGCCTGAAGCTGTGTCAGGGGAAGTTTAGGTGGGATATCAGGAAAAGGTTCTTCACCCAGAGGGTGGTTGGGCAATGAACAGGCACCCCAGAGAAGTGGTCACAGCACTGAGGCTGCCAGAGTTCAGGAATTGTTCAGACAACGCTCTCAGGCACAGGGTGTGAGTCTTGGGAATGGTCCTGTGCAGGACCAGGAGTTGGACTCGATGATCCTTGTGGGTGCTTCCAACTCGGCATATTCTTGGAAAGGACTCACCACCATCTGTACTTCTGAAAAGTGGTTCAATCAAAGAGTCAAAAATGTTTTTCAAGAACAAAACAGATAGTGGTGAGGAAGAATGCTTTCCTGGCCTGGGCCCAGTGGCTGATGCAAGCATGCAGAGGGAGAAAAGGGTTTTGAGAGATAAGCATGGGAATAGCTGAGAATTATTTCCTAATTGTGGTGTGTTCAGGTACAGAAAAATAAAGAAACAGTGATAAGAGCTGTTGGCATTCCTCTAAATGATGTTAGCCAGTCTGGCTGCATAATAAAGAGTTTAGACAAATTAGGACCTGAACACAAAGCCTGGCCCATATGTTTGTCTTTATCTTGTTCCTCCAAAGGGCAAGTATCCCCTGTTCAGAGCACAGCATAAATAGTGACAGGAAATGGCAGACAGCACGCAAGCTTGTTTACAAAGCAGTACAGCTTCTTTCCAGTTTTGTTATCATGGGAAAATATTTTTGTTTAATTGGGAAAAGAAATTAACAAACTTCCATCCCTATTTACTTTCGTTTAGAAACACATATCCTTCAAGAACAATGCCGTTTATTTCATGTTAAGGGAAACATTATTTCCTTGCTGTTTCAACCAGATCTGAATATTAATAGCATGATATTGGCCTGATAGTTTCTCAGCATCTTCTGTTTGATGCTCTGCTAAAAGACCATAAAACTATAACAACAGAAGACAAATCTCCCTCATGTACCAGTGTCTGAAATCAAAGGATTGTCTGCTGCATGGCTGTGCTCTTTGCACTGCTGCTTCTGTTTTCAACATGTTTCCGAAGCTAAGAATCTTTTCTCTCCCTCCAGAAATTAATGCTGTTACAGATGTGCTGGTATAGTTTTGTACAGAGACAGAAAGTGACTTATTGAATGAGTGCACCATGCAGAAAAAGTGAATTCCAGCTGTGGCAAGTTCAGCAAGACTCCTGCTGGCTTTGCTGGCAGGAGGTGCCACTTCAGCAGAGGGTCTGTTATGTCCTTACCAAGTACCTCAACCTCCTGAGGACTGTGAGGTTCTGCTTTGAGAGCCAGCCTTGGCCATGGTTCTTTTACATGGGCTTCTTAGCAAATGGATAACAATGTTGATGTGGGAAATGTCAGTCAGTAAAATGTTCTACCCTTATCTTAGTTGTCCTTCAGTGATGAAGTAAATCAATTAATTTCAGTTTTCTGAAGGGTGGGTGTGGACAATTCTTGACAAAGGCCACATTCTGTCTTTAAAACCACATGGGCTCATCAGTTTTCTCTCCCATCTTAACACTTTGGTAGGCAGTGAAACCTTCAGTTGGAACATGTAACTAGTCAAAAACAGACTGAAACTTAAGGATTCTAAATAAATGGCCTGATGTTCAAAAGGACTGATCTCCTAGAAAAACACAACTCTACCATCCTAACATGTGTTAAGGAACTGTATGTTAGGCTCCAGTTTCAGAAAATCTTAGTTAAGAGGATTAACTAGAATAGGAAAGGTTAAATCTGCTTTAATTTCTGGCAATAACAGTGATGAATTCATTAGTAAAGAAAATTCAGTAACTGAGCTCTGCAGAAAAGCTATTTTCCCATAGCTCTTAGTAAGGGGAAAAAAAATAAGATACTGTCCAAACAATTTTATTTTTTTATTTGGAAAACCTGATATGAAGCATTCATTTTTCAGTTGAGTTTACATATGGTAAATAGTGTTGTTTTACAAAAGTATCTGCAAGCTTTTGATTCAGGCAAGCTCTTAAAACAATAATAAAACCAAGAACCATCATCTTATTTGTCATAATTGTGGCTTTTCTGATTGAAACTCTATTCTTAGATCTGTGATATCAAGTGTCTTAGGCTTTCTGGAGGAATCTATTTAGAATAAATATCCTTTATCTAGAACCAAAAAAGATAGCTCTGTACAAATATTTGAAGATCTGAGTGGGGTTAATCAGTCATTTGCTGCAGGAAAGGATTTTTCTCCTTTAATACACTAGTAAAATATCCATTTTATTTTATTTCTCCCCCTAAGTATCATAATCCAAATTGTAAAGCACAATTAATATAGTTCCTCATTGGACTGTTTTGCTGTATGAATGAGATGATGGGGAAGAACACTCACTCAAGTAATGAGATACAAATGGAAAAGGGACAAGATTTGATGAATTTCAGAAGTCTTAGAAATCTTTCTTCACAGTGAGGTTTCTTGGGCTGTGCAGTAGCTCTCTCAAGCAGAAAGTGCTTGTCTTCAGACAGTTTTTAGCACAACCTGCACAAGCAGTGCTGCCCCATGTTTGATTCTGGGATTGCCTTTGTTCAGCATTAGTGTATAGATCTGTCATGGCAGAGGCGGAATGTTTCTGACCTGAAAAGCCAGAGCCAAATTTTCCTGCTCTTACACTGGATAGCCAATGAACTATATAATTCTAGCAGGTTGGAATCTTCTGTCAAAGTCTTCAGTCAAAATTAAAGTAAGTATTTCCAAGTATGATAGGTGTTTTTTAGAGAAATACATTTTTGTTGGAAAAAGGCTCTTATCTTTGTTTTCCTTCCTACCCTCCTCATTTTCTTCATTAAATATGAAGCAAGGAGAAGTGAAAAACAGAAATAAAGACACACCAGGAAAAGAATGCTACCTGGATTTTAGAAAATAGAGTAAAATCAGTCAAAAGTACAAAAAATTCTTGTTAAACCCACCTTGAAGATATTTAATGTAAAATGTTAACCAGTTGCAGCATTACAATAAAGACAAGTTTCTACATCACTTCCACCTTAAATGTGCATGTTAATGTTATGTCTCATGTTTGCTCCTGGAAGGACAGAGTTAGTGTGTATAACTTCTGGCACAATCACCAAAATTTTAGTTCTTAAAAAAATCTTCAATTTAAATCCCTGTCTCAACTTTCTGCAGGTTTTCCGTCTTAAACTCAGTGAGCAGCATCTGTTTCAGCTACAGAAGACAAAAGCTCCATTTACTTAGAGATTTAGAGAGAAACTCTTATTCCAATAAACATTCTGTTCTAAACAAGTTCAGCAACAAGTTTCTCTGTTAAGTATCCCATCTTGAACCCCTTTCATTTTCAGTCTCCACTTTTCAGTTGCCCTAGGTTACAGGACTGTTTTAAGCCTTGTCCAACAGTTCACTGGGAATCAGGACCAACTATGGTCCATAATTGTGTGGTCTGGGTGGAAGGAAGGTATTAAATATTATTAGATAGCACAACTTGTAGTATATATCTACTCTAGCAGTTCCTACCAGAAGAGCTGATAATACATAGGACTCCATACTTTATATAATGTTTTAATTGTCTTTCTCAGGCTGTTCTGGTTTAGTACAATATTCATCAGCAAGAGAGACTGCTGGCTCTGGGAAACACAGCCCTTTGTGGTCTTAAGGGTTTGTGCAAAGACTCTCATAATAATTTGAATATTTCAAATGTCTCAGTGTGCTTCGGGTCAGTTCTCTATCCTTGAAATATTGCACAACTCGCTCATTAGGAGGGACTGGATCTTACCCAAGACAAGGCATCCTGGGCATGACTGATGAAATTTTGTTAATGGATACTCACTTACCTTTAAAAAAAGAAACAAGCAAAAAACATAGCCCTTCCCAGGCCTTTGCGTTAGAGCCTTTGCCTTTGTATTGTAGTGCATTCTCTCTAGAATCCAAAGTCTCAGACTAAGTTATTGGGAGAAAGGATTCTCAAATATCCTTAAAAGATCATATATGCAGCAGGTGAATATATCACTTACATGTTCATCATCTGGAAATCTGTAATAGTAATGCATATTTTAGGCTCTGAAGACAATTGGTCTCACAGATTTTCCCACTGAAAAATTTGAATGTGCATTCTTCCCTTAAGTTATCCTCACAGGTTGTTTTTCATGTCCTTAAATTTAATTTAATTTATAAACAGACACATATGTAATATACATATTCTGCCCTTCTCCCTTTGACCCTATTGCATTTTCTACATTTTTTTCTTCCTTTTTTCTTTTTTTAAATGATTACTTTTTGTTTGTTTGTTTGTTTGTTTTTGTTTGTTTTGGTTTTTTGGGGTTTTTTTGTCTGTGTCCCAACTACTCACCAATTTATATTTAATAGACTAGCAAGTTTTCTACTTTAGTGGCATAAGAAGTTCTTTTCCAGGAGGAAAAGAATGAAGAATATTGCATTAATTAAGGGAGAAAATGTGTAATAAGTGCACCAGATAGGTAGGAATAAATGAAATATATATTCATAATTTATGAGAATTGTTAAAGAGATAATGATACAATACTGTGTGTTCTATGTCATTATTTTCCATAAAGGCACAGAAGAATAAAGCCAATTGATTTTAATTCTAATTCTTTTTATTGAATTGAGTCTGTTACTCATTCCATAAAGCAGCAAAGAACACTGTAGTACAGAGCAAGGAATTAGACAATATTTCAAAGACACCTTTAAGTGAATAAACAGCCACAGGCAGGAGAATGGATGGTACCATCAAAGGCAGAGCAAAAGCTGCTCTTGAACCTTTTTCAGGCTGAGAGCAACAAAATAATGGCCTAGGATTTATTTTTAATAAAACGCAGACCTTTTCTAAGAATACCAAAAATAAGTAAATATATAAATGTGTATGAATTCATGAACAGGTTTACAAGTGGATACAAGAAAATATCAGAGTAGAAAAAAATGGGGAGGAAAGGGAAGGAGAAATTCCGAACATTTATGCAATAGCCTCTGTAGTCTCAGAAAACCTTGCCAAGTACATCAGACAGATGAGCTACATACTGGTGTAAATCATGACATTTCAATCGAGATCTGCATTGTACCAGAATTCAGCTGCTTTTGATTCAGGAGGCTGAGCTTAAGCCTCTCTGTACTGCACAGAAGAAAAGATCTTTCTACTCTGCAGCTCCATGCTGAAAGGAGCACACAAGCTTTGGGGCAGTGCAATGAGGCAGCCGTGTACAAGAATCTGGAAGTACAGATAGGGAGGAATGGTCCATTTCTTGATTGTTCTGGTTTGTGCAGGTAAGGCCAGAACGGTAATGAGCCCAGCTACAGACTTCAGCCTGTATTAGTGCAGTGATCTGGAAATCCCTGATGTCTCCATTGCCTACTGAGTCTTTGCAACACTACAGAGGACTTCAACACACCTTAGAAAATTTAGTGTTTCCTGGGAAAATGAGTCAAAACGTATTCTTTCTTAAAAGAGTCCGTTCTCAGCTTCACATGAGATTATATTCTCAGATATTCCTATTTGGAAAAAGCAAAAAAAAACCCCCAAATCCAAAAATCTAAGAGGACATTATCAACCTTATGTTTCCAAAAGTATTGTTCACCTTGCTGCATAAATGAATTGTTTCCAAAGGTTTCCTACAGGTGCTCTTGAAATGTGCATGGGGAAGTTGTAATAGATAAAGGAAAAAAGGACCTATTTGCAGAACAGCAAAAGATATAATATAACAGAGGAAAATTCCACATGAATCAAGAAATTAATATCTTGTCAGTGATGACAGAAGACTGGACATAGTGACAGAAAACAGTCCTTACCATCATGTTGTTATGATTAATAGCTCCATTTCTGCAGCTTTTTTTTGCAGTATAAAAAAAAAAGGAGTGGATGATGACATTTCCTTTTATAATATTTTCCTGCTTTTGTCAAACTTTTTTTTTTTACATATAATTGTTGTTTAATTAATCAAAATAAGTCATGACAACTTATTAAACACTTTCCCCCAGTATTTCCCCTCAATTCGGAAAATGTCAGATTCCCATTGCTTTAATATATTGAAATATGAAAGAAAAAATAACCCGGTGAAATTTTATCCCTTTTACCTCTAAATTTTGATTATTGTTAAAATGGGCTAAAGCAGAATTAGTGTCAGTTCTGGGAGTCTGCCAAACAGTGAGATTTATGAGACTATGCTACTTTCTCTTTAGGGAAATAGCACACTTCTCAGACCAAGGGAAGATGAATTACAGAAAACAATATAGTGAGAATTCATCATGGAGGTGACTGTTACATAAAATCATAGGATTGGTCTTTCTTTTTCTTCCAAATGAAGGTTAGGGAACAAAATGGAGGAATATCTTTGGTGGGGGCAAAAAAAAGCAAAATAAAAAAAAAAATGTGGTTTTAATTGCATGTCTTCTGTGGTTTTAATTTCCTGGTTTTCAGACAGGCAAATAGATAAACAGGCAAATAGAATGAGTAAAAGGGCAAGAGAGAAAATACAGAGCACTTAGACGAGATGAACTGATAGACTTCCTTACTTCTCTCAATCTCTAGCTAGGCGTTTCAGAAGTTACTGTCTTCAGTTTGGACTTTGTTCTTGTCTGTGATCATGTCAAAACTCCCAAGAATTTCCATGAGGTTTTTGTTAATACACTAACTTTTCAGATTTAGATTTTTTTTTTTTTAAAGGTTCCTTCTGACCTGGATGTTTCTGTTACCCTTTTATTTTTCCCTCTTGTGTGGTACTTTTCACAGTTTCTCTTCACAGTCTCCTAACTATTTTTTCTCTATAACTTTTTTTCCTAAGTTCAGCTACTCCTTAAGAAAACAATTTTGCAGACCCTGTTCCCAATTCAAGGAAGCATTGAAATGTGTTCTGGACATCACTGAACCAGTCCTCTAATTAAAGCACGACATTTGCCAGACATATGTATAAATGATTCATTAGCAAGTATCTAGACAGGTCTTAGATTTTTGAATCAGCCTTTCTATATTTTTTTCTTTCGTATCAAGTATTTTGTTTGCCAGTTTTCAAATAAAATTGAGTTATATTTTCCTTATATATTACTCTTTGTTCTCCTTTCTATCTCTTCTGTTTTTCATTATTTAACTTCTGTAGCTATGTTGTACACAAGAGTTTCTAAAAAAGCTAGATTATATTGTGTTGGAGTCAATCAGTGGACTCAGTGGACTCTTTCTGTCAATGCCAAACACTGTACACAATCCTGATAACTTGGAAACCATCTTAGTCCCAAGTAAGTCTGTGTATTTCCCCCAAAGAAGGAATATCTTCTCTTCAGAAGAGCACCATGTGCATGTATTTATTAAGTGACTATGTTATAAAAGTTTGAAAGTGAGGTATTGTGCATCATGCTGATCTGTATTCATTCACATATGGTTGCCATATACTTTTCTGTGCCTCTGAAGCCCTGGTTTATGTTATTTATAACTGGCAAAGACTCTTTCTTTCTAATTGATAATCCTTTATATTGTCCAGGAAGCACACAAACGTATACCACTTTTGTAATTTAAGTGTGAGATCTTCTCAACATCTGTACATTACTCAGTGCCAGGTAAATTAGTTTTGTGAGATTGTTTTGCACCATTATTCCATTTTTAAACCAGTGATCTCAGCTTATATCTCACCTATTCAAGTAAAGTTCCACAAATGTTTTATTTAACTTCATTAAGCAACAGGCATTTTGGCAACAAAAGTCAGTAGGGTTTTTCAATTTATTTCCAACCCCCACCCCGGGAATCTGGACAATTAGTTTGGCAATCCATTTATTTCTTTTTAAATATTTATTTTAGTTTTTTAGTCCATTTATTCTTATTTACAGGCAAAAATATGAAAAGGTCTTTCTTGACAAAAAGACCCATGCTCTTATTGACATTTACTGGTAATACTAATAACATTCATCACTTTAAGTATTTTGAATTTGCTTTTACCTGATCTAAATTACTCCTTTCTCACTGACTACACTAGTATAAAACTCAAGACCTGCAGGATGAAACTTCTAGCCTTTGTGACTTGCATAAAATAGACAACTATTTGAAGTAAGAGCACTCAGCTCAATGTTCATTGAAGTCAAAGGAAAACTTCTCATGGATTGAACAGGCCTGGATCAGTTCCATCTTGAATCATCGTCATGTGTCAATTTTACTATATTTGTGTCAAATATCAAATCTCTGGTAAACTCTTCACTATTAATGTGTCTTCTTAATCCATGAATCCTTCATGTAGAGGGCGGTGTCAGGGTGACACTGGACACAGCATGACACACAATCTGTAGAAGCAGTGGTGATAACAGGGATAACTATTAACTCATACTAAGTATATCTCAAGCTCCAATTCCATTTTTACTACATTCGGTGGCTGTGGTAGCCCTGAACACAGGAACTGCACTGAAACATCTGAAGAGAGGCAAGAAGAAACCAGGCACTACTCACCAGCACTCAGGTCATTCTTCCTGAGAGAATGTTTCTGTTTCTTGACCAGCAGAAGTTGCCCTCTGCTTTAGGCATGTTACATTAGTGGGAATATGCCTCTGCCCCAGTGCCAGGCTGCTAGTACAGATCCTTCTCTCATGCTGCTCTTGATACTTCTGGGACACTCCTAAAGAGGGTTTGCCAGATCATTTCCCCTTCCTTCTTCAAAGATATACAGAAGTTTTCCTACTTCTTTATGACCGTATCTTCTTCTGTTCAGATCATTTCTGCTCATTTCTGCTCTCTTGTTACTGATATATTACCTCCAGTTTCGGCTTTCCTGCTGTGATTCCTCTTGCACATATTTAAGCCCCAAAGGCAATACTCGGATAAAATTATCATTGTCAGGGCACTAACTTCCATTCCCATCTCCGCTCATTATTTACATTCTTTGTGTTGCAAATTACACATCAGCAAAGGAAGTCTAGTTTAATTTACCTACCTTAGAGTTATTCTCGGAGGTGTAATATGTTAATAAAGAGAAGCAAGTAATTAACAACTAATAAATTACATTACTAATAAATTCTAGTGTGCTTTTTTTCTCTCGTGGAATACCTACATAAATTCTAATACTTCTTCTGCTGGTTTCAGCTGGGATAGTGTTAATTTTCTTCCCAGTAGCTGATGCAGTGCTGTGTTTTGTGTTTAGTATGAGAATAATGTTTATAACACAGTGATGTTTCTAGTTCTCTCTAAGTAAAGTCTATAATAAGTCAAGGCCTTTTCTGCTTCTCACCTCACCCCTGAGTGGCTGTGTGGGGCTGAGTTGCCAACTGGGATTCAAACACCACACTTCTACTCACACTATTTGTTCAGCACCCTTTTAAAAGACTTTTTAGGTGTTTTTTGCTTAATAAGAGACCTACAGTAGGTTTAGTTTGGACTGGGATAAAGTTCTTTACTGTGAAGATGATGAGGCACTGGAACATGTGAGGCACTGTCCCATTCCTGGGAGTGTTCAAGGCCAGGTTGGATGGAGCTATGAGCACACCTGGTCCACTGGAAGGTGTTCCTGTCCATGGCAGAGGGGTTGGAACAAGGCAATCTTTAAGGTCCCTTCCAGTCCAAACCATTCTGTGATTCCATGATTCTGTGATCCTTCTCATTGTGTTTCAGACAGCAGAAAGATAAGCATATAGCACAATTCACTTCTTAAATGGTAGGTCTTTGCAGGAGGGCATAACTCAAACTTGGATAAATGGTTCAGATCAGGTGTCAATTTCAACACAGAAAAGATTGTGTAAAATAAATCTGTCCAGTGTGGACCAACTGTGGTCTGTCCTTGGGAATAACTTATTTCTTGATATCCTGCTACCATTTTTCTGCATTTGTTCTACAAATCCTTGCTCTGCCACGTCTGATTTTCTGACGGTATGAAAATGAACAGTGCTTATTTGCTTTGCTTCTACACTTTTTCCTTGAAGTGGAGGTTTTTGGGTGAGATGTTGCAAGTTAACACAGAAATGCACATTTGTGCATGTACACCAGTCTCACATGTGCCTTAGCTTAGGTTACATCACCACAAGCTTCCATGACCCGCAAGCCCAAAGACCACTTGAGACTTTTCTATTAATCTCTTATGGGCCTATTAAAAATAACTTTTTATTCTCTACCTAGTACAGGCAATCCTGGGATTTATTTAGATTTTCACTTGCATTTCTTAACCAATTTAGATTACTTTTAATTAGGATTTTTTCTCTCTTCAATACCCTAGCAACATAGCTGGAGAAATAGAATATGGAAATATCCATAAATTCATAACAGCTAAGGGTCTCTGCTAAATATTCATGGACCATTGCATGAGAAAGCCTTCTATATTCACATTTAGTAAGTATTTCAGTTTATAAAATCGATTTATGTAATAGTTGATTGAGTCTTTTTTTTTTTTTTGTAGGTGACTTGAAGTTCAAACTAGGTAAGAGTACTTGGTTCCAGCAAGTGAAGGAGATAAAGAAAATTACAGGTCAACATTGTAAAATCAGAATACTTAGTGTCAGACAATTGCATCTAGACTATAAAAAGCCTTGTCCTTTAGGTGCTTGCCTTGCAAATTTTGGGTGGAGATATTGCTTTATTAGAAGGAGCTTTTAGATGAGTTGTTATTTCACCACTATGTGTCTGGTGCTAGTTCCCTTTGTAATAGAAACAAGAATGATGAGGCAAAACCCTTTTTCTTGTGCATGGAAAATTCCCTCTGACTTTTTCAAAAGCACTTTGGAAAAAAACCAAACAAACACTACAAAACAACAACAAACTAAAAATGTTGTTTAGAATGGAAACTAGGGCATATTTCTCTGAGAATGCAGGACACATAACTGGATTTTTTATAAATACCTTTGGAATTAATTACAATTACCACTGTGTGCATAATGTACCTTACACTAAGAATTCACAGCAAACTTATCTACTTGTGAAGGTGATGTTGTAAAAAGGTCATGGGAGCTGAAAAATGGTTACTAGTGTTTGGAAGAGTCAAACAAGCTAAGATGCATAAAACTGGACTTCATACCCATTCCTCATCTAATACTGAACTTGAAAAGGTAGTTGTTTTTTTTTTCTTTAATTCTGTTCCCATTTTGTTGTGTGCAATTTGTTTTTCTTAAGAGTATCCAGGCACAACAGCTCCAGACATAATACAGTCTGATCTTAATTGTGTTTACATCTTAGATTAGGGCTTGATCTCATGCTTGATGTAGTTGTTTATTTGGCATCACTGGCCACTGGATCTGGCC
Organism: Atrichornis clamosus; assembly: GCA_013400975.1. Lineage (NCBI taxonomy): Eukaryota > Metazoa > Chordata > Aves > Passeriformes > Menuridae > Atrichornis > Atrichornis clamosus. The sequence continues at coordinate 41,695 of WBMZ01005379.1, forward strand.
ACAGGGACTCAATTCACTGATGTCCCTACATGTATTCCCTAACGATATATTCACAACAAGCTTCATTATCTCTTTTGAGTGTATTTACATGTTAATATTAAACACAAATGTAGCAAATTTAGGATTTCAGAAAAAAATTGCTGCAAATTCATGAAGACATTTTTTTCCAGAAGATGGCTGTGTTCTGGCTTCACATGCTCAAATTGTTTTTTGCCAGCATATCAACACAGGTACCTCATATCTCCTTGCACAGCAGTGCAGGAACACACAAAAACCAACACAGAAACTAGTTGTACTTTTAAGCAAACAGACAAGACGGGTTTAATTGAACCCAATTTGTTAGCTATTTGCATTTCCCTATAAATGTCTTCATTTTTTTCTCCAGAGAGGTTCAAGATCAGTCCTAGCCAGGAGCCGTGTTGTTTTCACAGAGGGCTCTGTGGAAGAGCTACGTATGTTGAGTATGGACATTGACAGTCTCCTGATGCAATTGCTCTATGTCCAAAAAAGAAACTGGTGTTCAACTTCTCATCCCTGCCAAATACTTAATGGGCTTGCTTTCTTACAAAACGCATTAAACCCAAATCTTCTTTGCTCTTGAACCAGTCTTTACACTCCAGTCTTGATGCCCTTGTGAAAGCTATTTTCTTCAGGACTTTAAAACATCCATTTGATAAAACTACACCTTCCATTAGCTGAACTCTACCAAACTGTAAAATGCTAAGATGTTGCCTACAGCATTCACAAAATAGTACATAAGGAGCTAAGCAAGAAGGATGAAACACATATCTTAATGTCTGGGGATTGTTTCAGGAAGTAAAAATGAGAGTTGCAATAAAATAGCTCAAATGAAAGATGAACTGCAGAGAAACCTGGTGGGTTTAGGGCACTTGTTTGTAGTTGGCAATACTGTATCTAAAGATTACTACAGGCTTTTGCAGTACATCACACACTGCAGCTCCATGGCTGTTGATGGTCCACCAAAATCTCTGATCAGGAAAGTTTAAAAGCAAAGAAACATCAAATAACAGACTTATGGAAAAGAATATGTTTGTCACCTGGAACTTAATCGAGTGATAACTTAGATTGATGAATCTTTGAAGATCACCATAGATAAAAAAGTAAATGAAGTGAGGGTGTGAAAAAAATGCAACCTCTCATGAAACTGGAAAAACTACAAGTTCTGACCCAGTAGGAGCATCACCATAAGTCAGTGGTACAAGAAAAGTTTCAGACATCACCTCTTCTGAGTAGTAATCATTATCTCACTTTGTTTACACAGATAGTAGCTTTTGAACAAATCTGAAATGGGGAAATATAAAATAAAGCCTTTCAAACACAGGGACTCAGCACTGCTAAGTTCACCACCATGCTTTCACATACTCTTCCAGACTGAATCTGTTTCCCTGTGGTTCTGAATTTGGGTGTGCTTGGTTGTCTAGTTGAAATTTCACACTTCTTATCATATTTTTCTTTACAGTAATGTTTCCAACTGATTTGTCATGCTAAGTGAAAACAAATTGTGACTGCTGCTCTTATTTCTTCCTTTAATTCAGAAATATTCTTCTATGGGGAAGCATCTCAGACTGACTCAGATTCAGGCAATAGTCTAGACACCCTCAGTATTTGATATTGAACAACTAATGACTTTCCTGTTTCAGCATTCGTGTCTATAAATGTGGGAAGGAATATCTGCTTCTCTCTCAGAGATGTTCACAAGATTGCTTAATTCATTAACCCCAAATTTTTCAAAAAATATTCTTGTATCCAGCTTTGCCTGTAAATCTTACTGTGCAAATCCATAATGGCATATCCAATCCGTGTCTTGTTGTAATATTTAGTATTTCTAAATGATCTGTCTTGCCACACTAAAAGACTGTATGAAGAAAAGACTCTCATCTTCGGTAATTAGTCCAAGAAACTGTAGAGAAACTAGTTGCAGAAGTAATGCTAATATGCTTTATCCCTTTGGGTGAAATTCTCCCAGCTCCATATTGCCTATGAGACATATAAGTCCCTCTTAAATCCTATTTTGAGGGCTTGAGTGGGATTTAGGAAGTGCAAAACCCTTGTTCTGAATTCTTACATATGAAGTAATTTTATTCTTAATTTATATTTAGGTCTTGAAAACCTGCAAAGTCCTATATGCAATATAAATCTTTACTATTTGAAAATGTACATTCACAATTTGCACACTGAAATGTATGTTGTAATTTCAAAATTATATGGGTGAAATCACATATTTTCAGATATCTATTTTATGAAAACAGCTCATAATTCTTTATATATTTTCTGCATTTCTCCCCCCTCTTCCCTTTTCTTTTCCTCAAGTTTTGCTTCAATTTGCATATTTAAACATGCAGTAGTTCTGCCTGATCTCTGAAAAGAAACTGAGTTCCTGGCAGGATTATTTCCTTTCTCTTTCCATGCTTTTTTTCATTTCCCTATTTTTTCAAATTTTTTTCTGACTGTCTTTTTATTTTGTTTTGTTTTATTTTGTCTTTTTCTGTCCTTGGGACTGTGATTTGAATAACAACTGGTATAGAAAGCAGAAGTTTAGCAATGCTTTTCATAAATGAAATTATCAAGTTTCTACAATTTAAAGGTTCTATTTGTAATTCTAAAAAGCTTTCCCATTCCCCTTGCTTAGCTCGGGGCATGAATATAAGGGTGAGATGTTTGCTTTGCTTCTGGTTAATGGATAAGAGATAACTAAATGCTGAATTTACAAAAGACTTGCCTGTTGTGAGTTTTATGCATAAGTACCATACTAATATTATCTCCAGATCTTAACTGAATAATATCTGTAAAGTCAGTTCACCATGCATTGGAAAAAAAAATCTACATTGTTTAACTCTACAGGACTTTTAAATGTTGTCCACAAGCATTCAGCATTTAAACCTTCTCTGGGAATTTGAATTGCAAATGCTGAATTTTCTATCCAATGTTCTAGTCTGTCACACAGTCAGAAACAGGCTTGGAATAGAAAAACAAAAAGAACTTTAAAATATAATTAGAGTGAAACATTTTGCAATGGTATTGGATGAAACAAAATCTAGCAATTTTAGGGTGCAAATGAGCTAGGTCAGGGAATGTTGTTAAGTGATTAGAGCCCAGGGCTTGTGAGTATTCTGATTCTAACTCTACAGTACTTTGTGGAACTAGAAAAATCACCTTGTCTCTCTGTAGCTAATTCTGTATTTCCAGAGGAATCTGTCTAAATGACATTTTCAGACAGGACCAATAATATCAATAGTTACAGCAGCAATTAAATTGCCTAAATAAGGCTAGTAATGCCTTTTAGATAGTATAGTTGACTGCAGAATCCACTAAAGTGTTGAAATGTAGTTGCTATCCCTCAGATGAGCCAGGGAAAAAAAGCTAAAGTGGGTCTCGTTTGCCTAATATTTGCCTAATAGTGACAGACATTCGTGAATGTCTATCATTAAGCACTGACTAAGATGCCTAAAAACAGGTGGGGAAATTTCTGTCCAGGTGTCTTCTATTTTCCCTTGAACAGTTTACTTAGATGTCTCTTTTCAAAGATTACTTTTCTGTTGCCTAAAATTTGATTGTAAGTTGAGTACAAAAGTTTGGAATTCTTGGAAGAGATTTTGGCTCTGCTGAGGTGTTTACATAGCAATTTGCAAAGGCAGATGTTATTAGTGCATCTGAGGTTGTGAGAAGAGTGAGTGTCTCTGTATCAGGCATCTTGTGTGCTAGAAAAGACACAGTATGCTAAAAGCTGTCTCTTTTCACAGGGCCAAGGGAGAACTGACATACCCTTACAAAAAAGGCTTCTTCAGTCTTTCATCTTTTTTTGCCTTAAAACTGTGCAGATGGGAAGGAGAAAGGAGAGGAGGTCCATTATTTTCTTCAGTAGTGAAGCCAGAAATTTAACGCTGCTATGATTCAGTAACTTCTCTTTGGTTCTCTTTAATCTCCATAAATATTTGCGTCCCACCCTTTCTGTTTCTGCTATGGATTGCGACACCTTGAAAAAGACCCTTTCCTTTAAAAACCTCTTATCAAAATGTGTTGTCACCCCATATATTTGCCAGTAGAACTCCTTCCCCTCTGTGTGACCTGCATGACTACTTCCATGAGTCACATGAAAGGCTGAGGATAAAATTATTCTCATACATTACAGCCCAGTAATACCATTGTTATCTCATCAATACTCTGTTCTTATAAAACTAGGTATATTATCTTTATTTATGCTGACATTCACACATTCTATCTTCAAGGCAGTATAGAGGTCCACCTTAGCAATTCAGTCCTCTTTTTCTTGTGTTTTTTCTCCTCGTTCCTTACATTCTAATTAGGCTTGACTTACTTGACTCCAGTGTTTTAACATGTTTCAGTATGTACTTTTAGAAGTTCACTGTTTTTCCTGTCTTCTCCATTCCTCACTTCACCTCTTCTCTTTCCAGTTCTATCCTGTTCTTATAGTATGATATTCAAATAATACATTTGAATTCAATTTAGCCCGGCATAAATAATATGACTTGTGTCTACTGTCTATCTCACCAAAATAAGTCATTGCATTAGTGTCATGGAGCATTTAAGTGGGGTTACATCAATCTGTGTTTCTTTTAGCTTGCTTGATTGCAATTTTTAGTGCATTTTACATTAAAGGCATAAACTGTTTTGCAGTTCATCCTTTAATCTATGGGAATACCTGTCCAAGTATCAGTTGCCAAGACTGAAGTAGTGATCTAGAGTCCTCTTACACTAAATAACAGGAGAAACCAATGTCTACAGGATGATTTTTGTCAGTTTTAAACAGGGATCCAATGTTCTAGGTTGAATCTCATTTAAAATTAAATTTTTCTATTGATTATCAAAGGGAAGTGCACACCTAATTGCAAGGGTGTTATAAAAGTTATGGGAGATGTATGCCACTCCTAAATGGCAAACCGAAGGGATTTATTTAGCAATATTGAATTCTTATGTGAGAACACCCTTTCTTCAACAAATGCCACAATTCTTCCTTCTAAAGGCAACCTGGAAACATATGTCCCCATCTGTACTTACTCACGTACATCTGTAAGTGAGTTTCTTTCATAAACCTTGTATGCAATGTGATTGGATACATAAATATGTAAATAGCTGTAAGCTGAAATGCACCCTCAAAAAAAAAAAAGAAAAAAAAAAGAAAGGTAGAAGTGTTTTGTTATAAGTTGCAGAGTGCCTGAGTCTCCCTGATAATAGGACTGAGAACTGGAAGACTACATTTTCAGTATTAGTGGGTCAGGGGCTATCTCCTCCTTCCAGAGAAGTTTCTGGGTTTTTAGAAAACACTAAATAATTATAAGTGGAATGACTGTTGAGACAGGGGTTTTTTTTATTTCAATAATCCAGGTCTTTATAGATACACCCTATCTCAATGCTGTAACAACATGAAAGTCAGTAGGCATCAGACAGAAAATGTAATGGGTTAATATTGTGTTTTTCATTTATAATCCAAAAGGCTTGTATAAATTCATCACTAACATGAAAAATCCAATGGAATTTCCATGGCATCAACCCATGAGATTACACTGACATTTCCATTTCAACAAATAATAAAATCCATAATCTTTATGCAACCAGTGCCACATTCCATATGTTAGCCCTTATTTTATTAGCTCTTTATCTTTTTTTTAAATTTAATACACAGAAAACAAAGTCTCATTCTCGTTGTGAATCAAAGAAACAGCAGCAGTGATAATAAAAAGACTTCAGTTTTGATCAAGATTCACAATTCAGTTATTATAGTCCTCCGTTTGTTAATGGTCTCACATTTCTATTCCCTACACTATGTCTGCCTTTGAAACAGTGATATTGACTGAACACTGTGTCATTCTGAACTTGCTTTTCATTCTGTCCAGACAGAAGCCAAGACAACACAACTACATTGTTATTGTTTGGACTTCAGTTGAGTTTGTTCTGGATCTTTTTTATTGTTTTGTTACTGATTTCAAAACCTAAGTTTAAATTTTTTTATGAATAATCCATTTTACTAGTGCTACACTTCAGCCTTGGTATTTAAAAGCAAATGAAAGATCTTAAATTGCCTTCACTAAAATTTATTTATTTTCAACACTATCTACCAGAAAAGTAAACCACTAAGATAGAAAACCAAGTAAGGTAGGAAGAGTGATTAACCACAAACTCATGCGGAGTAAGGTGAGAGAAGAGGGAACAATGTACCAAAGAAGTGTAATTCCATTTCACTGTTTCCAGCAGGGTGATGAGTTTTAGCACTTGACCTTATGATCCAACAGTTATAGTCAGACTTATCCTTCCTAATATCCCATTCGCTTCCTGGGAGCACTAAATTTAGGCTCCTGTTCAGCTGTGTTCTTTCTCCTGTCAATGGAAGGAAGAAATAAGCGCCTCTAAAAGACAATTCAGCTTATTTTAGATCTGACACAGCATCTGCAGGTGCCTTTTTTCTCTCCACTGCATGTAATGGAAATATAGGATGACTGTATGCCTTAATTAGTTAACTTGGTTAAATGACACATTCAGAATACCTTCAAGTCTTTAATGGGTAACCAACTCACTTAAATTGCAGCTGATATAGCTATGCTAAGAGATTTTGAAAACTGAACTCTGAAACTACAAGAAACTCAAGAAGAGTTGGCAAGGTCATAATCCAGGGTTTCTGAGACTTCCCTATGAAGGGTGGATATGATAAAGTGCCTCCAGGAGCATTGAACTGATTAAACACCAACAGATACTCTAAGACATTTCAGTAAGTAATAATTACCTTTAATTAGGCAAAAGGAGTTTTTCTAGATAAAAAATGCCACATTTTCCTGTGCCATTCTTCACCAAATTGCTTTACAAGAAATTACAATTACAGTACAAAGGGACAGTGGAAAAAACTCCACAGTATTGTTAAAACTACACCACACGTCTTGAAAACCAAGCAATGCACAATAGTTACGCTGCTGGTGTGAGGACTTCACTTCCAGGCAAGGGTTGCACAATATTTTCTCATTAATTCTTTGTACTACTTTGTTATTGGCTGATGTCATCCCTTCGGGGATGGTGGGCAGGTGACAGTTCTCAAACCTGAACCTCCACCTGAAAGTCCCTATTTTTCTGCGTCAGTAGCAGTGCTCCCAATACAACTAAGCACATCACTCAGGAATTATAGTTAGGAATCTAAGACTAGAAGAATTTAATCTGGATATAAGCTTTTCAAGACAAAAATGTCCTTTCCTTACACTAATATAACACATATACAATGAATTCAACTTCATGACTGCATGACAACAACAAAAATAATATAGAATAATAGTAGCTATAAGTTCTCTGGCAATGTCCTTTTCATCTATCTGTAGTAATATTGCTCAATTACAAATAGAGAAAGAACTGGCACAATTTCAGTATAGATAATATATATTTTATCAGTAAAAGAGGCTAAATCCTCTGAGTTTTTCAAAAGATGATTTTTTAATTGCCAACTCTACAGTCTTACCCGGGGACCTGAATAAAGATCTCCTCATTATACCTGACAGTTTTGCCCTTGCACCAGGTGGAGGAAGAACACAGGAACATAGGAACTGCCACACCAGATCAGACCTGCAGTCCATCTAGTCCAGTCTTCTGTTGCTAATATTGGCCAGCGCCAGATGTTTCAGAGAAAGGTACAATAACCCTTCCATAGACATACTCAGATTTTCCTCTGTGAAAATTTCATCCCAACCCTCTACGTTTAATGATTTTGAGCATGAAAGAAGCATTCTGAAGCATGAAGGATATATTCCAGATAGGTAGAGCACATCTGTCCCCAGATTACTCTTATTGCACTACTAATGGCATAAGAATGTTATCGTCCTCTCTGTACAAGCTTTAATTCACCTTAGAAAACTTTAGGAACTTAATAGCGGCACCTAAGTTAGAAGTTAAATCGCTCTAAGCTATCCCTAAAGTTAATGATAAAAGAAAAGTCTTGTAAGTACTCAAATAAGTAATTAAAGTTTAAAATGGTCTGAAATATTGTAGGAGTTGCCTATCTTTCACTTCATGAGTATGGAGCTTTTCAGTTGTATTCATCAATGTCTAAAGACAGGTGAGATGAATGCGTCTCCAAGGCACTTTAATAAATTATTTATTAGAATTGCTCTTAACAACAAACAGTATGATTTGAACCTGCCCTGGATTTGGCTAGGATAGAGTTAATTTTCTTTCTAGTAGCTGGCACAGTACTGTGGTTTTGGGTTTAGCACGAGAATAATGTTGATAACACATTGATGTTTTAGTTGTTGCTAAGTACTACTTACCCTAAATCAAGTCCCTTTCTGTTTCCCATTATCTGGTAGAAAGCAGGTGCACAAGAAGTTCCATGGGAGCATGTCCAGGAGAGCTGACCTGGACTGGCCAAAAGGACATTCCATACCATGGAATGTCATGCTGTGTGCAGAAACTGGGGGGAGCTGGCTGAGAGGGGCTGATCACTGCTTGGGGCCATGCTGGACATCAGCCAGCAGATGGCAAGCAAAAAATGTATTGGGAATCCCCTGGGTTTTTTTAAATTTTATCTCACTCTTTCTGTTGTCTCTCTTTTAATTTCAATGATAAAATGATGATGATGATGATGATTATTATTATTATTACCATCATCATCATCATCACTGCCATCATCGCCCTCATCACTATCATTGTCACCATCATCATCCCAGCCCACGCATCATACCTTCTTCTGATTCTGGGAAGCGTGGAGTGAGCAAGCAGATGCCTGGTACTCAGTTGCCAGCTGGGGTTAAACCATGGCAGAGGCAAATCCTTTAGTTCAACCAGGGTGATTTGCAGCTCTCCTTGGAAAGTTAACTTCTTCAATTCTAGGTGCTGACTAGGTCTTACATCTCTGTATGAGTAGTGTAATATAAATCAGGAAAAGCATTAAATTAGGATTAGGATTGCACAGGTGTTTAGAGGCATTAGGTAGAGAAGTACTTAAGGCTAAGTATTGTACAAATCATAAAGAGATTTTTTGTGTGTAGAAACAAATTTTCTCTATTGTGCACTTATTACGGATTTTTTTTCAGGTTAAGCTAATTTAACCAGTTGAGTTTTCAGATAAATGACAGCGAAAAATTTGAACAGATCCTGAAAATACTCCAGTCTTCATTGAAAAGGTAATCACAGTAAAGAAAGGTACCAAGAAACTGTACTTTGAGGAAACTCATTTGTAATCAGTTCCTCAAGGATCATTATGTTGCCTAATACTAAAATTACCCATATATGTGATTTTTGCTTCAGAATTTTAGGTTTGATAATGGAGGTTAAAGTTCAGTTCATCAACCTTCAACCTCTCCAAATCATCTGCAAAATTAGTGTAATTACCCAGGCTTCCCTCTTGCAGTCAGTGAACAGCTGAGGAGCAGAGTTATTTGCACTCATGTTGGTCATCTTCACTCCCAAACCTTAGACTACTTGTTGTTCATTCTGAACATATATTCTTTAATATCACTGAATGTACATGTTGAATAGGAAGAGTGTCTAAGAACACATGCTTGATGTTTGAGTGACTCTAATTAAGTGGGATGAATGTCCCTTGGCTTTCCTGATGAAGTAACATTTGAGGCACCATCAACATGAGGGAAGGACTATGATAAAAACAAGCCAAAAATATGGAGAGCAAAATGAAAATACTATGAAATTTAGGTCTACAAATATGCTTGATGGTCAGAACTGAACATTCTTCTGTAAGCTGGGAGGCTAGCAATTAGAAACGACCAAAAAGGGGGAAGACAATATAGTAACTGATCATAAAATATCTATGAATAATGAGTGTGATGCATCTGTGAAAGAGATTAGTATAATATTACGGTCCTACACGCCATACTTCAAGGACTAGGTGCTTGAATAGTTTTATTTGGATGCTGACATCCCATGATGGTCATGCTTTTTTAAGAAAAGTTCAGAAACATCAGAAGAAATAGATTCAGAAAAATAAGAAAGGCAATTTTACACTAAAATAATTTGACCTAACTGTATGAAGGCTGAGAGGGGAATATGATTTCAGTCTAAACATCCAATGATAAATGGTGGTAAATATGATAATGGAATTTTAAAAACCCAATCTAATAGATAAAATAAAAATGGATATAATAAAACTCAATTTCAGTTTAAGAGTAAAATATAGACACAAGTTTTCTGAGTTTTCAGGTTGTAGAATAACCTCTTGGTAGAAACAGAGTGGGTAAAATGTAGTTTAAGATGTGAAATGGTATATTTATAAGCAGGGTTGCATGTCATGACTGTATTAAAAGCAGTTAAAGACAGTTAATTTCAGATATTATTTTCAGACCTCTGGTTTCACAGTTGAGCTACCTTTATTCATAGAATTTATGAATTTCCACAATACTCCTGTAAAGTCTGTCTGTACATTGTTCACACTTTGTAGGTGAACAAATAAGAACTGAAACAATTTATCCAAATTTGTATTATTATTTTTATTTGTAGAAATACTAGAATAAAATAGGGCACTGATGAATTCCTGAAAGCTGCAGATTAGCAAAGTACTGCTGGGCTGTTTAAACTCTTAAATTTTCTGAGAAAGGGATGGAGAAATACAAGGAGAGGGAAGAGAAGGAGGAAGAAGGAAGGATTGTTATTAGCTTTTATAGAAGCAGTGAAAAGATGAGAAAGGCCAATTGTCACTTCTACAATATAAGCTTACAAATAAAAGGGCACAGAATTTATTTATGTTATTTTCAAATAGCTTGACTTTTAATTAAAATCTGATAGAATGCTGTGTATTGGCAATACCACATTCTTATTTTTCTTTTTTTTCAACACTCAAACATAAAAGTAGAGGCAGTATGTTCCACTTTCCTGCACCTAGACCACTGAAGCATCACATGACATGAAGGTGCAGGTATCTTGGCCATGCCAAGCTGCTCAGGATTCTGCTCACCAGAATGAAGATAAATATATGGCATTATGAACAAATGTACAGTGATAGTCTATTTTCACATATTCAGTTATATCTTGGTTTAGAAATGTCGGGTGAGACTTCTCAACCACTTCAGCATAATGAGACAAGTAATTTTTCTCAGACTTTTAATTTTCTGGAGTGTTTAAGTTGGAGGGTAGGACTGACCTTCCAGTGGCAGCTCATCCAGGGTAGCAGCTGCATTGTCTCACAGGGATCTTACGGTTGTGAACCAGAGCAACCACAGCTGCCTAAAATATCCTAGTGGATGTCTCTTTGTCCTCTTTGGCATACGGCAATTTTAGATGAGGAAAGAAAAGGAGACAGGAGGTGGTGCCAAACCAGACAGAAGTTTTTTATTAAGCAAGAACAGGGACACATCAAGAGAGATGAGGCAGCTGCGAGTATGCCAGCAGCTGCATCTGCTCTCTGAATGGATGATAACATGAAAATGACAGGGCCCTCCAAAGGAGCAAAATTTTGGGAATATCTGATCATTAATGCCTTGGTTATTTTCCTTCTAAAATGGGTTAGGGACTTCAAAGCAAAATACAGACTTCTTTTTACCCCTGAAGAATCTTTACTTTTCACCCTGATTTTTATGCTGTGGATTTGTGTGCATGGCAAATTTATATGCACTCTCTGATATGAAAAAGTAATAATTTACAATTTTTTTCATTGTCTACAGGGAACTCTTTGTGTTGTCTGAGGACTCTCAATGCTTCTATATTGCAACAATAAACATTCTAGTGAGCTATTTCACTGTGCTGCCCACAGACAGATGGATACATTGGATGCATATCTTTATTTTCTTTGGTGTTTTAGTGGCTGTCCGTCTCTTTTTCTTTTTAAATTCCAAAGTATTATTAACATTCAACAACTCCATTAGAAAGTCACAGGCAGTAAGAGCCCATCTGTGCCATGTTAACATTTAAGGAGGAAATAAAAGAGTAAAGTGGACAGGTGGAGTAGACAGCAGGAAACAACACCAGGCACACAGCAGGTAGGGAGTTCAGCAGAGGAAAATGCCAGACATTTAACAGGTAAATGGAAGGGCAGCTGAATTTCTATGCCAGTCCATAGAGAGTGCAGTGAGGGAATAGTGGCTGACAGAAACAGGAAGATGTCACATCTTCAAGAAAGAGCACTTGCTTTCATTGCGAATATTAACCCAATTAACCCAACTTCTGAATAATTATGATTGCTGTACAACTTGGCTTTTATTTCCTATAACCTCTTGGAGGCTTTCACGTGTATGCTCTGATCTCCATGAAGCTTGGAGGGAGATGCACCTGAGGGGCATGTTAAGGAAAACAGACCAGGGAGAATGATGACTCTCAATCAAAGAGAGGTAATGGTGGGCTGGCATGGCAAGGAAATTGTCCAGGGTGATTTGGACAGGATACCTGATAATGGACAAAACAAGGCTGCATATGGTGCACCTCAATTGGATGCACACAAATAGGGAAGTGACAGCAGGACAACACCATGGGAAAGGCTCCTCATATCTTTTCAGGGAAATCAGCATGGCTGGGTGTCTCTCTGAAATGTCTGAACATTAAAGCACATAGCATGATGTTAAAGTCAGAGAAATTAGAGGGCTTAATGCACCTGCAGGGCTACAGCCTCACTAGGAGGGAGAGTTTCCATACCTGGAGTGCTGCTGTGAGAGGCCACAGGGCTGTTTAGGAAGGGCAGTTTGAAAAGACAAGGAGGGGGAGTTGCCCTTGATGTGCAAGAGCAGTGGGAATGCTTGGAGTGTTGCCTAGGAGCACAGAGATGACATCCCAGACTTTGTGGATTAGGATTAGCCACCAGACCACCACAGGTGATGATGTAGGTGATGTAGACACCTCGTCAGGAAGAATTAGATGAGGCTTCCTCAGATGAGAATCTTCAGTTTGGAAGACCTGTTTTCATGAGGAGCTTCAACCATCCCGATAGCTGCTGGAGGGACAACACAACACGACACAAGCGATCTGTGAGGGTTCTGGAGTGCATTGAGGACACCTTTCAAACACTGGGGTCTGAGGAACAGATGATGGGAGGTGATCTGCTGAACTCATGCATATAAACGAGCAACCTTAGAGTGAGTATGAAGGTCAGCAACAACCTTGATTGTAGTGACCATCAGGTGATTGTTTCCAGCATTCTGACAGGCAAACAGTGAGATAACAGCCCTGAACTTCAAAATGAACTTCAAAAGACTTTTTCGGGTTATGCATGGATGAATCCATTTGGATATGGCCCTTGAGAAAAAAAGGGCTCAGGAGAGATATCTGGTTTTCAAAGATAACCCTCTCCAAGCTCTGTCTCAGCCAGCATGAGAGACCCACATGGATAAACAAAGATAAAACTCAAAAGTAAAAAGAAAAGTGTAAAAGTTGGAAGAGAGGTCAAGCCACACAAGAGAAATACCAGGACAGTGTGTGAGTGTGCAGGTATAGAATTAGAAAAAGCCCATCTGAAGTTAAATCTGGTGAAGGACGTGAACAACAGCCACAAAGTCCATTTTTCACAAAGGGAGAACGAGGCAAAATATGGGATCACTGCTGATTGGGGCAGGGAAAGTGGAAAAGGAGATCATGGTAAAGATTGAGACATTTAATTCCCTCTTCACTTTATTTCTTACCGATAAAATTTTCCTTCAGGAGCCATGGAAACAGAGAAAAACTCTAGAGCAAGGAGGACTTACCCTCTGGGGAAGAGGATGATCTCAGGCAACATATATAAACTGGACACACCCAAGTCTACTGGATATTCTTTATCCTGACTTTAGCAAGGCAGATTAAAAGAGGATCACACTAGAATCACAGTTTGGGGATCAGGCAAACAAGTACAAACTCAGCACTTTAGTGGATATGCCATGGGGTCTCTAGGTAACCTTGGACAAGTCTCTTGAAGTGAGTCAAATTAGCTACCCAAATACTATTGAGAGTTAAAGATCGAAGTTAATAAATATGCCAAGTGAACTGCAACAAACTGCCTGTTACAAGTGGCTGTGTAATCAACAGAGTAATGATAATGTGTTGTTTTCTGTCAGAAAAACAACTGAAACCTCTAAAGTTGCATGGGCAAAGGAGCAGGGAAGCAGTGTGGTTCAGGGGGTCCGAGACACCTTTCTAATATGTTTGTATGTCCTAACTGCAGAGAGGTCTTCAGGTGTCTCTTAATTCCTGTAATAACTTCTAAAATTAAGTGGATGAAATCCAGAACTTAGTTTCCTCTGCTTTACTTGAGTGTGCTCAGCAGCTTTGCACTAAAAATACACAGAGGTTTTATTAAGTTTATTAATACAGGGTTTCCATGTTTCAGATTCTTCCCTGCACTTGTGCAGTTCCAGACTATGGCTCAAGTCCTGGCCTGTATTCCTGCACCACTCTTAATATCTAAGAAATAGCAGGCATGCTGCAGATGTGTTCCTTGATAGATGCACGCCAAGTTTGCTGTCACTTGGTTTCACCACTGGAAACAGTCAGAAAGAGAAGAATAAGACTCTGCTAATTTATCCTTTTCAGTGGGGGCAACATTATTTGTCACCTTGCCACTTGGCTGTTCTTGGGGTCTGGCATGTGGTGCCCGACTCTGTGTTTGAGTGAAGCGTGATGGCTTTGTGGTTTGGAGTTTGGCGAGCAGCTGCCGGTCGCTGCCTGGCTACTGAGGCAGGGTGCTGAGGAAGAGGACAAGGGCGGGAAGGCTGTCATCTGACAAATCACTCCAAGGGAAAAAGCGTAGGAACACGCTAGGTTCAACTTGAGAGGCTCTGCAGATAAGCTTAGAATGGGAGTCAGAAATGTGTGAGTAACACAAACAAAATATTTATTGCCCGTATTCATCCTCTTCAGTAACCCTTTGCAGTTATATTAACAAAGAATTGTTTGTGCACTCATATTTTTAAAGTTTCAGTCTCTCCAGAGGAAAAGCTCAATATTGAGCATATCTGCCTGAGGGATCATCAGAGCACTTCCCAAAACTGGACTCTCTCCCTCTGCAACATACTGGATTTTAACAGCAGAACATGACAAAGTCAATTATTTTCCCCTATTTTTTAATATGTTTATTATATTTTCATATGGGTCTAGAAATTCAAAATCTACTATAGCAAACCTTATCATATTTAATGTGATTTTCTTTTCCTGAAAAACATCAAGATTTGACTAATTATATGACAAATATAATTAAAAATGGGAAAAGCTAAACACTGTATCGTACAGAAAAATAAAAGTAAAATAAAATTTTTAAGAGGGAAAAAGGAGGGGAAGGAAGGGGAAGGG
>WBMZ01005380.1:0-124490 GCA_013400975.1 Atrichornis clamosus
GGCCGGGCCGGGCCGGGCCCGGGACAGCGCCGTGTGCGGGGTTGGGATCGCCCCGGTTCGGGCCGGAGCCTGGCGCCGGAGCCAGACAAGACGAGGTATGTCCAGCGGTCCCTCCGTCCCGGCGGCAGGACCGGCTCCTACTCGTTACCCGCGCTTGGCGCACCGTTTGTGCGGTCTGTGTTTTTCTTCGTGCCGGTTCTGGGAAGGGCGGAAGGTCCGTGCTCCTTCCTGAGCTTGGCCGGGGCCCGTCCCGTGCGGACGGCTCCGACTGGAGCCCGCGGGCAGAAGCGCTTCTCTTTCCTTGAGGTTGTTTAACTCGGGTGCTCTTTTACAATATTTTAGACAAAACTGGAAGTGCCGCTCCCGCCGGACGTGCTGCGCGGTGGGTGCCACAGCCCCGCCCATCCTGGGCGCGCATTCCTGGCCGTGCCCCGCCCGGGGCTCGGGCTGCCCCCGCCCCGTGTGCCCGGAGGCCCACAGAGCTTCGGGCCGGTTCGTGCTGAGCGCCTGGAACGGGGCTCGGCGCGGCTTCAGAGAGAGCGGCTTCTGGGCATTACGCTCTGCACGGGTTTTCTTTTCAAGTTTTGATACAGAATCTATTAGTGAACCTTTTGCTTTTCCACGTACCGCTTGTCTCATTTTATTCTGCCAGTGCTTTAAACTAGAAAGAGTGAGACAAGATGTGTCTCAGTTTTAAAAAGAGCTACTTTCAAACAGGGAGTGAGTCTTCATCTGTACAGTCGTGTCAGCAGTGCATTAAGCAGTCCTGTGTAATATCTGACCTCTGATTTGGGCAGGAGTTACTCTTTGAGCATAACAATTTTGCAGATTATGCCTATTAATGAAATGTGATTCTAATTTCCATAGAAGACTGGACCAAAAGTAAGTACTGTTTTTCTTGATAGTAAATGAAATCATTTTAATGACGTATTTTTTTCAAGAAACAGAAATGTTAAGTGATCAAAGCATGTAGCTTGCACCAGTAATCATGTAGATCTGCTTCTACTCCCGGTAAAGATTTCTTTCCTAGTGTTGGGGAGCTCACTTAAGTCTTTACGACTTACTTTCCTCAACTATATGGGGGTTACTAGGTTTGCTGCAGTTTTAGTATTGTCTATATGTGTTAAATACTTTTTTAAGATTGGTATTTCATTGTCTGGTATAATGAAAAACTTAAGAGATAACAGGCAGAAGAGCTATGGATGTTTTAAAATTTTCTCCTTTTGCAGTTTCATTAAAGCCCTGGCTTAACTCCGTTTTCATCCACATGTGCAGATCTGTTCTCCAATGAGAAGATGCTTTTGTTCAACCATCTGCTCATTTGGACATGCTTATGTGGTTCAGGATTCTCTGCCAAAGTTTTAAGACTTCTAAGAGTTTCTTGGAACCCCTGTGATGTGGCAGTATTACCTAAGAGTGGAAAGGAAATGCTTCTTCTCTTGAGAATTCCGGGAAAAAGGGAAAAGAAGGGGGGTTTTTTTATGCTGCAGCAGTCTGCTTTTTTTTTTTTCTGAGCGGCAGCAAAGACTCTTGTGTTCTTTTAAAAAAATGTGTTATTAAGCCAAATCATATTTCATCTATTCTCAGAATGTGAAAAACTCAACCCTTGAGTAGTAGTTTTCTTGAGCACTTACGAGAAATTTGTCTTTCAGGTATGTCCTTTATTACTAGATGAGCAGTAGTTGCTCCAGAGAAGGTCACAGAAGACTCTCCTTTTTGATCTTCTATTTTCACTAACAATGTCCTTAATCCTTAACTTCTAACATGGATATTTTTCAGACAGGCAGACTCGCCTCTCTCAGACATGTGAAACATGGTTTTGCTGCAGTTATTGGACTGGGGCAGAGGGTCTTGAACTGCCATCCTCAAATACCTTTTAGTGGTCTCTTGTACTTCAGAATCTGACCAAGCTTCTGCAGAACACCTAACACCATTCTCTTGCTGAAGGAGGTCTTCTGAGGAATTGTCACCTCTTTACTCTGTCACACTGAGGGAATCATGAGGCTTTGAAATAAAAACTAATGTGTTACCTGGGAGCTCTGCATATGTAAACAGAACAGCTGAAGTTTGCAGGCAGCAAGAACACTCTGTCCAGACATGGAGGTTTGAAAATTCCAAGAGCATGACAGGAAAGGACCAAAGGGTTGTGTGTTAACAATGTGCTGCTGAACAAATTTTATTCTTCTTAATACTGAATGCGGTGCCAAAAGCATATTAGTTAGCATGACTTCACCTACAAATTTACCAGAATTTTAAATGCATCACATTCATTTGTGATGATATGAAAGCTGGTAGCCAGATCTTATGCAGAATATGGTCTTCCATTAAATGACTGCATTGGTAAAGAAATCTTGGGAACACATGATGTTTTAAAAGTCTGAAATGAATTTTTTCATCTGGTTTTAATTTACCTTAACAGTTTTGCTGTGCTTAGGGAAGTAAAAGCTGCATGATTTTCCTTCTCCAAAATTGTGCTGGTTATATTAGGATTAGGTATGTGTTCTGCAACTTCTAATTATTTAATATTTTAATGAATCTGCGTTCTGTTGGCACAGTGCTCAGAGTTCTTTGCTAAAATTTTTTTTAAGAGAGATACTCAGATTATGAAGGTACAGGTGATAGGATTTGGGGAAAACATTTTAGTCAATAGATCAGACACTTCATTCTTATATTCTTCTAGTTATCTGAGTGGAATCATAGGGCTTTGGTGACAATGTCACTGATTTTGGTCTAGTGCTTACCCTTTTAATAGTTCACATACTAGCAGCTTTCCTTTTTTAGTAGCTGAGGAGAGTAGTTCCACTGCCAATGTCAGTCTCTTATCCTCTGTAATTGAAAGGTTGCAGAAAAGTCTTCTAGCTTATTTGTATTCCCCTTCTACATGTCTCGTTGTTCCATGAGCCAATTTTAGGGACAGGAGGTGGGAAACAGGCACAGCAGGGGGATCCGAATGCTGACATCTAGCAGAGTGGTAGAAAAAACTACACCCTTACCTTAACTGAGACGGGAATGTAAGCTTATGATAATGTTTTCTTTTGGCAGAAGTGCAGCACCGCTTTTCCTACTGAACCTGACCAGTGTCAATAATGGCAGGACTCCCAAGTGCTGCACCATATACCCTGTGGATCCTTTTCTTTTCATATACAACAAACAAAGGTATGTTTGTCAGTACTTTAAATTACTATACTTATGTTTTTATTGATGTTTTTCCATGACCACTGGGTAATGCTGTTACCACTAATTAAGTGCTCTAAAATTTGTAGCTTCAAATGTCAGAAATATCCATGTACTAAGACAAATTCTTAGATTTTTTTTCTTTATATTGAACTTTTCCATGTGGGCAAGGAAAATTAGAAATTTGCAGAAAGGAGAAACAGGTTTGGAAAGCCATCTCCTCCTTCCCCATTATCTGATCTGTGCTGGACACCTCACTGTGAACAAGGTCTCAACGTAGCCCGGGGAGCTCTGCAGGAAGCTCCGGTGTCCCCTGACTGCTGCAGGTTGCCTGTGGGACCGGGGAGCCGTGCTCCCGGAACTGTGCCTGCAGAGCTGCTGTCAGTTTGTGCTCTCCGAAGTCTGCAGAGTGACTGAGCTGGAAAACACAGTTGCCTGGACGTGAACAGGTTTGGCAGGCCCTGTCTGTGGGACGTTGAAGCTCTGACTTGTGCCTTCGCAGGGGTGGACAAGGGACGGGATTCCTGGCGTGTCTGTCACCACTGTTCTGTCAGCCTGGCAGGACGTGCAAATGCGTCGAGTCCTAGTGCTGCTGGTTCCGTAAGGGTTATTTTGTAAAGCTCAATTGGCAGAGGCTGAATATAAACATGGGGTTTTTCCCTTGCATTTTTTATGATGTTTGATTATAAATACAAGTGAGATATATATAGTCATGGTCTTCAGTAATGCATTTTTATTTTCTGGAAAATTACTCTCACATTTTGCTTTCTGTCATTTTTTTAACTAGTTCCACAGTAGTTTACAGCTTCTTAGGTCTCGTTTTGTTTTGTAAATCAAAACAGAACAGTTAAAAGACAATTTAAAATACCCTGTCTCTAAAAAAGAAGGTGTATTGGTCTTATGTACTGTGAAATAGTGCAGTTTGTATTAATGAGAAGGATCAAGGTGTAGAGCACATTAGTGGGGTTGTCTGATCTAGGTAATTCCACGTTTTAATTCCCCCAAATGATCTTTATCATAGTTTAATTTTACAGTGTTTTGTTTGGATCTGTTTGCCTAGTTAACGGCACATTTTAAGTTTCTTCAGCATCGTGTACTATTTGAGGATTAAAAAAGAAATTCAGTATTTCAGTTCCTTTTTTTAACTACACAAACTCAAAACAAACTAAGTACTGTATGTGGTTTCAAAAGGAAATTCTCAAGTATCTGAGCTTTTAAAAGAAATATGGTGTACCAGAGATGGAAAAGTGAGATAGTGGCAGGAAAAGAGTAAAGAATATAATTTAGAGTTCTGGGAAGACATGAGGGCACTGAATGGCAAGATGAAGTAAAACTGCTAGTCATTATAGCTTAACACAGCAGGAAGAGTTTAATTTAATTGAAGTATTCTTGAAGGTATAAGATCATTAACACATTGAAAAATAATGTCACTCATCTTTAAAGGGCTTAAAATGTTAGTACTTCTGTTAAAAGTACATTTTAAAATGAAAAAAGAAACTAGCAATAAAATTACAAATGGCAACCAAATATAAATGGCATCAACAGGATGATTATTGTAAAATAAAAAGCAGTGTGACTGTTAAAGTGTTGCAGAAGTTTGACTTGCTGCTATTTTGATGAGTTCGGAGATTGGGAACCATACAGGTCAAAAAGGAACCTAACATGGTACTGCCATCCAGAAAGGACATAAAAGCAATAGTTCTTATCAACAAGATAAATATGTAGCCTTAGTAACGAAACAAAAACTCTTTCTAAATATTTGAACTCTAATGAAACCATGAACTGCAGTCAGTTCTAGGTTTATAACCAGACAATATATCAGACAACTCTATGTTTTATAGATCCCATTGTCTTATGTATCAGTAAAAGGTATCTGACCATCACATTTTACATTTGCAGATCCTCTACTGTATCAGAGTATGCAGGAGTTGTATCATAGTAAATAACACAAGTGGACTACAGAAAAGTAGAAATGTAAGGAGATAAAATGAAATTAGGTACTTTCAACAAAAAAAGTTTGGGAGGAATAATCTGAAATTTATGTTCTCATTAGAAGGAATAAGCCTGTGAAGCAGCAGTGGCTGAAGGACAAGAATCTTGCAGGATGTGAATAGTTGGCAACTGAATCTTAATTTGCAATGTAAATGACAAGCATGGAGATGTTAGTAATGTACTGGGCCACGTACACAAAATTTGGTCTTGTATAATTGCCACAGAAAACCTTCTAGCAGAATCACTTTGAGAATTATCAGAAAATTGTAATTAATAGGATTCTAAAAGCCAGTCAAAGCTATTTTAAAACTTTTTGCAGGAAATTGAGATGTAAAGCAGGAAAGAAGGATTTATATTTTTACAACTTGTGTAAGAAAAGGGAGATACTGTTATTATTTTTATGTAAAAGAGAAGTCAAACATCAGAAAAGGCAAATTGTCTTGGATGATAAAAGTATTAGCTATTTCTGACTGCTTCACTGAGAAACGATCACATTCCAGTACCAGGACTGGCACACTCTTAGTCCAAATAACATCATGACCTTACTGCCACATAGCTCCTCCTCTGCTGTTCTGTGTCTCACTCACGTGGAGCACATTGAAATGACAGAAAATAAGGCTCGAAGGGATACTGAAGTTTGTGTAGTCTAGTTCTGCTTCCAGTTCTAACGAAGATATTTTGACCAATATTTTCCACTTTTTACTTAAATACTGCCAGTGAAAATGGTTATAAATTTGAACACTGGGAGTGCAGAGACTTTGGGCTTTGCTGTACCCCCTCAGTGCCTGGCACAGTGTGACTCAATCTCTCCTGGGCCTCTAATGCTCTCGTAACAATGAGAAGACAGAACAGGAAGTACTGAGTGAAATGAAGAAAAGGTATATACTAGAAGTCTGTGACAGGAAGATCTAGGCACTGGGGAGCTGCTCTGGGGAGGCAGAAGATGTGCATTTGGGAAGCTGAGAACCACTGTAAGTAAAGCACAAGTCATGACTGTAGGCAGTGATCCTGGTCTGACTCTGTGAATTATCTGTATTTTGGGTTTTGAACCTCTTGTATTTAGTAGGTGGGATGATGCTGTTTTGTAATTAAATGTTGATGTGTTTTACATAGAGCTATTGGAATTGGATTTTCTGTTCATGGAAGTCTGTGTCAGATGAGCTATGCCTTTCTATCTCAATATTACTGCTGCAGACTGTTCCTCTCCAAGACTGTAGACATTGTCTCCAGAAAGGTGGAGGCAGTCTGACCTGACTCTCTTTCCATTTACCCAGACACAAAAAATAAAAATGTTTTCACTTAATTTATAAGGGTTTGGCAGCTCTGTTTAGATGGAAAAAATGTTTCTGCTTAGTCCAATATAGTCTTCTGATTCTCTTGCTTCTCATTGTATGCTGCTTTTCCCTAGTTATAACTGCAGGACACATACAGGAATTTGCATGCTTCACTGACTATGACAAAGAGCTGGTTTGTCACTGGAAGGTGCCTGCACAAACTAATTGCTCCAAAGAATTCCTGCTCTGCTACAGCAAGGAAATTTCTTCCGTGTCGTAAGTGTTTAATAGATGTTACGCTGCCATTGTTAGAGCTTCGTATATACTGTAGCCACTATTTGCTTTAATTCCCTCCCTCTACTCTGGGTGTCTGGGACAAAATGTAATTCAGGTTATTCCTCTTGCCAGAAGTAAAACAGGTTCCTGCAATTAACAGCACTCTGTGTTCAGTGGTCTACTCTCCTGTAAAAGTCTCTGCACTCTTAGTACAGAGGAGGGATCAGGTCCTGCTGGTAGGAGTGATAGGGTTCTTAGAAGTTTACAAAATCCTAACTAGCTTCATGCAAAATTTTACCTTCTGTGTGAGAAATCTTACATGATTCACCAATCTGTAGCCTGTGTGAAAGGTGCTCTCTGCTGGAGCCCAGGTGATTGTCTCTGCATACAGTATAACTGCGTGTTCAGGCACAGACTGTTGTCCCTGTTCTACAGCAGGGCCAGTCGTCATCTCTTACAAAGGAAGATGCATCTGGGTTCTCCTGTTCCTCTCTGTATGATTTCATCACACCAACATTCAAATAACCTCACTCATACACTGCAATAAGCCTGTTCCTATACTTAGAAGCTGTTAGTATGTTACTTTAGAAGCTGAAGTGGGACAAAGGCTTTTGTCCTCTTGGGATAAATCCTTAGCCTTTCTGTCAAGTTTTTCATTTGTGCCATACAGATATCCAGGGGTGTCTGAGGAGTGAGGGTTGTTTGGGGATCTCAGTTTAGGTTTGGAAACATTTCTAGGAACTGAGCTTGTTTGTCTCAGATTTGATTAGCTCTACACCTTGGAAAACTTGATTTCACCTTTTCAAGGAGTAGTGTGTCACATTGTCTTAAACATCACATAATTTTGTGCCTGTTTTTCAGAAATGTGTGTGTTCCTGAGAATGAAAAAGACAGTTTACAGTGCACTTGCACAATATATCCAGATTATTTCGCATATGGCCTCACATATATTCTAGCTCTACAATTCAACGGGACTGATACGTGGAATTACAGTGTTACACCAGCCCTTGTTGGTAAGAACTTGTTTACTTCGTCACTGGGACATCTAGTTCCAGGCTTCCATCCTAGCTAACTTCTCATTCATGTCACTGGAACAGTTTTTGCATATCAGAGGTGGAAAGTGTTGTGGTAGCTTAAATGCAAAATCCATTTGTCTTAGAAACCTGATTCTGGATTGGATTCTTAAGGAATGAGTATAAGTAATGGGGAAAACAGAGAGTGATTCTTCCTCTAGCTGTATGCTCCCAGCTGCGAGCCAGCAGCAATTTGGGGGCTTCTATTCCCTTTAGTGCATTTAACTTGTGGCTTACAGGATAAAGTGGAATCATGCTACTTTCAGTTGCTAGAAAGACAGTAGGCTATCCATACCTGGAATTCCTTCCATTCCTGTCTCTGTCATACTCTGATTTTTCATGCTAGTTGAATCATGCCACAGGAAAAGAAGATTTTTTTACAGTAATTGCTGTTGGATTTTAACAGCCAGTGATAAAAAGTTAATGAGACTGCTCTTTTACAGGACAGAGTGTAGACAGTCTTCATGTCTCTGCCTAGGCCCCCAGTTTGGTCAGAGCAGTGTGCTTGTTCCTAACACTTGTCACCTTAAACACTCAAGAGAAACCATTTGCATACCTTACGCAGGCCAAGGACCTGGTTCTCTTCGGAATACTTGATTGTTGCTGCTGCTTATCTGGCAAATAAGTAGGACCCTGCATCGATTTCCAAGAGACAGAGAGCCAGGAGAGCTTGGCTGTGACACTGGAGCTCTGTGCCCACCCTGCCGCACTGTCAGCGCGCAGGTTGTTCCCATTTCTCCAGGCTGAAAGCTGCGTCCAGTGTACTAAAAGGCCGTACTTGCGGTTTGTTCCCAGTTTAAAGAATCAGTGCTTGTTAATAAATACCCTGAAGTTGCTCTGGTTTGTCCTCTCTATCCTTGTGCTACAGCATAGTGAAAAGGGCTAAGTGCATTGACTGTGATAATATTCTGGTCTCTGGTTTGTGTTTGTCTCTCTGCTTCTCTCTGTCAGTGCTTTGCCATTACCATGTTCTCCTTAATTGTATTCTTTTAACATACAGTTAAGCCAAGGGCCCCCAAAAATCTTGCCATTGAGAAAGCTGAAAATGGTAATTTCAATCTGAGTTGGGAGGAGAGCTACTCTCCTCCGTCCATGCTCTCTGGACAGCCAGTCATCTATGAAGTGAAATACTGGAGGAAGCAGCACCCGGCAAAGGTAAGAGACAGCCAGTCTCTTCATTTTCTGTCTCTGGAGCTTTCAGGTTTAAAAAGTCCTCTGCAAAGTCACTTCATGAATAACAGTGTAAAGGCCAGCAAGGGCAAGTCCCCCAGTGTTCCTTATTACACACTTGCCACAGGTCACTTTGCCCCAAGGTGGTTCAATTGGATGTCAAAGGATTGAAACTCTTCTGACTGCCACCCCAAAATGGTCTGCTGCTTGCAGTAGACAGGGCAGAGATTGAAAATACAGTGTTTCTGTTCCCTGAGCTTTATTTGCTTAGTAGACATTAGGAAGCTGGAGGCTGTTGATGGGTCTGTGGGGCAGATGAGGCACTTCAGACATGCTTCTGAATAACGCAGCACTTCTGGGCTGGCCTTCTTCTGGTAGAGCAACAACATGCATGGTGGTGTGTTACAAATACCAGCCCCTGATGACACGAATTGCAGTATCACACACCGTCATTCATTTGCTCATGTGTGAAAGGTGGCCAAAACACATAACACTATTGGTATTTAGTTGCTGTTACTAACCCTTCACCTTACAAAGAAATCAAAGTGAACTTTCTCACTTTTTTTTCAGGTTTCTGTAAAAGCAATTAACTACCAGACAAAAAGCTTTGAGATTACTGCAAGCTCCTTGAGGAGAGGCTATGATTACGTTGCGAGTCTCAGGTGTAACTACATGGACTACCCAGCCTACTGGAGTGAATGGAGTGAAGAAGTTGAATTTCACTATGGTAATAGTGTCAGAAATAGCAGCTTGGTAAAAGAGTGGTATAGTCTTACATACTCTGCTACTCTCTTGGAGGGGAGTTACGGAATCATCACTGTTTTGAATGTAATGTGAATACATCTGTAAACGCTTCCAAAGACACTAAAGGTAAAAAGGCAACTCCTCAGAAACTAAGGAAGAGAAGACTAAGGGAGGTTGAATTGCTTAGCCTTGTGAAAAAAAGGCTGAAAGGGGTGTGTTTATTTTCTATAAATATTTCATGAAGTAGACAACAGGGAAGTAGAAGAGATATTTGAACTAAACAACAACATTGATGTGAGAGCAAGTGGGTATAAATGAACAAGATACATTTAGGCTGCGAGTGAAGTAGTATTTTAACCATCAGAGATCTGAGGGTTTATAAAAACCTCTAAAGAGCAACAGAGAGAACAAGAAACATAGCTGCAGCGTGGTGACAACTATAATGCCATTTTAGGGACTGTGCGATAGGCTTTGTCACTGAGAGCTGACAATGGCCTTGCAGTACACATTGTCTCTCCCAGCTCCTGACACTCCCAGTAGCTGACCACAGTACCTTCGCCAGCCGCACACCAGCTGTGGGGGTCTGTTGTTTATCTGGTGGAGGCTTTATTTTACATCCTCTAAAGGAGCTTTTTTTAGTTTGCAGAAGAGCAGCAATGAATTTGGTATTGCCAGTGCTTGTATTTAGATGCACATTCATACGTAAATATTTGTTTAACAGATTACCAGGTGACAGCTGAAGACATTCTGCAGATGGCTGTGCCCATATCCTGCATATTGATCATGGCAGGATCCATCATTTGTTACTTCTGTTTTACCAAGTACGTATCATACTGCTACAGGGTTTATGGAGTAGCAGTTTATACAGATATCAGTATTACTATTGATTAGCCAAATATCTGGTAGTACAGGATTGTAATGTTTTAGGTTTTCTCAGCACATTTATCTAGCTGTCTGTGAGCAGAGGTTTTATAAACATGAAACAGTTGTGTTCTGTCATTTCCTGAATAGTCTCTATTAATCTTACTGGAAGAGGCTTGTTATAGTGGGAGTTTGTCAGTTTTGGACCGCAGTCTTTGCTGGAGTTCCAGTAATGATGGTTACATACCTTTATTTCTTTTAATTTTTTTTATAGTAATGTGAAACTGAGATCTGTCTGTTTCACACATAATTTCAAATATCATTAGAAGAACAGGTGACTGTCATTGTGCAGAGCAGCCACATACCAAACATATAAACTGGTTTAATGAAAAACAGCACTGGGAGATGCACAAGACAAGCACTTTCTGTTGCTGTGATGCAGATACCTGAGAGGGAGAGGAGAGCAGAAGAGGGAAGTGTACAGATTAAGCCGAAGTGCAGTCAAACCAAACAATTTTCATTCTTCCCTTGCAGAGTGAAGAAAGAATGGTGGGATCAAATCCCAAATCCAGCAAAGAGCCATTTGGTTGTAAAGAACGTCAAGGTAATTTAAAAGCTTTGCAAAAAATACCTTTTCCTGATCACCAGAAGTAGCTTATGTAATAAGTGCTATTGTCCGTCTAATGCAAGGCATACTAAATACAATTCATATGTCTCCTAAATCTCATTTGTATCTTTATTAGTTTTCAGTTTTGTGCTACTTCGATGAAATTAAGTTCCCTTTCCATGACTTAAAACAGAGTCATGTGGAAAAGCAAATGTAAGTAAGATTTAAAAAATAAAACAACCTGCTTTACAGCATAGAATTGTTTCCTGTAACATAAGCATTAACTGTCCTTTCCTTTTGACTTCCAAAAACAGAAGTTGCAAGAACTGTCTGGCTCAAAGTTTGTCAAGCCAAAATGTCAAGGGAAAAGATAACATCAGAAATGTTGAGAAATCCTGCAGTTGCCACATGAAGTCTGGAGAGTGGTTGCCAAAAGGCAGCAGCAGCAGAGCAGTTTTAACCCCTGATACAATTCCAGTTGAAGAGTCTATAGAAATCTGTGAATGTTTAACAGACAGTGAAACTGAGAGCCAAGAAGAAACAGGCAACCAGATCACCACGTTTGAGCCTTGTGAGAGCATCATCAGTGCTTTCATAGAGCACCCTGAACACAACGAGTTACTAGCTAACATGTTTGATGCACTCCTGGCAGATGAAAATAACATGCAAGACAGTAAAGGCCCAGACATCCTCACAGGTGAGAGGAAAACCTTTGAGAAACTTGGGTCAGAAAATCCATCACAGCGAAATCCAAAAGAAAGTGCAGCCCAGAGTCAGCAACCATGTGATATCTCTCATACATCTTCCCTTTTCACCAAAGCTTCTCAAGATGACTACAATTGTAGTACAGGCAGCAAAGAGTCAGAATTATCAGAAGAATCTTTTGAATCTGGCTATCGGAGCTCCAGCATAAATTCTGCTTCTCTTGATTCAAGAGATCTTCAACAAATGGTTCATCAAAGCCTTTTTCTATGTAGTTCTGAAAATGAGCTTGACTCTTGTGTCCTAATCCAGGAGTCTACAAATAAATCGTTTGGGACCAAAACAGACAGAATGAACAACCCTGCAGACAAGACCTGTGACACCCTTTTGTCTCCATCCCTGGAGCCCTGTGGTTCTGCCTACAAGAGCTGTGACACCCTTTTGTCTCCATCCCTGGAGCCTTGTGATTCTGCCTACAGGAGCTTTGATATGCTTGAGTCTGCATGCAAGGAATCAAGCAGCTCTGCATACAAGAGCTTCAATGCCCTCGTGTCTCAGTCGATGGCTAACACTGGCCTGACCCCGTGCGTTGAAAGCGTGTGTTCCTCGCTGCCTTTGACACAGTTGTCAGAGACACCAGAACGCAGATGCAGAGATCAAATTGCTCAGCGTGCTAGCAATCAGACGTGTTCTATCAACTACAGATCTCCCTGCACTAAGCTTGATTTTTCAAACACCTGTTCAGAACATACTGATTTTCCATCTTTCTCCACAGGTGCAAATGAAGGTACTTCAGCTTTTCTATCAGAGGAAGAAATACATAAGCAAGTAATATATCAAAATGTTCAAAGGAAAACCAATATAATTTCTTGCCCCGTTGCACCTCAGCCATCTGGTTATCAGCCTTTTGATAGTGCAGGTAAACGTAACACTCCATACTGTGACAGTGACAATGAGGTTATCTCTAGGTCACTATATGAATCTTTCATTAGTCTGTGCAACAACCTGAGTGAAGTACCTCCAGACACTGCAATCTGTGAACCTGACCTAAGGATAAAGGACTGTGTATGTTTGAGTGTTCGTGGTTCTGACTGCATTGTCCTAGGTTTAGCACGTAGTGAGGATGACACACAGACCAGTGATGGCAGTCCTTGGATCAACAGCTCTAATGAGCTGCGTGGTGATAGCAATGATGAAAATACTGGCAGAGATGAACAGCTGTTGCATTTGTTAGAGATGAAATGTCAAGATTTAAACAGCAGAGAAAGAGCTACAAAGGAGACAAAACAGAAAATTTTTAACCCTACTGGTAAAGTAATGCAAGAGTGCAGCGATAACAGACTAAATACTGATTTCCATTGCCACCCACACAGCCACTTGAGGGAACTTGGAAATGCAGGGGGAAGTGAAGAGGTGCTGAAGCATGCAGAAGGGAGGGGCTGTGGCTCAGCAACCAGTTTACCAGCATCACTGGACAGCATTAGGCTAAACTTACACAAAAAAACTGCAGAGCCCCGGGAGCTACACATCTCACCCAAGGTGTCACCTTGTCATCTTGTCAATAACTGCTGTCCTTCTGATTCTCACGCCATTCACAGTGAGGACTCCAGACTAGCACTTGCAGTTAAAAAAAGATCAGTAGAACTGTTAAGGGAAAACAGCAGGAAGAATGAGAAAAAAATGAAACTTGTGCAAGACCTTGCCCAAGAGGACAACTGCTATATGGAGGTAGCCTAGCCACATTTGTCAAGACTGAACTAGTCTTTGAAAATAAACTGTATGAAAAATAGAAATGTTGCTTATTATTTCAATCTTGACTGAAGTGAGGGCTGCTACAGGGTCACACGTGACCTGAGTGGGTTGTAGCACTCATGCCTGCCAGGAACTGGCAGCTGGAATATGATGCAAGCTCCTGGGAGCAGTTGGGGTTAGCATCCAGCAGTTGCAGCCACAGCTCTACAGGGGTGAAGTCACAGCTGGTGTCTCTGGCTTGAGCAATCTCTAAAAGGGAGCAGCAGCTGCAGGATGCAGGAGTTCTTAGTATAGCTCCTGTGGTTATCACCCTGGCTGTGTGTTGCTTGGGAAGCACACAAAGGTGATGTAAAATGTGCTGACACACCTGAAAGTGGGACATGGGTGCAGGTCAAAGGGGAGGTGACTGACTTACCACACAGTTTCTATAACTTACTTGGGGTGTAGGGTGTTGTCCTGTGTACCTAGCCCTGTCATGTGTATGTTTCTATACCTGCTCAGTCAAGACCCAAAATAAAGATTGCCATCATTTGGGCATACACAGTGCTATTACTGGTGATCTTATTTTTTAGAAACAAGCAGAGTTACTTCTGCAGCTCTAAACGGAATCAGACATTTCTAAGCAAAGTTTTCCGAAAAGGAATATCCAGTGTGTTGTCTGACACTCCACCTTCATGGAACACTTTTTTTGGCTTGTTCTTGTCCTGGCAGAATGGGAATTAGCCTGCAGCTTAAAGGCAGTATCTACTTCTTGTTGGATAATTATTCAAAAAGTTTTACTGACAACTTCTCTACAGCGTTATTATATATTTTGGTATGGTAAATTCCACCCTTGTATGCTGGCAGGGACACAAAACCGTTAAGAATCATTAAGTAATGGGGTTTTTTATTAAAATGTATACATGTATTCTCATTTAGAAAACCCTATTTGTATTGCCATTCATAAGGAAGGGAACCATAATGCTAAGCACAGCAATTAGTACTGCAAATCTCTCTTCCATGTTGGCCAAGTAGTAGAGGTATCTATGTAGAGACACCAGTGTTGCTTTCTTTCCCTTCTGCTGTGCTCTCTCTTGTGTTCTTTGTGAAATCCACCATGAAGGCTTGTGCTTGACTGGAGAGGTCTGCTTAGGCCACAACTGGAAAACTGTTTGCTGCAGCACTTGCTTCTCTGCTGAGCCCCAGCTTCATTATGCCTTTCCCTGGCTTTTTTTTCTTCTGCATAGCTATGCCCTCCAGTCTTCACATTTCCATAAGATGTGGGGCTATGCTGTGTGGGGTTATTCTCCCCTTTCTCTCCCTTCAGTTTCTCTGGTGAAATGGAACCTGACTCTTGGAGAAGGGGGATCCCTGTTCCTCTGCCTTTGTATCACGCACAACTGGAGATGGACAGCAGGGCTGAGGGGCAGCTGTCTGGCTCACCCTCTCCCTGTGACAGGCACGGTGCCTGGCTGTAGTGTCAGTTGAGCTCCATGTTCCATTCTCTAGCCCTGCCACTTTTGCCATCCATAGCAATTGCCAGGCTGTGAAACCCAGGTAGGTTTCAATGACAGGTTTCCAGCCCAAGCTGGTGATCTGCCCCTTGGGCAGCGTGTGGCAGTTGTGACTTTGAGCTGGCAGTGAGGGGTCTGGACTGAGCTCACCACCCCAGGGACCAGCCTATGCCTGCATGCTCCTACAGAGAGAAGCAGCTCACCCTCCCAAGAGAGGAGCTTTGGGACCCTCCAGGCATGTCCTTTTTGCTAGTGGAGGGCTCCTGCCAGGACAGAATTACTGATCACAGTAAGTATATTTTCAGTGGTTTTCAGTTTGTTTTGAAAGACTGCAGTGCAAGTGAAGGCTTGTGCCAAGTTTTAGCCTAGTTATAGTGCCATTTATTACTTGCTCACAATCACTCCACCTCCACATCTTTCTCACCTGGCTGCTTAGCAAATATTAGCAACCTGACTCACCATGAGTGAAATAGGTTCCTGGGAAAAAAAGCCGGTGTGTTCGCAGTTCAGGAGAAGCTAGTTCTGATACACTTTTTCCTTTGCAGAAATGCCAAAGGCTTGGCTTTTTAAAATTTCTCTTCTGAACAGTGTTGGCTCCTTGGAAATATACACCCGTAAGGATCAGCTCTTTGCAAATTCCCGTAAATTACAAGGTTTGTCATTGCCTGTAGAAAACTAACAATAACCACAAGATGAGAGTGATACAAGTAGGGAGCAGGAACTTGATGTGGAGTCAAGTTCTTGAGGGTAGGGACAAGTTAATTTAGGCTGAAGGAGGGAGCTTTTTCAATAACTTGCCTCTGCATCTTGCTTTGTGACCCTGCATTGTTGAGGCAGGGTACAAGGATGTCCAAGTGTTCATCCACCATGAGCTACAACTTTATCTAAAAAAACAGGTTCTTTTAAGTGTTGCGGTGATAGGGCCACAGGAACAAAGGGTTAAAGAACAAAATCAGGGGGTTGTGACTCCAAAGGCCCTGTTCCCTAAGGTTTACCTCTGGCTGGAATTACGTGACAACTCTCCTTAGTGAATAAAGACTGAGAGGAGAGTTTGCTTTCTTCTAGCCATGCTTTTTCTGTAGAAAACCCCTTAGGGAGCATGATTCATGCAGTTTGTGTTTTAGCCCTGACAGAGGTGCTTCCAAAGTGTGTTACTTTGTATGCAGTTGCTTTTCCAGAGAATAGGTATTTTTTACTAATTGTTGAGGGAACTATGCCCATGCAATGCCCAGGCATGTGCACCCATGCACATACACATACACACACACACACACACACACACATCCCTTCCCACCTCTGCAGATTGCTGAGTACAAGGTCTGCCCCAGGCTCCCACGTGATGGTGTATCATGATCTCTCTTTACCCGGAATTTTAGTTTTTTCACCTCACTTCTGTAACTGAGACCTTGCAGACACAGCCACAGCCCTCAAGGCCTCTCTGACTGCTCCATAGTGACAAGGTCGGAAGCCAAGCAACAGCTCAGCAGGAACTTTCTGACAATCAGAGCAGGAAGACCAGGGGAACTGGTCTGGTTTTCAGCTGCAGAACTGTCATCTCTCAAAGCAGATTGCTCCAAAGCAAAGAAAGAACACAGTCTAGTAAGGAAGAGGGCACTTTCCAGATACCTCACTAACACAATTAAAGCTTAATGAATTGCCATTCCTCGGACTGTTTTCCTAGAGTGCCCAACAACAGCTGTAGGCAGCACCCCTGGATTGCTGAGTCCTGAGTGTTTTCATTCCTTGTGACAAGCTGAAAAAGCAACATTGAGAGGGACTGTACACATCTGCCGAGCTCTGGCCAAAGGTGCTTTGCTTTATTTGTCTCTTTTGCTGCCCTGCTTCCAACTGTCCCTGCTGTGGCTTTACATTGAAATGCCCATACTGCCCCTTCAGCAAGACTGCAAGATGAGTGAGAAGAAAAACTGGCAGCAGCCCTGGATGAACAGAATGGGGAACTGGCTGCTGTGGCACATTTAGCTGCATGAGGGGGGAAGTAGCTGTTTTCTTCTTTTTTGCTCTCAGCCAGAATACTCTCTATAAAACTCTGGCCATCTGTGCATGAGACCTAAGATTCTGTATTCTGAATGCAGAGAGGCAATTGTCATGACTGTTATTACAGTACAACCTGTGAGTTACAGCCTGTCTGTGGTAGAGGGATTACTGTGCTAGACCTGCCCCAGTCCATGGAGCATGGCAGGCGTCCTAAGGAGCTCCTGTCGCAGTCCAGTGATGGATCAGCCATTTCCTTCATCCTGTCTCTACCCATTGTAAAGAGCAGGGCGTTCATAGCA
Organism: Atrichornis clamosus; assembly: GCA_013400975.1. NCBI lineage: Eukaryota > Metazoa > Chordata > Aves > Passeriformes > Menuridae > Atrichornis > Atrichornis clamosus. The sequence goes on from WBMZ01005380.1 coordinate 17,413, forward strand.
GTGTGGTGTTTGTCCTCTGATTGAGGGCTACCGAGCTGGTGACTAACATAGCACCGGGAATTTCCTACTTGATGTTGTTTCCCCAGCTCTTACAAATGGGGAAATTTGCCATAAGCTGAAGAGTTTGAGGTTGGCTGCTTCTCTCTAGCTCAGCTACTGCTGGTTTCACTTGCAGTGAGCCGCCCACACAGCAACAAGAATTATAATGAGGTGAGAAAGCACTGGACTGTGTTCTGGGGGTAGAATTTCCACACCTGGTTCAGCTTATAACCAGTGCCCAGTTCTTGTCTTGATGCCCTAGAGAGTTGCTGTGAGAAACAGGTGTGCATTGGCCATGGCCGGCCATGGAGTCAGTGCCTGTGGTGAGTAGCCATCTGAGTTCTGGAGGAGCTGGCTCATACTGTGCTGCAATTGCTGACAAGTGCATGTCTGGCAGTCCCTGGTCTTCAAGGTTGTGCAGGGCAGTTCACTGCTGGGTGGTCTTCCCCCTCCACTGCCAGGCTGAGGTGCTTCAGAAGCACATAGCATACTCCTCCACAACATGAGAGGGGGCAGTGAAGCCATGAAATGCCTTTTTTTCCTCCACTAGGGCAGGAATTAGGACCCGCAGTTTGGCATGTGCTACCTCTTTCATGGCCTCATTCTGAGCTGCGCTGGGCCCCTGCAACAGCCACACTTGTTCAGAAGCATCAGGGATTCTTCCCACTTCTGGTCAAGCCACCTTTGCTGTTCTTACAACTTAAAAACCTCCAGTTGTGCTCCTATATTTGGTTTACATAGCAAGATTTTGTAGTGGAGGGCAGCTACAAGGGTGGCTTTTCTGAGAAGCCTCTCTCTTGCTACCTTTCCTCCTAAAGACTCAGTGCATTGCTGCCAGTGATGTGGAAAGTCACTAAATGTGTTAGGACTGCGAGTTCCGTGGTTTAGGGATGCAGCTGGCCACCTCCCTGCAGCTTGCTGTGTGAGCCCTTTGCTTTGCTTTGCTTTCCTTTGCTTTGCTTTGAATGTGCTGCCACAGCCAGAAGCTGAAGACAGCTGGTGTGTTTTTCACCCTAGAAGACGTGCCAGAAGCTGCCTAAGGCACACTCCATTGCTGCACCCAGCCCCAGGTGTGGAAGAGCTGCAGCCAGGCAGCCAAGGTGGGACATGCTGATTTTTGACAGCTGTGGTAAAACAAAACTCCATGAGATGCAGATGAGGCTCTTGCCATAAATAGCTGTGTGCCAGCAGCAGAGTTCTGGTCTTGGTGCATTCCCACTTGTAGAGATCTGGGGTCAAACTGACAGATGTTGCCTCTAAGGGAGTCAGTTTCTGCCAACCTGCATGAAAGGAGCAGAGAGTTCTGCCAGCACTGCCAACTCAGGTGAGCACTGTGGAAATGTGTGACAGGCTTGCTGACCTCGTGCAGAGATGCTCTGGGCATGCTTTGCATGGTGCAGCTCCGGGTGTTTGGTTTGAGCCTGAGCAGAGCTGTAGGTTTCTGTTCCAGATGGTCAGGGTGAGTTCGCAGACACAGTCATTCCTGTTTCTGTTTACCAGCATGTGTCTGGTGATTTCCTAAGAGAAGATAAGCCTCTGTGCAATCTCCTCCATGTGAGCAAGATGTATGTAGTCACAGCTCTATGAAGGTAAGCCCTTTTCCTCTGGCAGGAGCCAAAGTGATGTCCTCTTACTAAAGCCTTCATGCAGCACGGGTTTAGACTTGATGGATATTGGGGAAAACAAGAGGCTGAGCGTGGTGTTGTGGCTACAGAAAACTGGCAAAGGCAGGAGGGAGGCAGGAGGGCAGGGTGCTGGGGTCTCTGCAGGTGACACTCAGCATACCCCAGACTGAAAGCAATGCACTTTTCCCTCCCCTGCAGCATCCTGTGTCAGCTCACAGTTACCACCTGGGGAGCTTGGGTGTTTTTCAAACTGCTGCTTTGCTGACTAACACCTGCTTTCTGCCTGGCTCATTCATATTTTAGCCTGTTTCCTGAGCTTTGAGGTGGTTTCTTCTATTGCTTTCCCTTCCAGTAGAATACTGTTACTCATGTCTCAGCTGTTCTCCTGCCATTTTTCACTTGTTGTATTGTATGATTATCTTCCTCCTAAATGTCACCAGCCAGTAATGGTGCCTTTGACCCTAGAGTTATACCACGTCTGTATCTTTGATGCTGCTGAGGATACTGGTTTAATTCTGTTGTGATAGGAAGAAAATACAGAGGTAGTACTGTTTGTGTAGAGTTTTTTCTCCTTTTCTTCAAATTATGAACCTGATAACTGCAAGTGTGACTAGTTCTGTCTCCTAGAGAAAGGAATTGTCTGCTCTGATTGTTATTTTCTTGATGTGTGTTTTTGCTGATAAATATACACAGATGTTGCACTTCTTCCAGTGATGGCAAAATGGTTGTGAGTCATTAATAACTCTAGCAGAATGTACCAAGCCTTCCTTTGTGTGTTCTTCACGCTTGCTTCTTGATGAATACGGCCACTGCAGGCTGGGTTGAAATTATGCTCTTAATGAGTTAAGTTTGAGGAAAACAGGTCTTTTGGTGCAATATGTTTAAATTTACAAAGCTATTGGTCTTAGAGCACAGCCACTGTTCTTGTTTTCAAAATTAGCTCTGTAATATCAAATGCATAGTATTGCATGGTTTAAAAGTAGTGTGGCTTGTGCCTGCCAGACTATCTCTCTTTGGACTGATCACACATGCTTCCATCTCCCTCCTTCCTCTGCACAAATAACAGTAAAGGCACACATTGGAGAGTCCTGTGTAATCAGAAACAGCTACACCACTGTCCTGGTCTGCTATCCTCACAACAGAAAGATATTTCTAACTTACCTGCTCAGCCTCATTGATCCTGTAGTGTCCCACACTGCACCCAAGAGTGGTGACAATCTCCACAACCCACAGGTACCATCAGCCGAGACAAGTCTTTTCTAGAAACTTGGACCTGACACTGTGCCTGTACGTGATCCACAAAGCATGCAGAAGGGACAGCTGGTCTTTTACACAGGCTGCTCCAAACATCATGAGGAGTAGCTTCTGGACTAAGTCATGGGACCTTCTCCATGCATGTTCTAACAGTGTACGACCAGCACATGGGACACCTCAGTTACCAGCAACTACCTGGCAAGCACGGTCAAGAGCTACCTGCCCTGGCCTGAATGTTCTAAAACATCTGTTTTTCCCAGGGTGAGTCAGAGGCATGGAGGGCTGAACACGGAGTCCCCTCATCTTGCGCCCTGCTGCTTTGGTCAGCTTCACTGCTGCAGTCTTCTTGGGTTATTTCAGCTCCTTGTTCTTCACACCATGCTGTGTGTGCCAAATCTTTCCATAGTGCTGCTCATTTCCCTCTTGTCCAAGGATACAGTGAGTGCGCACGGGCTCTTTGCGACCCCTTTTAAGGTAGGCTTAGGTGAGTTGATGGACCCTCCCGCAGTGTTAGCCTGGCAATCTGAAGAGACTCAGCCCAGACACAAGTTATAGGCATGAGATACAGCAGGGGTGAGCCCCTCACCTGTGCTGGAGCCAGACCACCTGCCTGTGGTCTGAGGATTGGTACTGTTGCCCTGATCCTGGGACCATTTGAAGAATGGATGGAAGCTGAGCACAGTGGTGCTTGACTGTCTCCAATGTGGCACATGCTGTACTATGCAGTTTGGCTTGACCCCTTAATGCCTTGACACTGATGCCTCCCCCCTGTATGAGTCTAACTCAACCAGCCCCACTATGACCTTTTAGATATGAGGCTTGTGAGTTTTTATCAGCTCTCCCACCTTTTTCTCATGTAAGAGAGCAGAGCTGTACAGTAATAAATGTTGTGTGGGTGTTTGGACCTGAATTCATCACCTCTCACCACATCCTTCTGTCGGCACAGTAATACTGATACAGTGGTGACGTCAATCTCCATTTATCGCTGTGTATTCCAATACACCACAGCCCTTGATCGTGCACAAGTAGGCTTTGCTCTTACTCAGTGCTGAGGAGACCCACCTGCTCCCCAGCTCCTGCACAGGCGGCATCTGCAGTTGCAGTAATGATTTAGCCAGGCCAGCCATGGAAGTGTTAGAAGACTGAAATGCACAGAACGGGGCAGGTAATGTCCATGTTTCCACCAATTTTCCCTGCTGCTGGTTTGTTCCTGCTTGATATTGCAACTTCAATGTAGATCTTTCTTACAGCTGATGTGGCCCTTGTGCCCCAGCTGTCATTGCTGTTGGTCTCTGGACAGTCAGAGTATCCCTTTGTCTCTCTGCTGCTTTAGCTTTGTGATTAGATGGCAGTGTGCATCAATAATGATTTTTTTTTCAAGAAGAAAGCTTGTTTGGGCATATAACTGGTGGACTGAGCCTTCCACTCTTTTTTGCTTGGGTGTAACAAAATTCATTTTCTCACACTTGGAACTATCTTTTTTTTTTTTTTTTTTACTTAAACTGAGTCCTTAATTAGTTTGGGGGGGGATTTTTTACATTTTTTGTTTTGGTGTGGGGTTTTTTTTGTGTGTATGTGGAAGTTTTATAAGTGTATACATTTTCTGGAAACACTTCAAATGTGAGCTTAGACTGCATTCATGCTTGGCAGCTTATAGCATCATATTTTCTGATCCTTAACAAAAATAGTCTTTATAAATGTCTGTGTTTATATTGGTCCTATTTCCTATTCTCTGGTATGTTAAAACCTTGTAGCATCATTTGCATGTGCATATTATGAATGGCTAATCAGCTTTATTGCTGTGATCTCATAAGGATACCATGGAGTTAGCAGCAGTGGTACTCAGCAGTTGTACAATGCTTGACGTTTTGTGAGAATTAAGTGTCTGTGCTTCAAGAACGCCTGAGGCTGACTCGGAATCCTCATTTCACAGACAGGGAAATTGAAATGAGGTGGTAGAAAAGACTTTTCTAATGCCAGACTAGGAATAAGTTTCTGCCTCTGCTCATTGCCCACTGCCATTCTTCCTTCCAGTTGAATGATCACATGGTGACAGATGGAAGCAAATGGGAAGGGTGTAACAAATGGAGGAATGTAGGAAAGGTGAGGGTCTCAATCATAGATTGGGACTGAGGCTTGCAGGGGACCTGACTGGAGGAAGCTTCAGAACAAGGGCTGCTATACATCTCCATTGAAGTAATGAGGTCTTTGGCATCAAAGACCACAAAGACACTGCTGCAGAGCTGCAGCTTTCCCAGCTCTTCTGCACATGTCCTGTCTGTCCATGTCTTGTCATAACAATCTGGAGCACAGCCAGGAAATCAGACACACGGCACTGAAACTGTCTGTGGTGCTCTAAGAGGTTACAGTTCCTTTCCTACCACACTGAGGTAGGGGAACTCTGCAAGAAGAGGAGGAGATAAATGTTGGACTACTCTGTGGGCTCTGGTAAGGGTAAGAGTTGGGACAGTGGAGTGCCAAGTCAGGAAGTATTGTCTCCTTGCTTCACCTATGTTAGCAGGTCCTACTGCTTTTCTTGATTTTGCTACTGTGTTCTTCAGGCATCTTCCTTCTAGGTTACAAGGCTGTATGTTAACCTCTCCTCATTGTGTAATGGCACCCTCTGGTAACCCCATAAGACATCTTCCCAATGAGCTACTTTGGCTTCTTGCTTTGACTTTTCCCTGTTCAGTCCTTTCTGTCCCATTGGGTTGATGGCACCATCCTCTAAGCAGAGGAAGGAAGGTAGGGGAGGCACTTGAAAAAACCATAGTCCAATAAGTAAAAGCAGCAAAGACTTTCCTTGCATTGCTCTGTTCATTTAGGCAGGAATGGGGGTAAAATGAGGGAGTTACAGCAATATCATGGATATGAAGCATCAGAGATCCTGCAGAATTGGATTCTGAAATAAGTGGTGGGTCTGCAGACCTCTCTGAGGGCCCAGCCCTTCCTTCCTTCCTCTGTGAAGAAGAGGCAGCAAGTTGCCTTTCTTTGCTTTCCAGGGTGGCCGAGAGTGTGGAGTGTGACAGTCACAAAGCAAAGTGATGCTGAGCTGGGCTCATGGTGCAACCAGTCAGTATGAAGTCGAGTGAGCAGGTTTCAGATGGCAGGATAACAGGCCTTTCTCAAAGGAATAAGGATTTGGAGAAGAGCAGTGGAAGATAAGTGGGATCACAAGGTGGGGTTAGACAGTGTACTATATCTCAGTGACCAGGAACTGTACCACCAGAAGTAATGGTAATGACAAGAGTTGTTATACAGAGAAAACTTGGAGAGGTGGGACCAGAGGGACCAAGAAGAGGTGTTTACTCAAGGCAATGTAGGATGCAGAAAGAAGGGCTGGAGTATGGAGGTAGAGATTTTGTCAGGCCACTGGCAGCAGGCAAGGCATGGTGGCAGGGTGCCTGGGGCTCCTTGCTGAGCTGGAACAGTGCTTCATGGGCAGGGTGTGTTTGGCAGGAAAGGAGGGGCAGCAGCTACACTTCTGCTCCCACCGCAGGGCTGAGGTGCTGCAGCCACTGAGTGTCTGTGGCACCTCTGGAGCAAGCCTTGCTGACCTCATCCGGGCACTGACACCCTGAGAGCATGTCTCTGAGCTCACACGGGGCTGCAGGGGCTTTCTGGTGGCTGCTAAATTTATTTTGCTTTCATTATTTGAGTAAACCTGGGAAATTTTTAAACACCACGAACGTTCCCCAAGTGGTAAAGGCCTCCCTGACTTTTCTCTGCTGAGTGATTGTCTGGGTGTTTGTTGCTTGTGGTGGAGGCAGCACAGGCCTTCCAAAACCTGGATACCTGCAATCCCCCATATCAATACAGGCTGGGGAACAAGCAGATTGAGACCAGCCCTGCTAAAATACTTGAGGGTGTTGGTGGATAAAAGATGGACATAAGCTGACCGTGTCTGCTGGTAGTCCAAAACCCCTGTGTTCTGGAGTTCATCCCCAGCAGTGTGGACAGCAGATAGAGGGAGGGGATTCTCCCCCTCTACTCTGCTCTCATGAGACTCCAGCTGGAGTGCTGCCTTCAGGTCTGGGACCCCCAGCATGAGAAGGATGTGAAGCTGTTGTAGTGAGTCCAGAGGAGGCCGCAGAGATGCTCCAAGGGCTGGAGCACCTCTGTGATGTAGACAGGCTGAGAGAGCTGGGCTTATTCAGCTTGGAGAAGAGCAGGGTCTGAGGACACCTTATTGCAGCCTTTCAATATTTAAGTGGAGGCAGTAAGAGAGAAGGACAGACTTTTTAGCAGAGCCTGTTGCAATAGGACAAGGGAAGATGGTTTTTTAAATTAAAAGAGCGTAGATCAGACTATGTGGCATGGCATGTGGGCCCTTCTTGCTGTCTGTTCATCCTTGCAACTTGCTTCCCATGGAACTATGTCCCCAAAATAATACAGGTTGCTTCTCCAAAGTCTTATCCCATCTGAGAACAGCTTGAGAAAACAGTGCTGAAATCTGTATTAGGTGTCAACAGCCAGTGCTCTGCAGGGAGCTCATTTTAAGTCTTTTTGTGCACATCCATGTATTTCTGTAAATGTTTAAATGCTGTGAAAAGACAGCCTTAATGTGTTACATTACTTGAGGGCTTCATCTTGGAGCAGGGGCTGTGGGCTAAACAGTCATTTGTAAGTGATGCCATTTCCTGATTGTTTTAAACATCCTTCTGTCCTCTGAAGACTTTCCTGTAGGTTCTCTTTACTAAATTGCATCAGGACAGCCTCTCCCTGCAGTTAGTGCTGTACATTGTTCTCTTCTGTGCCACATGGGAGGCTGGAATTTTTTTCTTTTTTTTTTTTTCTGGTCTGTCTACCTGGAGTCCCTTAACTAGATATTTCATGCTTATTTAACCATGGCAAGGTCAAATTAATGAGTTCTCACTAGCCTTGCTCATACAGACCCACAATGATAGTCAGACTCCATTTGGTTAATTCACTGCACAGGTGTTTAAGCCGCAGCAATGTCACTTCTCCTAGTGGCAAGCCATTCCTAGTTGCAGGAAACTAATGACGAAGAAATGGGTTAGCACTCAACCCAAGAGCCTTTCCTGTTGCCTGGATAGCCTGAACTGCAGTCACTTTACTGCTTTCTCTGTGCATATGCTGGCAAGGAGCAAAGATTTCACTGACCTTGCTTATGGCAAGTTGGCGGGGCTGTTGGTCATCTCCCCCTTAGTCCATGGAGTAGATACACAGGAGAGCTGAAACTAGTTGCCTAAACAAGGCACTTTACTTTCAGTAAGTAATTTAAATGAAAGCAAAATTAATTCCACCTCAACCTTAATCAAGTAGATGTCTGAGCTGAGCTTTTAATTTTTGTGGGAGTTTTGTTTATGGTTTTTTGCTTTATTTTGGTTTTTTCTTCCCCAGGACATCCATTCAGAACCAACATGAGGAACAAACAGTGGCTCCAGTATATTTCCTTCTTCCTTTTATTCCAGCACAGTAAGTTCTCAGATATTTCTTTCAAGTTGTATACCCACAGGATTTCTCTTGGTGGCTATGCACGCCAGTTCTGATGGGATGTGCATGGTACAAGGTTGCCGTGGGACAGCAAACACAAGATAAGGTTCCCAGGAGAGGGTTCCAAGGGGTGTATCAGTGGAGGACGGGCACGGGAAGGTGCACAGCTGGCCAGAGCTCAGCTAGGCTGTGTACTGCTCTGGGGAACAGCACCACTGAGGAGCGTGCAGTGGTAGTGCCTGCCTTGCATTGAAATGTCTCCTAGTGACATTAGAGTAGGATTTCCCCCACCAAAAGAACCCTTTACTGTAGAAAAGGTTCTGTTGGCCAAGACCAGACTATCCCCAGGGTTGCTGTTGGCAGGTTGGCCAGAGACAATGGAGTGAACCTCTCCTGGTATGAACCCCTTTGCTTAGGACTGGACTGTGGACAGTCACTCCCCCCCTTTTTTGCTGGTTTCTACCCCCACTGCAAACTCCAGCTGACTCAGAGCTGACTTTCTGAACAGATCAGCTGGGCAGAAAAAGGCAGTGACAAGAGTGTCTGCAGGGAACCATGCAAGTTAAGTATCTTACATGCTGCTTGTAGGCAGAGCATTGGACCTGCTCCAAACCCTAACTAGCAGAAAAGATGCATTCAGAGTTATATCTTCCTGTGATATGGGACCATTGTGATGTCTGGTCTGAATTTTTTGTGATGCAAGCCAGGGAATTACCGTGTACTAATTTCAGTTTGGATCAATCTAGATCTTACTGTTAGAAGTATTTGAGTTTTGTTTCTGAAGCTGCCAAGGACAGACATTTCATCCTAGATCTAACTGGGTTTAGGACACTTAATTATTCCTTTTCCAGTACAAAGCTGCCCTCTTAATTTTATTAACAGGTTCTTGACAAAGATACATCTGCAACTTACCAGCTACCTTGGAATAGCAGTCTGTTTGACTAATTAACATAATAGCATAGAAGAATGCCAATTACTGCTGCTTAATAGCTTATTAATTCTTGCTGCCCTCTCTAAAGGAATGTAAGAGATTTCTAACCCCATTTTTGTAGGAGAATAAATGTAGGCTAAAAGAGAAAAAGTATGTTGCTCAGAATTCTGGACCAAACAGTGCTTGGACCAGGACCCTCAGAAGAGTCTATTGAGGGTTCAAAATAAAAAGTGAAAACTTAAAGAAAATTTTAGAACAAAATTCTGAAGTTGGTGTGAAATGAAAAAGTTAAAATGAAACAAAGTGACAACCATATAATTTGAATAATTTAGAATTTTAAAAAATCGTATGTACTTTCTTGGTACCAGTCAGTTGCAAACATCCCCACATTTCTTCTGTCACCATCCTAACTCTTTGGGATAAGAGGGATCTTGTATGCAAATCTGAGTGCTGCCCACAGCTCGTGTAGGGAGGGAAGTGTTTGCTCTGACGTGTGAGGACTAGGAAGTAAATGTGATGGGTGACGTCAGCAAGGAAAAGTTGAACTTTGTTTTCCTTTGAATTTACCCCAGCCTAGAAGGAAGCTGCACCCTCCGCTGGACACACCTGCTGTGCACTGTGACTGTAAATGCAGAGGTAGCTTGTCTGTAGGATGGTCATTTGGTCTGGAGGGTGGAACAGATGTTTCTGGTCCATCAGTGCACACAGTCTGCATTCCACATTGGTGGTGATTCTCTGTGTACTGCTTCAACTGTAAGATGGGGCATTGTGGTTCTTGAGCATATTGCAACCACAAACAACTCTGGACACAAAGCATGTTGCAAAGTGGAGGGAGGAAGTAGGGACTGCAGCTTCTATAACCAGGCAAGCAGCAGAATGACAAAGGGAAGTGAGCTCGCAGCATGGTTAACATCAGAGGGTTTCCTGATGGCTGCAAAGTGATGTGTTCCCTTGAGGCTGGGAGCAGCCCTTATGGTAGGGGAGGACCCATGCTTGATCTAAGCATGGATGTAACAACCTTGAGTCTTTTCCTAGATGATGACAATTTTATTCCCATCAGAAAGGGGTGATACTGTACATGTCAGAAATGAATGGTCACTGCAGTAGGCGTGGTTTGCCACCAGCATGGCATGCTGCACCTCCTGCAGGCCTTTCCCAACTCAGCCAGTCCTAGTGTAGTGGTGGTAGTTCTGTTCAACCCAGGGTGCTGCCAGGAGAGGACTCGCCAATGCAGACATTTCTCACTGTGCTACCCTCTTACCTACCTTGAAATCCAGGGACATAAGTGTGTTGTGCACAGGACAATGGTGCTTTTGTACAACACATACTGGATACTGATCTGTGAGCAGAGCTCCTGCAGAACAACTATAAGAGTATAAATGCTGCTTTGTGACCACTTTCAAATTACTTAATTTTCCTAATGACCAGTGTAAGTTCTACAATTGCCTCTCAAGTTCTCATTAGAAGTCTGTAATTAATAAATTGTGCTTATCAGAATGTTTTATAGAAATTATAGTAACTACAATTTGCTATATTTTTTGCCCAAATTCCATGAAAAGCATACTTTAAGCCTCTGGAACTGGACATTAAAAGTATTGATGCTGCAGATATCAAACTTTAGAAAACAGAAAAGAGAATGGCAAAGAAAAAATTACTAAAATACTACTTTTCTCTAAAAATGTGTAAAGTGCCATGTAGATGTCATAAAATGAAAAGTAGACTAGCAAAGAACAGTACTCAATTTAGAAAGTGGTATCATTAAAATGTTTTAATATGCTACTGTTTCTTATTGGGTTACCATGCCTCTTCTATGTGCCATGTAAACTAAGACTCTTGCAGAAATACGTGACTCTGCTATAGTGATTGTATAAGAGGGGACAGGAATAAGTCTGAAAATTCAGTCACAATTTGGGTATTTCCTGATTTAGTCTGCCACAGAGTTTTTAACAGATTTTTGTTTGACACTTATCTTGCTGTCAGCGACTTGTCACCCTGTAGAGTTGGAACACATCTTGTACCCCAAGACTGGAGACTTTAGGTGGTGGGGAGGAGGGTTGTCAGGTAGTGGTCTGTTCCCTTCAGATTTAGTGGGAACTCTGAGGAGTGCACGTGTTGTTACAAAGTTCTGCTTGCTTTATTGCAGAAGTTGATACTGTGTTTTCTCTTTCCAAACCTACAGCTATGTGTTGTGAAAACCTCACTTGTTTTGTGGACTATGTACAGACCCTGTCCTGTATCCTGAGAAATGACTTGGGTGCCGGTTCATACAATCTCACTGCAACATGGTACGTCTTGGTAGGATGAGCAAAGTCCAGTTAGCAGGAACCTCTACATAGCCATAGCACAGTGGTGACCTTCTGTCCCCTTTGCTAGGTAGAAATCCTGTTCTTGCTGCCCTACTGTTTTTTCACTTGGTATTTTGCACTGCAGTTATGAACTGACTTCTCCCTTAGCAAAGAACCCCTGGTTCCTGTCTCTGCTGACTGTGCTTCTTGCTGCTGACTGCTACTCTGACTCCAGCTTCCTTAGCATTACCTTCTCTCCTGCCCTTTGCTGCTGTTAACAGTGAACTTTCGCCTGTGGGCTTTGGCAGGGCTCATGCAGATTGTCTAGTCCCATATGGCTGCTGTTCTGCTCCAGCAAGGAAGCAGATACATTCTTGGGCTGTTCCACCCTGAGGAGCACCTTTCCTTTCCAGAAACACTTTCCTATTTCTCTCAAAGATGTGAAGCTGAGCAAGTAGAAGGGGTAAAAAAAAAAAAAAAATCTGTCAAAGTTCAAAGAGAATTTTTTAATTTGAACATGTTGTTTTGGTTTTTTTTATTTTAATCAGTTCCTATGCCTGGTGGTTCAGCGACAAATTAATCCAACTACAGCATGTGACAGATGTGGACTTGTTTGGTTTCGGTTTTTAGGGTTCCTGAGGAAGATCCAGAAAATACTGCGGCTGCCTGCAGTCTCCTTCAGTTGTCCAGGAACACCAGTCACACACAGTACATATGCACTGTGGACATGACTGAACTCCTGGCAGATACCAAAGTCCAGGTGGATGTTACAGAGATAGCTGACAGGCAGCATGTGCTTTCCAAAGACTTTTATTTGTCAGACAATGGTAAGTACAAAAAAGGTAGATTTGATAAATACTCTCTGACTTTATGTGCTAGGATAGTCCGGGCAAGAAGTAAGAGTAGCAGCAAGGAGTGGGGGGGCTACGTTTGCTATACACTCATTTACATAAAGTACTGTGCTCTTATTATGCTTGAGGCTGAGCTTAGAGTTGGCTTGATCCATGCTTTTCATGGGGAAATTCCTTTTCCCCATAAAGCAGTAGGTGATAAATTTCCACCTTAGACCAGTCTCATGCCTAGACTATGCAAGAGTTTGTTCTTGGCTGGATTCTAAACGGCAGGACGAATTGCTTTATTACAAATGTCACAAATCACAGAATGCTTAGAATGGTTTGGGTTGAAAGGGACCTTAAAGATCATCAAGGTCCAATCCCCTGCCATGGGCAGGGGCATCTTCCACTAGACCAGGTCGCTCTAAGCCCCATCCAACCTGCCCCTGAACACTTCCAGGGATGGGGCAGCCACAGTTTCTCTGGGCAACCTGTGCCAGGGCCTCACCACCCTCACAGCCAAGTCTCCCCAATATCCAATCTAACTCTGTCCTCTGTGAATATTAAGGCATTCCCCCTTGTCCTGTCGCTACATGCCCTTGTCAAAAGTCCTTCTCCAGGTCTCTTGTAATATCCACTGAGTCCCAGAAGGCTCTTACTGTGGACACCTGAAACAACATTACAGTATTTTGGGTGGCACAAGGTGTCCCAGGTGCAATGGATGTGGCAGTTCCCCTTTCTGGGGCAATTTCTAATCATTTCTCCTCCATGACTGAACGCAATCATTTAGCTGATTTGGTGGAATGCTGGTATGTTCTGGGTTGTGTAGCAAACTGTGAAGAAAAGGAGTGGTTAGCCAGGCAGAGGGGTACCACGTAGGCCTAGTAAAATGATTTTTCTATTTGGATTCTTCGGAAATTAAACTTTACTTGGGAAGTATTACCTTTTTGACAAATGCTGTAACAGTTCAGGAAGGCTTCTTGCTCCCACTCTCAGGCTACAGATTGGGTAGCAGTGCTTTGCATATCTCCTAGATGTCCCCATCCAAAGGCATGATAGCTCAGTGGTGGGCCCTGCAGACTATGCTGGAGTCCTACATGACCGCTTTTCAGTATATGAGCACACTCAGCAGGGATACAAAAGCTTGCTTTTTGGGCACTTAGGACATGGAATTGCAGTGGGTTTATGCATTGACCCTTAGCCTCAGCTTTTCCTGATGTCTCTTGCATTGAGGGGTATTTCCCCTATTATACAAGTGATCATGACTACACGGAGTTCTTTTATGTCATGAGAAGAACAAAGTGCTCTACATTTTCATCTGCCAGGAGTTATTAGCCCTGTGTACTATCTTCTCCTGCTCCCTAGGCAATGAAGAGTTCCAGAGACAGGCAGAAGGTGTATTCAGAGAAATGTGGGCCTGACTTCATTATGCTGCTCACGTGTGAGGTTCTGTGCATGGCTGAGGGGCAGGAATGCTTTGGATGTTCTCTAGTGTAGGAAGGTCCCCCCTTGCTAGGACAGTTTAGTTCTCTACCCACTCTGCATTGCTGATACCATGCTGGACCATCTCTTGTCTGCAGTAATCTTATGAAGGGTAACACCATCCTGTCTTCCAGTCAAACCACAGCCTCCATTCAACCTGACTGCTTTGTTCTCAGAGGGTTACAATATTTCTTGGGAAACCATCTACCAGAACTCTTCCTTCTACTTTTTGAACGAGGAGCTGGAATATCAGCTTCGTTACAAAAGAAGGACTGACACCTGGGAGGTAAGTGAGATGTCAGTTTACTATCAAGTAGGATGTACCAGAAAAGAGGAGGCCAGCACAAACAGGACAGCAGCACTGGTGGGAAAGAAGGTTTTTAATGGTTTAGAAAATATGTCTCTTTGCTCGGCTGGACTGCAAACAGGCAAAACCAAAAATGAATTGAGAAGCAGAAGCTGTGTAAGCAGTGTTAGACCCTGTGAGGAAGGCTGGTAACTTCTTTGATTCTCATGCTGTCCTGCATGGAAGGTTCCCCTGGGGCTGCATGCAGCTGCTGACCAGTCAGAGCATGGCTTTGCAGAAACAACATGAAAGTAGAAGAGGTTACTCTTTGGGAATTCTGCCTGTGCAGCAGTGAGAATAAAGTGCGAGCAGTCACTCTAGCCCTGAATATTTGGTGTTTAATTATTCACAGACTCAGAAGACTAAAGCTGTTCATGAAGATAAACGGACACTGGTGATCCTGCCATGGGAACTACAGGCCAACACTGAGTACGAGTTCCAAGTGAGAGCTAGACCCCGGGAAGACAGCGGCTACGGTGGTTTTTGGAGTGAATGGAGTCCTCCGCTGTCATTGAAAACCAGCCCTCCCGGTATACACTACCAGCTCCTTGCCCTTTCAATTAGTTCAGTGTCAGAGAATGCTTTCAGAACTCTAATCAAACCTATTTAATTAGAACAAATTTTAAACAGTCTAGTAAAGACAGGTATGGTTAGCTTTTTTACTGGTTACGTGAACTCCAGACCTGGGCTGTCAGTATTGATGTTCTCACTGTGTGGCAAAGCCCACAGAAGAGTGTTTGGTGGGGTTGGCTGTACATTTGGACGCCACAGAAGGAGTGCAGCCTTTAGCTTCCCTTTCAGTGTCAAACGTCCAGGGTCCCGCTTGCAGTTTTCAGAAATGGGGGAGATCTCCTCTACTGGATCTTAGTGTTGTCTTCAGCTAAGGAGGAGGATCTTGCTCTCAGACCTGAGTTCTGTGTCTGGACTCTGATGTTTGGTCCTGCTGGGCATGGGTGTTTTGTTTGGTAGCTACCACTCTGCAGAGAGTTCACAGTACCTTATACGTAGAAGTACACTGATGCTTGTTATGGTGGAAGAGAGGCTATGAAAATAAGGAGTCTTTGCTCCAATAGAGCAGGTGCAAAATGACTGGTCAATGTCAACAGCATGTCCTGAGCTTCCCTGCTTTCACTCATCTGCAGCTCAAACTGACATATTACAGGGTTTACCTGGTGCTGTGGCAGCAGGGTCAGGCTCCATTTGCTGAGGGGCAACTGAGTTCTGGATCTCAAAGGTGCTCCTTTTAATCACAGGCAGAGAGCACCCACCAAGCAGTCATCTAGTCAACACCTGTCTTTGACCAGCTGCACTCTCTTTCCACTTCACAGATCATCTGTGAAGCTGTCCCTAAATAAGGAGTCCGAAACACCAGGGGTCTTTGTGGCAAGGAGCTGTCCTGCCCTGAGTGTGTTGGCTATCCGTGGTGCAGCCAGAACATAGGGCAATTGATGTACTGCTCCTTTCATTGATGCAGTCTTTTCTGAGCATCCTTCTTCAGACCTGTCTGGAGTGCTGGGGTCCAGGCGACTGCCTCTGTGTCCCTATGAGAGAGTCTGGGATAGAAATTGAGGGTGTCTCATAGAATTATTTAGGTTGGAAAAGGCCTCCAAGATCATCAGGTCCAACTTTGATCGATCATCACTTTATCAACTAGACCACAGCACTAAGTGCAATGTCTCGTCTCTTGAACACCTCCAAGAATAGTGACTCTACCACCTCCCTGGGCAGCCCATTCCAATGCTTGATAACCCTTTCTGTTGCAACACTCCTTTTTCTCCTCACCATCTCCTGCTTATTGACAAGGGCATAAATACAAGGTGAGCTTGAATGACCCTGTCTCTTTCTCCAGCAGTGACACAGACGGCAGGCATGAAATGGCTATTGCTGTTTGGTGGTGTTGTGGCAATCATGGCCTCAATCACAACCTTTCTGGCCAAACAGCAGAGGTAAGAATGCTTCAGGAAGTGGGAGTAAATGCTTTTATTCTATCTTGATAAAGGTGAGGTGTTCACATGCAGCCTTGTTTGCATCTCATATATCTATGCATGAGCATCTACCTATGGGCCTGTGAGGGCCAGCCAAGTATGGTCTCTAGCTGAGGTACTGCTAGGAGTGACTTGCTTTTCTCAGGGGCTCTGCTGCCATTCAACTGATTGGAACAAGACAGTGGCACATGGGCATGAGGCAAGGGCCACACAGCCTCCTTGAGCTGTTCTCCTGGTCTTGTCTGTGCTCTGCAGTTGCCAGGTGGAGCAGCAGCCAGGGCTGGCCTGCCCCTTTTCAAAGCTGACATAGGCCCTTCAATGCTGGCTGGAGCCCTCTCTCCCTTTCAGAGGGTCTCATGCCCTTGAAGAGATATGGGGTGTTGCCACAGAGGAGGGTTGGGCTGGTGCAGCAATAGGGCTGGCACAGCCCAGGTCCACAGAAGAATTGCGTAGGGCAGAGTTCTGGCCTGCAGACCAACTCAGCCTCAGTGGAAAGTGCATTTCTAGCATTTGGTGCTTTTCTGGGAAGGAAACAACTGGAACCTCTTTCCTTAGCATGAATATGTGTGTGCAGGTGCTGAGGCCCCACCTCCAGTGAGGTTCACAGGAAAGGCCATTAGATGGCTCTGGCAGCACAAGATATCCCTGGAACCTCAGCCGCTTGCTAACTCATGAGGCCAGGCAGGCGATTCCAGTTGCTTGAAATGGATCTGGAGATGCCTTGCTTTGCATCTGTAATGTGTGCTTAACCGCAAAGCCTTTCTGTTTTCTCTTCCAGCTTGTGGAAGAAGATGGCTTGCATCCCAGACCCTGCTCCCTTTTTCAAACCTCTTTACATGGCTCATAACGGAGATTTCAAGGTATGAATGGGCTACATAAGCGAGTGGAGCACATGACAGACTAAAAGGCCATTATGCTATCCTGGGCAAGGGATTCTCATCAGGGCAGTAGAAGGGGAAATCTATCTCAAAAGAATGCCAAACATCTCCAGGTATAAGGACCAGAGCTGTCCAGTGTCTGTTCTGTGCCATGGAGACCTTTATGTTTTGTCTGTAGTGCTTATTCTCCGTTGGTGCTGTCTCAATGCGTGAACTGAATTCACCTGATTTGTGAAGCCTGGGATCCTGACAGGAGTGTCAGAGAAAACTGCAAAGCCATGCAAACCTCTCAGAGCTAATTATTTCAATTATTTCAGTCAATTCTCCTGCAGTTGCCCATATCTCATAATAACAGCATCTCCTACACTTATTTTAGAGTTTGATTTTGCCTCTAAAAGTGTAAGAACTTTGTTTTTTTCTGTGGAACTTCAAACCCTGTGACACTAACCTCTCTCTCCCTGTATGTCCTTTTCTGCAGAAGTGGGTTGGTACATCCCGTATGAAAATGACCTTGGATTTTTTTGAATGGGGAATAGTCCTTCCAGAAGTCCTAGAAGTTTACACCATGCATCCTTCCAAAAGCACCCAATGGGAAGAGCTGCATGAGCTGAGAAAGAATCTGCCTTGC
The DNA here is from genome assembly GCA_013400975.1 of Atrichornis clamosus. Lineage (NCBI taxonomy): Eukaryota > Metazoa > Chordata > Aves > Passeriformes > Menuridae > Atrichornis > Atrichornis clamosus. The sequence continues at coordinate 35,156 of WBMZ01005380.1, forward strand.
AAGCCCTGTGCATCTTGCCTGACTGCTCCAGGTGATAGCCAGTCCCTGTGGTGTAGTGTAAACAGTAGCAGTGGCACTGAGGACCAGTCATATGGGCACTTGTCAATTGATACGGTGACTGTGGCTGATGAATTTACATCTTGTAACTGCCAGTGCAGCTGTAACCGTGATCATACCAATGAGAAGGGACATACGCATAACAACGTGAAAGATGATAGTGATGGAGAACCTGGTTACCCCAAGGTTAACATTGATGAGGAAGACAGAAAGCTATCCAGTGACATGCATTTGGCTGACCTGAGCACACATGACAAAATACTTGCTTCAGGCTCTGTGTCTACAGACCACCTGAGGAGCCCCAGTGTCCCAGCCAACCAGCAAGTAGAAAAGTCTTTGGAAGGAGGGGTGGGGAGCATCCTAGAAGCCCTTTGCTTGCAGCCTTATCAGTGGGATTTGGAAAATCCAGGTCCTCTACATTCTCCTGATGGTGAAAGTGTTTCCTACAGTGAAGGTTCCTATGAATTCTTTCTTCACAATACAAGGCCCAGTGACAGTTACCCTTTGATCTGTGTAGATTTGGACACTATTGACAGTGGCTTTGTGGACTCAGACTGTGGAAGTCCAGTTGACTGTGAATTTGGGCAAAACAGTCAGACCAACTGTGGACCCATCCTTCTTGAGCAGGAGGGGCAGGACTTTCCACGGAGCTACGTCAAGCAGTGGGTCTCCTGTAGCTCTGACAGCCATGTCAGTGGGACATAGACAAACTAAAGACTTTGATGTTGCCTAGCTGAATGTGGGGCCTTTTCCATGCTGTGCCAGGAGCAAAGTGTTAGAAAAATTCAGAAGACAAAGCTTACTTTGTGTAAGCTCTATTGAATAAACTGAAAACTGTTAGGTCCACGGAAATATGACTATTTCTATTGCCACTTATCCTATTAATGTCTCAAATTTGTTGTGATTGATTGTTTCTGGTTTTTGTTGTTTTTTTGGGTTTTTTTAGAATCCTAAATCAACCCCCTTTATAATGTCAGAGAAAAACAACTGTACCTTGAAAATTATCTTTTGGCTTATGTAGATGTGCAAAATTTTTTGCAGTAACCTTATAAAGAGTATGGAACTTTAAATTATCTTCCCTGGTTTTCTCACATGACTTGAGAGTTTGGCTGTACATCGAACCTTAGAAACATAACCCCTGGCAAGCATGTTTGCTACATTAAAGTTCCCCTACCCTTTCCAAACAACATGTGATGTTACTTTTCCTACTACTATCTTTGGCTCTTTAAACTCAGCTGTCGTAGTTTGCTAATTACAGAGCGTTCTAGACCTGTCCATGTCCAATTGATCAAAATCAATTCTCACGTAATCATCACAGAAATATGTATTCAAGAGACCAAGCACAACTCAGGCTTCTGAAAGACTTTGCCTTTCCAGGTGGAGTCTGCAAATGAAAAGTCTTCAAAGCACATACAATTCCAGACAAACTCTTGCTAGTAGGCCTTTCTATTGAGTCACTTCTCTCCTAGCATTTTCCAAGCATATTAATTGAGCAGCTTTTAGGACTATGCTGAAATTATAGAAATGTTGTCCTACCTGGATATGCCTGCAATTTCTGCCCTGGATCTGCTCTGTTGCAGTTAACAGGTCAGTAGCATAAATTTCAAGCAATTTCTGCTAGCTAATAAACCCAACTATGAAACTGCTATTTGCACGGTAACCGTGAATCTGTTTTTCTCCCTGACATTTCTGTATCTCTGATTTGTTTAGGATAATTGTCTTAAAAAGTCACTGCAATACTGAAATTGAATGTGAAGACCTACATCTTATGTAGGCATAGTGCTATTAACCCACAGGCTGCTTGGCTCCAGAAGGTCATATCCTGAGAGAACCTTTGCGGTGAATGATGTACGTTTCCAGTGCAGTAATAATCTGTTTTTGCTGTGATACCAATAAACTCCCTTCCCTCTCCTGCTTCTCTTACCTGATACTATAGGCAACCCCACAGCTCCCTAAACAGGAGAGAGCACTATGGTGAAGAGAAGCTCTTTCTTTCACAGGTGAGTGCTTGGACAGTATTGCATTGCATCCACACCTCTGGTTTGATTGTGCTGAACAGCCACAGTATCTGCTATGTTGATTTTGGACCTAAATGGCTTAGTTTTGCCCATGTTGTTATTACTCCCTCAATAAACCCCTAGCTCAGTGGCTTCCTGGGTACTGCTCTAAGATATATTACCTTCTTTGGTTCCTTCCTTCCTTATTTTCCATTCTTCTTGTCATCTGCTATGATAATTCATGGGAGGTGTTGCCTTCACGTGCTGATGTGTCGTCTTCACATGCGGATGTGTCCTCCCTGCTGTGGTACTGGTCCCCCATGTGCCCTCTACAAAGCAGCAGAGGATCGTCCCAACGCCACTGCCCTGATGAGCTCACTCTGCCCCACACTTGTCCTACAAGCGCTTGCTTGTGCTCTTGTCAATGTGAATGTGTACTGGCCAGAAGCATTTCTGATGGTGTCAACACAGTCTTCTGCTGCTTCATCGTGCAGCAGTTTTCACTTCAGAAACTACATTGTGGTAACTGACCCCAAGCTGCTTAAGGGAGGAGGAGAAACTCGCCTGTTTTTCTAAGGCCCTTTACATCGCAGTTCTGCGTGCTCTATTTTTCTGTTTTTTCGTTGGCCCCAAAAATGCTGAGAGAGCTGTTTCTGTTATTGGAACACTATCTGGCTAAACATCTGGTACAAAGTGGTGGTTTGGTGCTGTGTTGGGCTAGAAGTTACTTCTGTTCACCCTAGGAGGCAGACTTCATGGACAGGTGTGTGGCATAAGGGTATTAAGGGAAGTTGTTCCCTTCGAAGAAAGCTGTAACAAGCTTTTGGCCAGTGAGTTGTCACTGTGGATGTGGAGGGGTTTGACGTGGGGGGGTTTCGGTGCTTCTTAGGAGCATACTGCAAATGTCCCTGATCTAGCAGTATCTAATTTTGAAAAATTGTGTTTCCCCAGGAATGATAGGGCCAAAAAGCAGGCACTGGGAGAAGCACCACAATCCATGATGTACCAATTTGAAAGTGTCCATCTCCATTTCTGCGTGGCCCCTGCCTCCCTGTCTCTTGGCCCCAAAAGTTGATACTGACAGACTGTTTTTCAGTTTGATCTTTGACTGCTTCTCTCTTCCTCTTCTCTGGCACTAGAGCCATGTCCAGGACTGACTTGATGGATCCTGGCTGTAACACTGCCACTGCATCGTTGCAGCTGAGCGTGGCAAGATCTGTTCCTTATAGGCTCTGGGATTGGGACACAGAAGCACTGCAATGCCTGTTTGCCTTTGCTTCCAGAGTTGCCCTTTGAGCACAGTGAAGCAATTGGCTGTGGAAGAAGTGCTGGACAGGACAGCTCAGTGGTGCTGCGCGGGTCTGAGCATAGTTGGGCAGAGGCCTTGGGTGGAAGCAGTTTTACCTCGCATCCAGACAGGGCTAAGAAATGGCTTTAGGTCACTTAGAAAGCTCTTTTGTTGGCCTTTTTAATCTAAAAGTTGCAAGCAGATAATTTTCTATTCAGCAAATTACTTGGCCTTTTAAATGTTAACCCTTTAGCAGAAATTCCTGTTTCTCCATGACTAATGAGCAATTACATATATAGCTACTTTAACTCAATCTGATAATCTGAGCAGTTTTTCATTGGTTCTTGAGATTATCTTTAAAATCAGGCACACTAAGCTCTGCTTTATTATGCCACTGCTGCTACTGCCTGATCATCAAACCACACAGCCTAAACTATCAAGGGACAGAAGCAGTGTGAAAAGTAACATTTCCTTTGAGCCGGTAAGGCAGTTTAACATATTTCTATTCTATGCATGCCAGTACATAATGGTAGAACACATCTACTGAGCTAAAATGTTTAAAAATACTTTTGTTATCTAAATGTGGAATTCTATATTGTTTCTTGAACTAGGAACCTAGAACAAATCACCAGAAGTGTCTTTGCACTTTTGTTCTGGTAGTTTGCTGAGCACAAAACAACACTGTTGCATTAATTCTGGTGGATTGTGCTCGAAAGAAGGACCATCTTGAACAAGGTACTCCTCTCTGGCTGCAAGAGATGAATGTAAAGGAATCCAGCCAAAATCCAACCTCAGTGTTTGTGACTTTGCAGGCATAAATATACTTTTTAAATGTATGTGTGTATATATATGTGTGTGTATGAATATCGCTTTATTGCAGTAGTCATCCTTTGTAGCAGCTTTTTTTCTGGGATCCAAGTATGTCAAATCTAAAAGTACATGGCTGTTTGTGGGCATCAAATTGTGTGAAAATGTTTCTCCAAGGACGAAGAGACAAAAACACTGGTTAGATGGGGTTCTCCTTGATAACCTGTGCAGACAGGAAAATCCAACTACTTTTTCCTTATTCCCCAGCAGTTTGCATGCTGATCATGTGAGCTTATTGTGTGCATTTGATGTGCTTCTTTTAGACAGGTGCTTAGAAGCCTAGGTATTCAGAATGTAGATAATGTATCATTAATTTTTCTTAAAGGACCTTTAAAAATCTTCTAGGCAGGGATGATAGTTTACAACGGGTACCCTTCCAATTACATCTCCTAGCATAAGTGATTACTCTGGAGAATGCGCACTGGGGTTAATCTTAATGGATGAAGGGGCATTCCTGTTGGTACAGACATGCTATTGCCTGTCACTGTTTTACTTTGTAGGTGCCTGTCAGTGTCCTGCCTTTCTGTAGTGCCTATTGGTGCTGCCTCTGGAAGAGACGTAGGCAAAGGAAAGGATTATGGCCAAGGGAGAGCAGGTCATTTACAACTAATTGCTAAGATGTAATGGAAACTGAGTATTCAAGAGTCCAGGTCTGCTGTGTCTGCTCCCACTGTGCACCAATCATTGTATCACAGAATCTTAGGATGGCTTCAGTTGGAAGGGATCTTTGAACCCCCTCCCATGGGCAGCAACACCTTCCACTAGACCAGGTTGCTCTAAGCTGCATCCAACCTGGCCTGGAACACTTCCAGGGATGGGGCAGGGATGTCTTGTCTGGGCAATCTATGCCAGTGTCTCATTGCCCTCACAGGGAAAAATTTCTGCCCAATACCCCATCTAACCCTGCTCTCTGGCAGTGGGAAGCCATTCCCCCTTGCCTCATCACTACTTGCCCATGTCCAAAGTCCCTCTCCAGCTTTCTTATAGGTCTTTTAGGTACTGGAAGGGGCTCTAAGGTCTCTTCAGAGCCTTCTCTTCTCCAAGATGAACAACCCCAACTCTCTCATCCTGTCTCCATAGCAGAGGGGCTCTAGCTCTCTGATCATCTTTGTGTCCTCCTCCGGACTTGCTCTAGCAGTTTCATGTCCTTCTTGTGTTGAAGACTGAAGAGCTGGAAGTAGGGGTCTCACAAGAGCAGAGTAGCAGATAAAATCCCCTCCCTTAACATGCTGGTCACGCTGCTTTTGGTGCAACCCAGGATACAGTAGGCTTCAACATGCATTGCTAGATGATGTTCAATGTCTTGTCAACATCAGTATCTTGCTGTGGGAGTGAGAATGAGCAAAACACATTTTGAAAAAGTCTGGAGCCACTGCCAAATCAGAGCCTGAAGCTTCTGACTTCCTCTAAGACTTAAGGTGAGCATAGAAGACCATGTGAATGAGCTGCAACAAGAAAAAATTACACCAATTCAACAATATACTCGATATAAAAGTTGATGTCAGAAGTGGAATAAAACCTAGGAGTCCTGGCAGTCTGCTGTGGGCTGGCATGCAATATCACATGTATCAAAGGATAACCAAGCATGTTGAAGAAATGTATGCATGCACCTTCATGTGAAATCCTTGCTCATGCTCTTAGATACTTCATGTTTTATCAGGCCTTTGTAAAGCTGATGTTGTCTTAGTTGTAGTCATCCAAAAGTCAGAGATGCAAAGGTCCTTTTTTGTGTTCATCCCTTTGAGCCTATTACATTTATCTATACAATTCTTCTATCTCTCTTTCTCTATCTCATCAAGCATAAGCTTCTTGTCCCCACTTTCAAAGTCACTGACAGCCTCTGCTTGTCCTTTTGTCAACTCTCACTTCCCCATCAAGAAGTCAACTTTGTGATTTCAGATTCCACCTCCCACTAGATCATTAAAACAACTTCTCCTAATTATCCTCCATGCTACTGCTTACACATTGAAGGCCCTGCTTATAATTCTCTTGGGCTACATCAACCTAATTCTTCAAATCTGTCTGTGAAGCTCTGCTTTACTGAGTTTCTAAAGCCTAGATGATATCTAGGCTACCCACATGCTGAGACTGTGTTGTCACCTTCTTACACTACTTCCCCTCTCAGTGGTATCTATCAAATAATTTATTTTACCTTATACATTCTTATAAGAAAAGGCTATCTTTTTATTGTGTGTTCAACTGGATCCCAAATCTGGGAGTGAATCCTCAAAAATGAATTTCTGGTAATAGATTTAGCAATAACAGTCAATCATCTGTCTTTCTGTTGATAAGCAGTTGACAGCATTTGGAAAATTCATGTTGTACAAATCGTGGTTAAATGACTTACTTTTGGGAAATAGAGGCAGCTGGTGGAACCACAGGAGAGGAGGCGAAAGGCATGGCTGCAAGTCTTCATTTCCTTGAGCAGGTAACAGGCAGGACTCTGCCCTGGAAACTTATGGAAAGGATGGAAACATCATTACAACCAGCTTGAGACCACCTTGGAACTCAAGGTCACTAACAGATCCTGGTGCTGATCAACTGCTGGTGTATCATTTCAGGGCATCATCTCAGACATTTCGTCTCTTTCCTGCAGAGTGAAGGTGGTTCTCTCTTCTTGACACTAGTTTTCATAGAGCTTTTCTGCCTTCACTCGCAGCTCTGCAGTGTTGCAGAAACTGGGCAGTAGAACACAAAAAAGTAGCAAGCAGCCTGGCTAAGAAGTTGATTTGTCTTCAGTGCTAGCAGCTGCTGTAATAATACCACACTGCTGCGACTGGGCTTCTATCTGAGATAATAAGATTTTAAAATTCTTTTTTAAAACACCTAACCAAGATTTATAGACTACAAGTCTTGCATATGTTTAGGCAAGAGGTTTCAGCAATAAAGGTAGTTCCCCTTTGTACAAGTTCTGCACATTATTTCTAATTGTATCTTCAGTATCCAACTACTGGATTCTTTCCATCTTTCCCTAGTAGATTTGGGAAAAAAAATGAGAAAAAAGAAAATACTTTTCTTCTACCTGAGATCTTTTTCACATATAAGATACTTATGGCCTGTTTGAAATGACTACTTAGTCTTTCCTTTGGTTAAGTAAAAGATACTTATTTGGTCTTTAATTGCTGATTTCTCAGTACAGTTATCCAGGATTAGATCATTCTTATACCTCTTTTCAGAATCATTTTCATATTGACAGCAACTTTTTGTTTAAAGTGTGGATTCAAACAGAAGAAACTAATTAATGGTGTTACAAATTCTGCATGTAGATGCAATAACTTTTAATTGATGTGTATCCACAGTCTGTATGTTAGCTTGACGCTAAGAGGTTTTTTGCATTTTGCTTTTGCCTTTTTGCCTAGTCCAGCCTAGAATTCTTGAGCTGTTTCAGATTAATAATACCCGATATCCTAGACAAAATAGAGCCACCTATCTCTACCGCTTTCCGGGGCTGAGAACATGCTATCACAGAGTGATGACTGAAAGACGAATATTTAATACTGTGTCTTAATTGGAGAATCTTTGTAAACTATGTTTTTTTGTTAGAACAGCATATATATAGAGCTATGGAATAGAGAGAGGGATCTTTTGAGCTTATGATCTTTTGATCTTTTTCTTTTGCCACCTTTTCCTTTTGCATCTTTTCCTTACCCACACCCTACCAAAACCTACCCAAACCTTTTGTATACTGGGCCTTTGTTCCAGGCTGGGGGAGGAACTCCCCTTCCCCCATTTGTATTTCAGAAAAGCTTCCGAAATAAAGTTTTTGCTTTTTCCCTACCTTTATAAAATCTGCCTCCAGCTTCTGTTTTGTCACTCAAAAAGGGGGAGGCGGAAAAAGGCAACAGATCTTTTTGGCAACAAGCTCCTCTAATTGCATTAATGTACTGCAGAATCTTGTTCAGCTGGTTATGTGCTATTTCCTGAAACCATTTTGTGATAAGCCTTTCAAAATTCAGTGTTCCATGACCTACTTATGACTAACATTTATGGCTTCTAACACAAAAATTTGCATTTGAACATGCTGTATTTGTTTCCAGGTGAGCTAAAAAGCCAGAAATGTCTGACACATTTCAAATATTGCAGAACAGAACAAAGAACTTCTTGCGTGGGAGTGGGGAGAGTTTATCAAATTAGTAGCAATTACCTGGAAACATTCTGTCCTCGTTTACTTATCTTGACCTAAGTTTGTTTATTTGTTTGTGTGCCTCAACAAGTTCTTGTAAGCACATGTTAAATTCTACTTAATGCAGCTCTCTCTATTTCGTATTTAGTCAGTATTACTGTATTTATCACAGGGATCATTTGAAACTGTGATTAGAATGATAAGCAGGAGAGGCTTCATGCCTCCCAGCCTCCCTCAGCTAAAATCAGCTAATGGTGACACTTCCTCTCGACAACCCCCACTCTGAAGAAGGTCTGCAGCAAAACAGGATATTTATGAAAAACCCATAAATGAAGAGGTGGTGAAGAGAAAGCCAGAAATATTCCTTTTCTCTTGATCAGTTTCTGAAACGTTATTATTTTACAATTTAATTCAGACAAGGGATACCATAAGCAGGCATAATCACATGCAAAAAGTTATACATGGATGCTCCTGTCTAGCTTTGTGAAATTCGTGACTGGAAGGATATTCTTGGTCACAGAGTCCAGATCCTGCTACTGTATCCATCAGATCACTTAATCTCTTCAGTAAAACAATCCTAATGATTAACATATCCCAATCTTTGCTAAACATAGGCTTTTTCTTGCTCTCTTCTGTTCAAGACTACTTCAGACCCTGTGTTGGTTAGAAATCACAATCTTATTCTATAGCCAGGCTATATCCATTTGGTCTTGTGCTAATGCTGTACTTCCTGTTTCTTCTATCCTGACACTCTTTCCTTTTTCCCCAGCTTCTTTTGAAAGAGCGATCATAATCTCTGCCAAATTTTGGTTGGTGGTTTTTTTTTTTCTTTTTTCTTTTTTTTTTCGTAGTAACTAACTCAAGATCTTCTGAGACAGAACATTCCCCCCGCTCTCTTGTTGCCCCAGCTGTGGAACTCAGTTCAGTGTCCGTGCTAGGCAAGTAGTACAAACATTGTTCCTTCAATATTTTTTTAATTTTTCAAGAAACTGTTTTATGTTTATACTGATTAGTGGTCTCTGTCTACAGACTCACTTCATGTTTCTGGGTTTCAGACTCCTTGCAGCAGCATGTTCCTTGCACCGGTGGTGGTCCGGTCCATATTCCATATGCTGATCAGGTCCATATTCTTCATACTAAACATTGCCATAAAATGATCAAATCGAAACTTTTAGTGAAAAAGTATAATTTAAAATTAAAACTTCATTAGGAGAGAATCCACAGAATGGAATTTTTGATTGAAAAGAAAGAGAGTTAGTCCAGCATAACCTTGTAGAGTGTTCCATATTGCAGAAGATACACTTCAAACATCCTTGCATAGCCCTTCAGTGAATTGGGGTAATGACTAAGCCCTAAGTATTCTATATACCCCAGTGAGCGCTTTGACCAGGTGCATATCAGTTATTCTCTGTTTCTGTCTGTTTTCTGAACATGTAGAAATTACATTGCTCCAGGAGGCCCCTGAACTGCAAACGTCTGGAGGATGAGAATGCTCGGAGAAGAATATGTATTCTCTATAGCTACAATTTTCTCTAAGCATCTGGTTTTGACTACGGTCAGAAACAGGATTTGGGGAAACATGAACATTTGTTCCAACCCACTGTGGCTCTCTGCTGCTCTTAAATTGTCATAAACCAGATGACAAAAATGCAGGAAGAAAGAAAGATAGAACACTCACACCTTCTCCCACCCTTGATCAAACTGCAGGAATTGTAGATTTCAGGCAGCTGGTGCTTTAGTGCAAAGTACTATTTACTGCCATGAGAAGAACGGTTCCTATAGAAAAAATTATATAGCTGAGTTGGTGCCCTCTCTGACAGAGTCAGGATCAGCTTTTGTCAGGCTGGCAGAAGCATGCAGCTAAAGCTTCAAACTACTGGTAGAAATACCAACAAAACTGCTTCTAACAATTGTTCTGTTTTAGATACTATCTGGAATGGGAGGAGTTGTGTGGCAGCTGGGCCTCCAGCTGTGCATTGCTGCTGTGATGCTCTTTGGTGGAGGAAGAGGGAGAGGTAAGAGAAGATCTGGAATAGGTCCACTATAGGAAGACAGGCACATGCCTGTGCTCATTCACAGACCCTTAAGTATGCAACCCAAGATCTTGTGACTGCCCTTTCGCAGGTCCCAGAAACCAGTACAGCTGGGGACTGAGCACATACTGGACAAGCTGGGCAGCAGAAAGAGTGTAGCCACTACCCAAGGTCCCTGCTCTAAAATCTTACACTCATCTCATGCAGTGAAGTGTGCTACAAGTATGCTACATGATGAGGAAGCTTAGATGCAGTGTCAGTAAAGGAAGTACTAGCAAGTAATGCATTTATTTGATGTACTGAGCAAAGCCTCATCCAGTGATACACGAATCCAATTCTGTTCTCCTTCCTCTGCAGAGCTCTCTGGCAGTCTGAGCTGCCTGAATAACTACGTGACTACCGTGAGCTGCACATGGGCAACGGAGAAGCCCGTGGGTGATGGACCTTTCCACCTGCATTTCACCAAGTAAGTGCTGTACACCAAGAACTGTCTGTGGCGGCCCTGGCATGGGCAGGACAGTACGGGGAAGCAGGGATGGAACACAGCTGTGGGCTTTGCTCCCTTCACAGCAGGAGAACTGTGGCACAGCTGGCTCTGCCACCCCATCACCCCAGCCCTGGGCTGCTGTGACAGCCGACAGCTGGTCTGTGGGCCTCGCAGAGGTCGATTTAGATTCAGTTAGTCTCTATTCGTGAAAAAGAGCCCTGAGAAAAGAGACTTAATCAGTTTTCACCCGTGAGAATGTAGTGTCAATAGAACTAAGAAATTTAAACAATGGAAAGAAGAATACAGCAACATTCTGCACCTGTTGTTTTGCTGGAATGCTTGAGTGTTTATGCCATAGTTAACCAAGAGTGGTAATGTTGTAGTTATGTAGTGGCCAGTGAGTGTACTGTAGTAGTTTAATGGCCAATGGACTTGTAGCATGAATGATAAGATATAGAAGTGTATAAAAGAGACCGCTTTGTTGAAGAAAAGGCTTTTTTTGCCCTGGTCCATTGCACTGTCCCTTTGTCATGTCGTGCCTGCCCCAACAGCGACAGGCTGCCTCAGAAGCTGCTCCCTTTTGTGGGCCCGCAGCCTCAGGGGCTGCAGCAAAGGTCCAATGTGCACGGCTGCATGATCTCGTGCCAGCTCTGGGCTCTCTATCCAGTGAACTCTTCTGGCAGGCACCTCAGTGCAGAGAGCCTTCCCTTCCGGGCTTCTGGTTCCTGTGATCTGGGAATTTCCAGAGGCCATCCTACCTACAGCTGTCTAATCAACTTCTAATAATTTCTTTTCTTCTTGCCTAGAAGTTAAACACCTCACAGCTTAATCTATATTAGTAAATATATAAATATAAGTTCAGTGTATAAGCTTTAATAACAGATTTAGAATATTATCTGAATAGTTTTTCCTCTAATGGAAGAAATTGGGTAAATAGTTTGCTAGCTGAGAGGATAATTTGAGATGAATGTGTTTAGATTATGTAATAACCTTGTCCTGACCACCAGTAAATGTTACATGAGGGTAAGCCACACAGACATTAGATGCTGTGTATTCTGGTAGGGTTAAGCAAAAACAGCCTAACTCTTAATAACACTGGATTTTAAATCTATGAAAAGCTTATAAACTGTGATATCCCAGTTTCCTGTGGGATCACATGCAATGTGAAAAAATTGCTAATAAATGGTTAAACCACAAAATGACAAACCAACTTCCAACATGTTTTGCTCTCCGTACTGGTTTGTTTGTAGTGAAAGAGGACTTAATGTACAGCTTGTTACCTCTGTGCTATGCACTTGTAACTAACTGTCCACCCACTCCTTCCCCCCAACCCACTTGCTTTCCTGGCAGTGAAAACAGCCCTCTCACTTTCAGAGGGAGCAGGGGGCAGGTACTGGGCTCTGTGTGCAGCTCCTGGGAGGTCTGGCGCTCTCAGCAGTAAGGTTATGAAGGTGTCTCCTTTCTCCCTATTCAGCCCTGCCATCCAGCCAGCTTTTGGATTGCTGGATTGCTTGCTGTCTGCACTAAAGAGGTTCATGCTCTTCCACAGTGTGGTGCTGTGCTAAGCTGCTACACATCCTGAGACAGAAAAGCACTTAATTGTATGACTTAAAAGAAACTTTCAGCTATTTATTCTTCTAGCCTCTGGTCAAAGGGCCACAACGCCAGCTGCAAACTGACTGCCACAAAGAGCATGCAGAATCAGTACCACTGCACAATTCATTTAGCCAGCCAGATCTTGGAAACAGATGGTTATAGACTCTCTCTCCAAGGAAACTTCTTTGGACGTAATCACACATACAAGACCTTTCCAGAGTACAATCCCCGCAAGCACAGTAAGTATGAACCAGGGCAGCTGTGAACTGAGGCTCTGCCCAGCAGCTTTGGGGTAGGTCTGATATGCTGTCTAACAAAGGGTGTCTCAAAGATAGCAAGTGAAAACAGTGAAAACAAGCAAGGCTGCCCATTCTCAGAGTCTGCACTGTGTGGACTGCATCAGTAAGGATGGAGTCACCAATCTCTTCATCCTGACTTTTCCTGGACTTCAGAGAGGGGTGGCTCTGGAGTACCATTCAAGAATACTTGCCATCTGCATCATGTTTTCTTGTGCCCTGGGTAATTTGCAATTGGATTGCTTCAATTATTTGTTTGCTTTGTTGTTTTATTTTTCCCTAAGAAATTGTGTAATGAGGAATAAAAGTAATGGATTAATTTTAATGTCCCATGGCCTGGTACTTCAGAGAAATGCTCTAGTACTCAAATCTCAGAACCTGTCCATATTAGTGATATGTTGGAAGGGAAGAATGTGATATCCAGAGTGGATCTTTGCTTGCAAGATTATCCCTAGGGACTATTGGAATTATCATTAATTTATATCAGATCTATAGCTGTTATGATCTATGCTGTAAGCTAACTTGGTCTATTGGTGGTTTTAGTATCACTCTTCAGAACCAGCCTTATCTTCCGTGACGTCAGTCAGCCTAGTATCATGCATCTTCTTTTGTGGTCCCAAATACTGAGAAAAAACCCTGCCTCCTCTATTTGCAGTAAAACTTGATCCACCTTTGAACATCCAGAGCAACACCACTGCCAGCAAGTGCCAGATATCATGGAGTGTGTGGAATGTGCCTTGGTACCTCGCTGAAATTCTTCAATATGAGTTGCAGTATAAGGAGTACAGCATGTCCTGGGAGGTAACTGGATGAGGCACACAGTGATCCTGCCTTGCTCTTGCAAGGTAGAATGGTCTTGTCACTCAGCTCAGGGTTCTCCACCAGCTGACTTAAGCTGGCCTTTCTGGTTTCCCATATCAAGGCTGAAAGATTTTATATAAAACATCAATACTGAAGATCAATAACTCTTCTTCTCATGAACCCTGCATTCAGAAGTCATCCATCATCATGCAGGCCCTCTTCTTGCATCTAAGAAAAGAGGATTTGGAAAAGAAAAGAGAAGGAAAAAAACAAAAAAAAGAGTATTTAAAAAACATCCTTTTGCCCAATCCCTTTAATAGCAATGCTTTGGAATACTTTGCAGGTTGCATTGAACAAGACACTACCCAGTTCACTGCCACAGATAGAAATTGAAGCCACAGAGCTTCGCATTGGAATTGCTTATGTTGCAAGAGTTCGCTGCAAAGTTTCTGAAAATGAGAATTCGTACCACAGCCAGTGGAGTGAGTGGAGCCAGACAACAGGGTTTCAAAGAGCAGGTACAAAGAATGTTGCTTTCATCTTATTTCTTTACTTTTCACGTCCATGTTCCAAAAAAAGGAAGATACCTGGTAAAATGTAAGCTTTTAAAATCAGAACTAGCTCTCCTCAAGTATTCATAGTCAAATTACTTTCTTTGAGGCCTTTAGCTGCCTGTGTCGTTTGCATTGCTTGGTTATTTGGGCTTTTTCTTAAAAAATTTTGTGCTGATTCTTTTCCTAGATGTCCCAAAACTGTCTGAAAAGATCCTAAATACCAAAACTATGAAGTTCTTGTTCATTCCTCTGACTTTTGGCACTCTACTCTATTTATTCTGGAACTGCAAGCTTTCTTCAAGGTATGAGATTTTCATGAAGTTCCCCTTGATCTTTATGGCCTGAAGAACGTAAATCAAGAGTCGTTTATATCCGTTCTGCTTCCTAATTCTGCTGCACAGACTCAGGTATTTCCAAAAGCTTTTTTGACAATCTTGGAACGTGACATGTTCCTTGGCTGATGACAGTTAATGACCCACTATACAGTCCTTAAGGAGACCAAAGTACGTTTGTGACTCCCAAATTCAGCTAAAGTTCAAGGATGATAGTCTCTTGGAGTTAAAGAAATTTAAACCCATGGAAATTTTTTGTTAAGCTTCATGTAGATAAATTAAAAGTGCAAGGACACAGCAATACATAAAGGTGGTTGAACTGATGTCAATGTTAAGCTACTTGTGACATACCTGGCAGGAGTCAGTATGTCAGTCACCAATATAGGCAAACTACACCGCCTCAGATTCAGTTGAGACCAAGATGTACAGAGATAAAAGTGTTTCTAGAATCTTGATTCAACCATCCTCTGCAATTTTTTATGGTGGCAGAGCAAAGGCAAATCTCCTACCTCTTTCTTTTCTGCCTTGACATACATTATTATGCCTCATATACACATCATTCTTAGAGAAACAGAATACATGCATTTTTCAGGATAGCCTCTAATAAAGGTGCAAGGATGTCTGGCAGAATTTCTCTGTCTAAATGAAATGAAACTAGAACTCTCTAAAACACTTCCACAAACAGTGGTTTAGATCAAATAAGCTGATAAACAAATGCTTTAATAGCGCAGTGCATATAACAAGTAACAGACCAGTATATTAAGTTAGTGGCATATTCCTAAGAAACTTATAAGTGCTTCAGGCTAGAAACATTAAATTCATGCACAGGTGGCAGAAAAAATTGCATGAGAAGTCAGAAATCATGACAAGTGGGCTTCTTGTGCAATCTTCCTAACATAAGTGTAGAGGCTTGGACTAATCAGTATCATGGAAACAGAATACAGAAAAATTGTCTTTTTTTTTTAAGTGTTGTTTTCTCACTTTAGGGCAAAAAGCCTGACCTGCTTTAACATTCCCACGCCAGCTGCTTTCTTTCAGCCGCTCTATAATTTGCACAATGGGAATTTTAAGGTAAGAAGTAAGTTCCTTTCTTATGACCCTCATTTCATGACAGGAGGAATTTTTTTTCCCTGGGATTAATCATTTTAGCTCCTGAGCAGAATTGCTGACACATGGTTCTGATCTTCCTGAGAGTTTACAGTTTCTCAGTTTCCTGCCTCCATGTACTAGCTAACCACCAGAGCTTCCATCCAGCTTCTTGCTCCTTAGGAGTGGAACCCCTCCAGTGACTCCCAACTTAGGCTGAACCCAAAAGGTGAACCCTGTCCTTTCAAAACCAAAGCAATACAGGCAGCTTGCATTATATTCTGGAGGTGTAATCTTGTAAAAATTCTTGTAAAATT
Source organism: Atrichornis clamosus (assembly GCA_013400975.1). Lineage (NCBI taxonomy): Eukaryota > Metazoa > Chordata > Aves > Passeriformes > Menuridae > Atrichornis > Atrichornis clamosus. The sequence goes on from WBMZ01005380.1 coordinate 50,990, forward strand.
TTGTGAAATTAGCAACTAGATTATTTACCATATTACTCTAACTTTGCCTGTTGGATTTGCACCAAACCTCTGGGTTATTGTGCCAAAGCCATACAGAAAGAACAGTTATTTTGGAATAACCATGCAAAATGACCCCAACTTATTGATCCTTTCACTAGGAGTGGGTTGGACCGAATGAGGCTTGTAGCCAACTTGGAAGAGGCGAGGCAAGCAACTCAAGCAAAGTGAATGCAGATAGAGTTTCTGATCTAAACACCCAAGAACTGATTTCTCAAATCCCCTTGAAACCTATGGAAAGCACAAATCTGGTTACTGCAGAAGAAAACTTTGCATTTGCCTCAGGTCCAAGTCAGCAGTATGTCCCCAGCAGGTACGTAAGAGCAGAAGATGTAGAGGTTAGGCTGGGACTATTGTTTGCACCAAACCATGCTGATGATACCATTGGCCTGAAAATCTCTGAAATAATTAAAGACAACATTGAAAGCCCTAGCATTGGAAGGAATTATCCCTCTCACTCACAGCATGGAAAAGGTGACTGTTTTGTTCTTCAAGAATCTTTGGAGATAGCAGATATGTCCTTCAGTGGCAGCGACTACTGTACTTTGTGTGACAATGATACCACAGGAGGTTTGATTTCTGCTGAACTACTGAAGCTTTCCAGTGGCAATAGCCTTGTTAAAAATCAGAAAGATCAGTGACTTTTGCTGAGGAATGCTGCCTACAAAGTTCCTCTCACCTCTCAACACTGTCTTCCAAAATGGCTTAAGTGGTGACTGTGCAGACAATTTCAAACGTATCATTTTAAAATAAATCCTCATTTTCTGTACTTTGGAAGAAGATTGTGACCAAGTCCTCTCTCTAGGAAATACTACCCTTACAGGCATGGCAAAGCCTGACTCTGGCAACATCTGCTTTTTCAGAGACACATGACTATGCCCTGCCCTTAATTAACCTCCTGGCTGCAAGGTCCAGTAAACCCCTTGTCTAAGGAGGCAGCAGCAGACCTGCTGTTCTTCCTCAGGAAGAGCTATTGAAATTGTGCACCTCTTGGAAGCAGCAATATTTGCAAAGTGATGAACCACGATTTAAACTCCATTTTTAAGAAACGATGCATGATTTTTCACATAATCATGATAAACAATTTTTGCTTAAGAAGGTAATTTTGCTTCTTAATATGATATCGATGAGTTCAAGTGGTTCCTGGTTTAGCCAGAATTTGTAATTGCTCTATTTAAAGATAATCAGACAGTGGGCCTTGTTCTTCATTATCTTGAATGGCTGTAACTTTTTATTTTGCAATAACTAAGCCTCATGTACTGCTTTGATTATAAAAATTTGTTTCAAGGTTAAGTGGCTGGACTGATCTAATGGAGAAAGGTGAAAAACAAGGAGACCACAAATGAGCTTCATTTAATCACAGAACAGGCCAGGCCCACTGCATCTCCAGGGCTTCTATTATTTCTCCAGAACTGATGGGTAGCTTGTCTATCTGCACAATAGGTACAGCCTTTCTAAGCTGGATCTCTGGAGGTTTACTTTCTGCAATAGACACAGAAAATCCTATACACAATTAGCTACCTACCAAGCAGATTTCTGTAGTCTTAGTTGCATCTCCTAGATTTAATGGGCTCAACAGTTTTAGCAAGCATGCTGAGGTATGTACACGTATCTAAATTAGCTGGGACATGCATATATACAGTCACATACATTCATTCCTTCTTCCTTTGAGTACTTCCCTTTTCTCTCTGGTGAGAGCTAGCGCAGATTAATTTTGAAAAGGCAAAGAAAGACTTCATTTAGAAGAAACAAAGTAGGTCGAAACATCCTTCCTAGAAAGTGTGTTAAGCCAGAGAAATGTTGTGAAGAGTCTTCATCTATGAGAAAAACAGGAACAGAAGGAGGAGTTACATCCAATTTGTGTGACAACCACAGGAGGTGACAGCAGTGATTTGTTTTCAGTGTTGTAAGTGAAGGGCTTTTCTGATACCTGAAAAAATATTCCATTTCTGGTCCTTTGTGCTTTTTAACTTGCAAAAACAATATTCAAGGGTGCTCCTTTACTATGCCATGATCTAATGGAAAGTGAAGAACATGATGTTGCTGTCATTAACAGTTGCTCTAATTTCCCCAGGATAAGAAAATCAGTAAAATAATACTACATACTTGGAGGATTTTGGTGATCCCAAACTTTTAGACCCCATAGTGTGGTTTGATGTAGTGTCCAAATTTCAAATCTTCAGAATCTGAGGGATGCTTTCTGAAATTGTCAGATCAAGTGTATCTTAAATCTGTCATATTTTGACAGCCCTTACTTATGAACATGTGCACAGAAATTGAACGTTTCATAAAATCTTGTTCAGTTAATAACGTATTCTGTACCAGCAGTATTAGCAAAATGAGAGTGGGAACAATTATATTCAGATATGAGTAGGGAGAAGCAGGTCAGGCTATGGAAGGGAGAGCACAAAACTTCATGAAAAGAGAAGCAAAAGAAAACAGAGATTGAATGTAGTCAGATATTACTTGAGAGAAATGAAATGCCAAAGCTGACGCTGCCCTTTAGGGTAGGATAGGAAGACTCTAAGAACTCAGTCTCCAAATGATGACAGGTTGATGGTTAAAATGCTGAAATGATATTCCAGCATTAGTGGTTCTCCAGGTGAAACTCTTAAAAACTTTCAACTGCTACTGCTTTTATGGAGATACTTAAAAATATTACTTGTTGTAGCTAAAAAAAAGAACAGAATGCCTCTGCTTTACAACGAGGTCTTTGGAACAATCAAAGCGTCGCTTTCATTTAGTCACTGAAATACTACAAATTTTCTAGAAAAGCAGGCTAAAAACCCCCTTTTTCTCCCCTGTACTTTTACTTTGTGTTTTTGTTTTTCTTTTGAGGTTTTTCAGTTCTTTGGGGTTTTTTTTTGGTGCCATGTTTTAGGTATTAGGGTCAAGCTATGTTTTTCCACAGCTTCTTACAGAATCTCTGAACTATTCTGAGTTTTCCCTCTAAGAGTGATATATATCCTTCCAGTGGAAGGTAGAGAACTACAGTCTAGTAAGGAGAGATAACATGGGCTCTAGTCAAGCCTGTGAAGCCTTTCCTGTCCTGGGACTGCCAAGTGCATGCTATGTGTATCACCTGCCATCAGAACAAAGTAGACAGCATTTTTCCCTTTTTCATCTTTTGAGTTTTGCCAAAAGAAACCATTTCAGAAGATATTTAAGTAATGTTTGTAAGCCACTAAGGAGTTGAAAATGTTCTGTGGCAGATTTAGGTTTAGTTGTGGGTTTGTGTATTGGCTGGTTTGGGATTTTTTAATCTCACCTGGGACTTCTACTCCCATATGCTGCCCATATGGGTGTGGGAGCTCTCTTTAGCCTCCACCTCGGTCTGAGGGACACAATTTGTCTTCAGTTCTGTCTCTGTGTCGTGTCCTGTATGGCCTCTGGGCCCGGGCTTCAGGTAGGTTATATTATTTTGGATAGCCCCCTTGGGTGGATGTGGCAGTGTCCCCCGCTCCCCGGGGCAGTGTCTTACACACCCCGGGGCAGTGTCCCCCACACCTCAGGGCAGTGTCCCCACACCTCAGGGCAGTGTCCCCCGCTCCCCGGGGCAGTGTCCCCCACACGCCGGGGCAGTGTCCCCCACACGCCGGGGCAGTGNCCCCACACGCCAGTGTCCCTCACACCCCGGCCCAGCACGATGCCCTTTGGCGCGTGGCCGCCCCCTGCTGGCGGATCCCGCCGGCCGGACGCCGCGGGTGGTTTCTCCAACATACCCCACCACAGGCAGCGTTTGCTTTCCCAGATTCTCTTCTACTGATTCACACCTTCCTGAAGGCTTGGATATACTATTCAACTGCATTCTCATTTGTTACAAGAAGAATGGAATAAGTACTAGCTGCCGTTCTCAAATTCTGTATGTCATTATGTGCTACAGTAAGTATTGGTTTGCAGTACCATCTCACTTATAATTAATTATTTTAATGACAGTAGCTCTCACATCCTATTTCAATATATTGCTAGTAACCTATTTTTTCACAGTTGATATTGATGCATTTGCTTTCTTTTTCGAAGTGCAACACTTTGCATATTATGTTATTTAATGTTATTTAGACTATATTTAAAATTGGTCAAAGTATTTTTTCTCTTCATTTTTGTGGCAAGTGACTAAAATCCTTCCCAGAACAATATAACAAATTTTGTATACATACTTTTATTTCATTACCAAAACTGATGAAAATATTGAATTAGACCAAGTTTGAGCCTGGAATGCCACTTGAAATGCCATTTCAGTTTAACAGGGAACTGCTAATTATTAGACTCAAATACATTACAAAAAATTTTAATAATTCATTAATAAGACTAGGTACTAGCATTTAGGCCAATTAGCTTCCTTAGTTTTCTTTTAAAATTGAACTGTCTCAAAAGTCTTATCAAAGTCAAATGATATACTATCTATTCCATCAGCAGCAAGTAAGCTCTCTTGTCAAAGACAGAAGTTGATGAATCAATTTATGTTGTTTCTCTGTTTAATCCTTCAGTTGGTTTAGCATTATTTTGGGCCCTATTTTTTGTACATTTGAAGATCAGACTATCATTCAGAAGTCCTCTAGGTTTCTTGAATGGCTTCTCAGAAATAACTTTCAACATTGCAGAGACTGCTTCAGTTATCTATGGCTTGCTTGGGGTTTTGTTTGCTTGGGGTTTTTCATTTGTTTTTGGTGTTTTTGTTTCATTTTCCAAAAAAATGACAAATTCCATCTGTCCCTGCAGAACTGAACACACTTGCTAAGGGCTTTAACTCAAATTTTGTGTGTGCTATTACTATCTTGTTAAAATGAATCATATTAATCATCTTCATTGTTAAACTAGATTATCCTACTGAAAAAAAAAGGGGGTGCTCTATTCTCCAATCCATTACACCTCACTACTATTCACTCCCTCTCCTGTACAAGAATGGGCCCTTACTCTCCCTTTTTCCTAAGACTAATGACAAACTTGTACATTTTGCAGTTGCTGCCTTTTCTAATTTAGTTTCTCTGAACAAGAGATAAAAATCTTTACAGTCCAAGTTTTCTAGCAGGTTTGGTACCCTACCCTCTGCAAGATGAAGCCATTGGATTCCACAGCATTGTCTTAATCCTGAAGGATTACATATGATGTAATGATGTATCATGAACTGGCTTTAAATGCTACTATGTGCTTTATTACCTCTGATCTAAAGGCACCATTTCCTTTTCTAGAAAGGAAAATGTTACAGTGTGCTGATACTAAGCAGCAGAACCTAGCAAATTGCCTATAGTAATGCTGTTGCCTGATTTGTGTTTGCCTCAGCTCATACATGCTGGAATACACATATAGTCTGTATGGCTGATCCACAGCCCAGAGCTGAATCAGAGTGACATGTCTGCCCAAGCCCTACTGGAACAGGATGTGAGTCTGCACAGAACTGTCTTGACATATAGAGCTTAATTGAGTAGTCATGTAATATTATTACAAGTCTGCATATTTTGGTTCCTTCCTTTTCTTTGTGTTCACAACTCTTGGTTGTGTAATGTTTAAAATAGCTGTAAACTTAGCTATGTGTGATCCATAAATTTTACTAGTTTTCTGATGAGCCTGGTATTTTGAAGCCTTATAAAAGTATCCAAGGACATAAACATAAATTCAACTGGTAAACCAGCTGTGTGGATCATTATGATACTGTCTGGTTAGAGACAAAACTGTAATCACAGGACAGAAAATTTTCACCAGATAACATAGAAAAGAATCTGCCTTTTTGCCAGGATAATCTCTTTGAATTCATAGATGTGAAAACCATCAGAACAACATTCAGTAGCCACAAACAGTTATGGCATTAATGCCTTAAGCTACACAAAAGCTTTTTGCTACTTGGCAGAGTTTCTCTGAAAGGCCTAATGTATGGATACAATCTGAAGAGTGAAGGTAAGCTTACAAAAAAAACCCCGCACATGTACATTGACTGACACATGCATCCAACCTATTACAAGATCAATTGTTCCACTCTGCAGAAGGATGCGAAAATTATCAAACAGGAAAGTTGATTGAGGCTGGCTATTTTGAAAATCTTTCTAAAGGAAGTAGATCAACCCTGGGACACTGCAGTTGCTCTGGCCCTCCATGCCACCCCCATTTGAAGCTAAGTATCTGTATCTTGTAGATTCTGATGCAGTTCAGTACACAAGATGGTCTTTCCCTGCCTCATCCTTTTGAGAAATCCCTCACAACTCTATGAATTCCTTGACAAATTCTAATTGCTCGCTGCAGCGTCGTGCAGCGCTAGCCCGTCCCTTCCGGCGCCTGTGCCCGACGTGGTCAGCGCTGGGTCCGGCGGGCTCGGGCCAGGACCGCTGCTCGCACACGGTCTGACAGGACGCCGTTAACGGCACCACGGGTTCGTACGGATCACAGGGAAAAAAAAAAATCTGTCAGAACCGCCTAGGGAGAGCGGGTGTCACGCAGACGAGACAGGTTCTCAAGAGCGAACGCCCGCACTGGCGCTGCCTTTATGACGCACTCGAGTTCCGAACCGTGCGGAGGGCGCGGCACTCCTGGGGGGGCCGGGCGGGGCGGGGCGGGGCGGAGCGACCCGACCCGGCCCGGCCCGCCGTGTTCACGCTACTGCCCGCCGCTCCCACGGTTCGCCGCCGTCGTGGCACGAACCCGGATGTAAGCGTCCGCGGCAGGTGTTGCCCGGCGGTCCCGCCCTCTTCCGCCCTCACCATCCGCAGCTTCCTGAGGGAATCATCCCCACAACTGCGCATGCTCACTTGGGCTTGGGCGCTAAGGCTGACGGGGGACGCTCTGTTCTGGCTCGCGTGTGAGTAACAGTTACCACCACCAATGAGCGAGTGGATTGCACGGAAGTCCCGCCCACAGCGGGGGGATTGTTGTGGTGACGTAAGGGGCGGGGGACGCGGGTGCTTCATTGGCTCAGGCTGGGCCGAGCGCCTGGCGCGGAACGGGCGGGGAGTGACCCCGGTCCGGGCGGGCCATGGCCAGTACCGGCAGCCCCCTGGTGAGTCCGGGCGCGGGGAGCGGCCCGCAGGCCAGGCGGGCCATGGCCAGCACTGGCAGCCCCCTGGTGAGTCCGCCCGGGACTGCGGCCCGCGGGGTACTGGGGGAATAAGTAGGCCCGGGTGCCCGGGCCGGCCCATGAGAGGTGCCCGGCCTTGCCCAGCGCTCTGCTGGCGGTGAGATCGCGGTGGGCTTTCGCGCTCGGCCCCGCTGCCTGCGCCCGCTCAAACAGGGCGGGTGAACGGGCGCTGCCCTCCGTGGGACCAGTCTCGGCGCTGCTGCTCGCGGTCCTTCATCCAGCCCCAGCTGCCGCAGGCCTCGCGGGAGGGCCCCGTTCTTCCCCGAGCGTGGCTCGTCCGCGGGAGGCGGTGAGGCCGAGGGTGAAGGGGCCTCACTGCGGCTTCTCGCGGAGCTCCGTTTTCGGTTCCGGGTACGGGGCGTTGGCGTGGCTTTGCCGGGCCGTCTCCCGCTGGGATAACCGGCGTTTTTGTCCTGGGGGAGCTACGTGTTACTCTGTAATCGATTTCTTTTGTAGTAAGAACAAACGCGTCAGGAAAATTATGAGCGTCACAGTAGGACACCGTTTCAAACGCTGTTGTTTACGTTAGTCTGACAGCGTAAAACTCGTTTTGTGTGCACTGATATTTATATAAGATGGACTTGTAGGTGGTGCACAGACGTGGTAATGGGAAATCATCGTTTGTGTTGTAAGTTATACAGTTTAGTTAGTATGGACATTCCTTCATGAAAAGAAAAGTAATCAGCTTTCACTCGCTGGTAAAACTACCTGGCAGTGATATGTTCCTTACCCTTGTGTGCATGATGCTGTGCTTTTGGGTCTTGTGTTCTGTCAGTTGCAAGCTGCCAGCTTCCACTCTGCAGCACTTAAAACTTTTTCATCTGTTGGAATTGGCTAAGGAGGGTTTTCTGTGGAGACTGGCACAGCTGTATTGGTTCTTGATGTCATGTTTTGATGTGCTCTCCTCTTCGTGCTCAGTGATTTTTTTTTCATCAGGGTGTCACACATGATTATGTTTGTTGACTGAAGATGAGAAATACTATGTGGAATAGCCGTACAGAGCACATGAAATGCTACATCAAGGACTATGAAATAAACCAGTTTTTGGTTATTAAAGGAATTTTGCTTTCTTGCTAGTTGAGACAGCTCCATAAAGCTGCTTCTTAGCATCAGAGATGACTTCTGTTTACTTGGACTCCATTAAACAGAGAGTATGCTTCCCTTTGTGCTTCTGCCCTTGCTTATTGCCTGTCTTTTCAGGTTTTTCTCTCCAAAATATTTGCATTTCTGTTACTTTTCTATATATAGTTTAGGTTCCTGCCCATAAGAAAAGCATGCAGACAGGGGAAAAATGAAGAACAAAGCTGACAGCCATTTTTGTAAAAATTAAGATATTTTGTCAAGGTAATTTTAAAAAATTCCTTCTCTGCTATTCTGTTTAATATTTCTCTGGTCAGGTGAATGTACTGACAGGCAGTATCAGATAGAGGTGGCCCAATTCAGCTAACCTTTTTGTAATTCAGATGATATCAAATACGGGAAATCCAGTATTTCTGAGACTCTGAACAGGTTAATGTTTGTGTGGTGGAGTTAATTACACAATGAGTTCTGTGATTATTTAATTGTATATGCATAAGATGGCATTGGGAAGGGGAGGTGTGAATAGAGCACAGCTTTGAAAGGAATGTTCTAGCAATTCTCTGCCAAAACAGTTAATTTCTGTATTTTTGTATGCAGGAACAATTCCTTAAATGTTCCATTATTTTCTGAAGACGTGGCATAAAGAGGGAGTTGTACTTCTAAGAAGGAAACTATTTTAGTCCAGCTTTAGTTGCAGATGCCATTGTGGTCTTAGTTATTTGCTGTTAATGCTGTTGTAAATATATTGGGTCTTAAATCAAGAAGTGCCCTTCCTCTCAAAATGAAGAGTCTGGAAGTATAGTAATTTACGTCTTCATTTGCAGCAGCATCTTCACTGGAATGTTTAGCTGCATTAGCAATTATTAGATTCTACTAGTGTTTCTGACCTGATACAATGTATACTATAGTCATAAATCTGGCTGTAAAAAACTGCTAACTTATTTTGGTTCCCCCCCCAGTGGAACTATTACGAACTACGCTTTTCAAAGAACTGGGTTCTTAATAGAGTAATTTTTGCATTTATATTAAGAATTAGATTAGGCTATGTTAAGAGTTCGGTTTGTAGTTATTTGTAGGTATAAAACTTTCAGATAGGCTTGAAGGGTTTCCCCTGCACACCTCTCTACTTAATAGTCTCTTCTCTTGGGTTTTCACCATAAAGCTATGACTAGTCTTTATCACTCATGCGTAGGCTTTTAACTGGGATAAGTAGTCAGTAAATCCCTTACCAAAGCAGGCTGCAGGAACAGAAATCAGTAAAAACCAGGGATGTTCAAAAGGTGGAAAAACCAGAAGTTTTAAGAGGAGCAGTTTTATATGCATTCATCTTCCTAACATAGGAAGTGCTTGTAGCTAGTGGAAAGGACATGATCCGCTGAATAATCTGAGTATAATAGGGATGTTCAACTAAACAATGATTCCACTGTGTGGGTGGGCTTTTTTTTTTTTTAAGCAAATTGTTCTTTGGGATATTGATCTATTACAGTGCTAGAAGTAATTTCTGTTTCATTTAGCTCTTGAAACTCTACAGATAGGTTACTGTAACTGGATGTTGTAAGATACCCTGTAGGCTCTGGCTCATTTTGCTTTCCTAAAGCAGATCAGTTGGATGGCAGCATTGGCAGAAAAACTTGGAAAGGGATGCTGATTAACGAAGTACTTGCAGGAATTTTTGTGTACAAGGCATGAAATCAGGGACACAAGCACTTTGTTAGACTGAAAAATAGAGTAAATCAACAAAGTAATGAAAATAAATTTGGTCTATGAAGATGTGAAATATTTTAGTAATACCTGTTTTTTAACAGTAAACTTGTATTTTTTATACATATATATCTATATCTAGGAAAGCTATATGGATTACTTTAGAACTAGGACATTTATGGTATCGGAAAATATGCAAGTGAACTTAATTCATAAAACACTGTATTTGAAAGATAAAATCTTTTTCCACGTTGCTCATATTGGAGCTTTCCAAAGAATGTATGATGCCACGGAATTATTGTTTCTGGTATTTCAAATAGAAGAGACTTTCTTTGCAAGTGGCCAAGTTGGATGATGTATATGTAATAAAGAAGGAAAAAAGGGGAAGGAGCAGATTTTCCTCCCTCCCCACTTCCCTTACTGACATCTTATTTGCAGGTAAGCTTGTAGAAACTTACTGCAGTCTAAAGTGTCTGAAATGACTGAACACAACATGTACAAAGCTGGCTGTTTAGTCTAGAACCTTCTTTTTCATATAATATAAATTCTGCTCAACAGTGCTGTAGGAAACAAGTAGTTTGCTGTGTGAATAAACATTGAACTTGAGAGTTGCTTTCTGCTTTAAAAGACAAGCTGTAAGTACTTCACCTGGGAAATATTTTATAATTCTTTATGGTGAAAAGTTGCAGGGATTAACTTGTTTAGCATTCTTTTGAAAAGAAAATACTAAATTTGATAGTTGGTTCTTTAGCAATCCTGCAGGAATTTAATTTACAGTTCTTGACTGCGCCATGAATACTTTGTACATACACGCCATCTATATACTACCACCTCTGTGTGTCTGCTTCTCTGCTCTTTGTCCCAAGCTGTTCTCTTTGCCTCCTAGAGCTGCTAGCAAGGAGCCTGGCATAGATAGTCCTGTCACGTTTGCTAACCTCAGCCCCCATCTATACTGCCAGCACCTGAATATTGGTGTGTCTTGTGAGGTAGCTGGTGGTGTAGCCCGGGATCTAGACTATTGCGATCACAGATGGCTTTTATTTTCTTGTGAGGTAGCCTAGATCTGTTTACATTAAATAAATTCTCAATGGCTTGTTTACATTATAGCTGTTTGGGCTATACACTGACTTTAGGTTCTTGGAGATTTGTGTGGTTTCCTGTTTCTGATTTGTTCTGAGGCACCAGGTGGTGGAAGGAGGCCTTAAATAGTTTCTACCTCTGAAGGTGCTTGGAACTTAAGTCCCTTGCTTAGCAGTAGAGGAGGTTAGAGGGTAACTGGCTTATGCAGGTTCTTACAAATCCTTTCATTAGCTTTAATCCCTACCTGATTTTGGAATTAGAATCCTGGAAATCAGTGGCAAGAAATACCACTGTATTTGACTGTAAGGCAGTCAAATTTAGAGAGAGGCATTTGCATAAACTAAAATTTTGGATCAGATTTGCTCATTCTCTGAAAAAATTATTTAGAAAAAAAATCAGTCTTGTGGATAAAATACCTTTATTCCTAAGAATGTGGAGGTGTTCTCTATGCTTCCAAATCATTCAGCCTCTTGGCTATATTTTTGCTGATATAAAGCTGATACTCTCATTGCTCACTTACGGATGAACTGTGTTATGGATTTACTGCACAAAGCAAGAAACATCAGAAGACAAACAGTACTTCTGTTTCCCACTACTGCAGAGGTATCGGCCCTTTTAGGCAAAATAGTGTCTTTGAATAGTGTCTTTCAAGCTTTCCCCTTCCATTGATTTGTACAGTCTTTAATCTGAAATATATTACTGGGACATCATTTTAAAAGATATTTTCTTGTCTTTTAAATCATGGTTATTTCTGTCAAGATATTTTGTTAAGAGATTTTTGGGGGGGAACAGTTTTATGCAGTGCTTCAGTGATTGCTTACCTTTCAACATTTGAGGAGTTTCAAATGACACTGGGCATGAAGGTGAGCATAGTTGCTTTGGTGGGTTAGAGCCTTGACTTCTTAAATGAGTTAACATAGCAGTCTGTTTAGACAACAACAAAAAAATCCTCCTTTTATGCAGCCAAATGCTTTTGAATTTTATATGGTTTATTAATAAAAATGGTCTTTAAGCAACAGTTTTTTCATGTGGCAACTTCTGAGATCAGAAGATTTCACCTCAGATAGATATATGACTTCAGATTCTTTTGCAAAATAAATTTGTGATAAAAGTTTTTATAATTGAACTATGAGATTTTAATATGTTTATTTAAATGTAGTAATTGGGAACCATTTATGAACCTTGAACAAAGTATGGATTTTGACAAATTGTTTGGCTTTGGGCTGTTTTGCTGACTGTAAGGGTCAGTTTCTTTAAGATATGTGGTGTTAATGGGCAATTTGTTGCCTAATGAGCTAAATTTTCAGTTCTTTACAGTAGTCTTTGTATACCATTTGATGATGAGGTTTGAAAGAGTGCTGATGCAGCTTTATGCAACATAAATGCAAACCACTGTGCTACACAAGATCACAAGATTAATGTTTGATGTTAACGCTTTTTTTAATATCTACAAGTAACTAATACAAGGAGTAGGGTTTGTTTGCTTCAGTTTGAAGAAAATAGCTTACTGTGATCTTCAAACAGCTCTGTAGAAAAGAGCATCCTGTTGTTTTGGGAAAAAATCTTTGCAACCTAGTATATTTTTTAATAAGCACCTCTTTTTTTTGGAGAGGAGTGTTCGCTCTTAGAAATCCTTTTGAACCTCTGTCAAGCTGAAAGTGTGAGCACAGTACATATTTTTAAATACCTCCCAACTACTATGATGTTTAAATTTTTTAAGATTATGGCTGTATTTTAGTGTCAAAGTTAACCTGTTAGGTGGGCATACAGTTTACTAGCTGTGTGGTGCACTCAGAAGTACTTCTGAGACTTGGCTTTCTGTGAGTTTTGTCCCATTCATTACATGCTTGATTTTTGTAATGAGAAGACAGTCTGACAGCATTTACTGACACTTTCTAATGAATGTTTTTTTTCTCTTTAGGCAAGTATTTTAATTAATTAAAGGTAATAATAAAAAGGCAGACAGATGTATTATTAAATTCTCCAAATTATCTGACAAACTTCTAAGTGTATATAACTGGAAACTGGCATGCAATGGAGTTTGATGAATTATTCAGTATATTGTCTTTCTCTCTACAGACACATGTACAATTGGTTAATAGAAAGAGGATGCTGTTGGTTACTTAGCAGAAAGTCTGACAATCCATTTTTAGGCAGAAGTCCAGAGCATAAATAGACATGAGCATATAAGGTCTGAGAATTGATGTTTACTGCAGTTTATGAAAGCACACCATCTATTATTTGCCTTCATTCAGGGTGCTTCACTCTGGTGCAGCAACAGAGTTTATGAAAGGAAAACTGGTGTTAAACATTGATAGGGATCATGCAATAATCATTACACTTTCTACAAACAACTCCTGTATGAGATTGGTATTTATTGGTAAGTGCATCTGGTACTGTGCTCTCTGCCCTGAGAGGTGAGGCTTTTAGTTGAATTCTGTTACTTGGAATCAATAGGTTTGTATCCTCAGTTTCTTGTAGCTGAATTAACCAGGACACTGAACTATACTGCTTTTGCCTGCGTTCTCATTTTAGGTACTGTGAGGCGTAGTTTGAGGACATATATTCAGACCCATCTAGGTATTTGACCTGATGAGTTGCTTTTTTCTTTTGGAGTATGCTGGAACTGCCAGGGTGTGTTGCACTATAGCCTTTGAAGTGGAGGCTGTCACAATTAGATATTGGGGAACATGGAGAAGGTTAACATTTTAATTGTGTGATATGAGCAGGGAGGAGGCCAGTGGGAACGCTGTGCATTATATCTGTTAAGGGACCCTTCTGATGCTCTTTCTCAGATACGACATGTTGATGTTTGTCAGGTGCATCTTTGTCAACGCTCTGAAACACCAGCCTGCCTTGAAAAGAATATGTTAAATATAACTGCTTGTCTTTTCATTTTTTCCACTTTAAATCCCCGGGTTGTAAATTGTAAGCAGTACAAAATAAATTTCAATTTCAGAACTTTGGACTTATATGACAGTGTCAAAATGATTTACAAAACATCTCAGGCCAAGCCTGTCTAACTTAAACTGTATTTAGCAGAATCTTGGGTTGTGCCAGTCTTCTAGCTTGTAGTCACACTAGCATTATTTACGATCAAAACAAATGTACCAGTTGACGTTTAAAGGTCATGTTGCTTTGTGTGAAAAATACTTTCTGTTGGCAAGGTCTGCTTCCGAAAAAATTAGCCTTATAGGTACCTAGATGGAAGAGCTTTTGTGATCATGTCTGCCCTGTGTCTTAATGCAGCTTGAGATTCAGTAATAGTTAACAGTCAGACTCAGTGTTATCAGACAGCTGAGAGGTCAGGACCCTGTTCATACTGACTTTCTTTGTAATAGGAATGAGGTCTTGCTAGTAGAATTTCAGAAGTAGCAAAGATATTCTCAGGCATTTTCAGGGTTCAACATACTGTCAGGACAGAAGTAAAAGATACTGGAAGTTCTAGAAGTTCAGTCTCTACAAGCATTATTTGCTGCTGCCAGTGTTGATAGCATTGTCTCAGCAAAGTGGTGTTGCAGATTTTTGTGGTAGGAAAAAGCTAGTAGAGATGCAGTTATTGTGGTTGTACTTGCTTTAGAGCAGTGTGGTACGTGTTTGATGCATATAAATACATTTAAAATTGTAGTGATAGTGCAGTTGTCACAAGACTGTATTGCAAAAAGAACTCCAAAAGATATGAGTCCTTTTATGTGGCTGAGAGGAAAGGAAGAATGTAGTGGTATCTAGTGGGCTTTTTGCATTTATTCTAGTTTACTTACCTTGAAGTTTATTTCTACTGTTTGCAGACAAGTGGGGTAAAGAACAATATTAGTACTTCATATGTAAATAAAAGGAAGCCTGTTTCTAGTTATTTAGTGAAAATTTCTTAAGATTTTGATATGTCTGTTGATCTGTAATTCCCCGTGCATTCAGCAGTTTTGTTATTTTCTTTTTTATAAGGTTTTCAAACTCAGAGTATGTTATACTAAGAAGAAAGCAATTTCTATATGAAAGTAATTGAAAAAGAGCACCATAAGGGTTTGGGAAAGCAGTGTTAGACACTAGTTTTTAAAGAGGTAGAATTATTAGATCAGTGGTTATCAGTGTGGTCCATGGCGATCCATAGCATGCAGTAGGTAAGTGTGTTGTTACTGTGTGAGGATCTGTGCTGTTGCTGGCTTGCCAGTTGAGAAATGAAGATAATTGCTTGAAGGAGAGCATCCTCAAGCTTATGAGAATTGCAGATGCAGTTTCAAAGGTTTTAAAATTCTTTTGTGATTGACTTCATATCTCACTAAAAAATGCCTGCATCTAACAGAAGAAGGATCTTAAATCTGATTTTTGCAAAAGAGTGATGGTACAAGGTTAGATCACATAAGCTGGCCTGTATTCTATCTCTGGCATATGTGAAAACATTATATATGTAGAGACATGTACGGTTTCTGCAGACGTGTTTTTGAAGTCCTTCAAAATAAAACCGAGAAAATAAATAATACATGACACAAAATACTAAAGAAGAATATATGGAGTGTGGAAAGGCAAGCATAGGAATTGTCTTTTTCTACAAATGTTGAGGTGCAACATAACAGACCTAGTTGCATAGTTCTGTCATTTCTTAGGTAACGGATCCTTTAAATCTATTGCATCTTCCTCTGTCCTCCTTGTTCCTAATCTTGACTTTCCTTTGAGAAAGTCAAGGGACTAATTGATATTATACCCTGGCTGAAAATAACCTTCTCTTCCTACCAAGTCCTTTACTCCTGGCTCTTCCCATAGGACTTTTCTATACTTGATATTCATTGTGACTTAGTTTCAGATAGTGTGTAACAAAATACACTGCATCCAACACCTTTTCCCTCCTTTGTCTCAGTGCTCTCTGGTGCTTCTGTGGTGGATTTTTTTCTTGCTTGTTTGCTTTTTCAAGGTGATCTTGCTAGCTGCAGAATCTGATCAGATCCTCCTGCCCTGCCTCCTGCAATGCTACTGCTTTATTTACCTGTAAACCCTCATTTGTTACTGGAGCCAGTTCATCATTTAAATTCTAATATTTAGTCTGTGTGTATGTGTGTTTTATTTGCTGTATTTCAATTAATGGAATTTTTGTTACACTGACATCAGTTGCTGAGCAGTCATGCTTGTGTCAGTCTTGCTACACGTTTGAGGGGAAAGGGTACAATCTGTTTTTAATTTTAGCTAGTATGTATGTTTATACAGGCTGCTGTTTAAGTAGCCGTCTGAAGGAGAGGTGATTCACCTGGGATATGAAAGGCCGGGGACAATAGTTAGTCCGCGGAAGGTGTCCGCTAAAATATATGTATATAAGGCATAAAAGGAACCGTGACCTACAGCACATATACTTTAATGTGTATGTGCTGTTTTCATAAAAATAGTATCCATTTTAGCAGTAAAGAAAGGCAACGTTTCCCTACTGCACAAAGCACAGGCAAGTGAGGAATTGCTAATTTGGGAGGTTCTTTAAATCCATATGCACGATTGAGTGCCAGTCGAATTCCCTTCTAAGGTGGTTTCTGACAAAAATGCAGAAAATTGTTTCAAATTGAAATTCATGAGGTAAAAAAATTCTTTCTGTCGGAAGTAATTTTTGATTTAATAACGTGAGGTATGTTACAGACTCTGACAGCGTTGTAGAATACATCTATTTTGAGATTAGGAGATTTTCATTAAGTCATAGTTTCATAATACTAAGATTAAAATATAATTTTCAGGCAGGGTGTTAACTTTCTTAAATATTTCCTCTGTTTATGTACTATTTTTTTGTCAGCAGTGGTTTAGCGGAGCTCTCCTATTTGTTTATATTTTCTGGCCAGTTTCAAGTAAATCGTCAGAAGCAGTCCCTGACA
Source organism: Atrichornis clamosus (assembly GCA_013400975.1). Classification (NCBI taxonomy): domain Eukaryota; kingdom Metazoa; phylum Chordata; class Aves; order Passeriformes; family Menuridae; genus Atrichornis; species Atrichornis clamosus. The sequence continues at coordinate 67,814 of WBMZ01005380.1, forward strand.
GACTAACTGAGATGTATTACCAGAAGGGGCGGAAAGCAGCTGGACAAGATTCCTTGGTCTTATTTAGGGAAAATTGATAAAAGGGTATCAAATGACAATTTGCTTTGTTTATTACATTAATCAGTTTTAGGAGTGTTTCGTCTTGTACTTGCTATTTCCTGGGCTATATCTGGTTTTTTTGTATTGCACTTGGGTTGTCTTTATGCGGCCATATGTACAATTTAAATAGTGTAACCTCCCTGTTCTGAAAGATCATCAACCAGACCATTCTTCAAAAAAAGTAGTAGATGTTGCTGATTATTAAAGCCTCCAGCTGATCTGCCTTTTTAATGTTGTTCTCTCTTTTCTTCTTGTCCTTCCTTAATGTGTATTAGAGAGAAGTATTACCAGAGAAAGTGTCATTCAAAGTAAAAAATTAAGAATGTGTCCTTTGCTTCCATTAAAGTTTTCATGTGTTTATTTGGAGTTCATTGTAATTGAGATCTCTGAACTAATGTTTCTGGTAAATACAGGTGTTGTATAACTAGAAGTTTAAGATCATGTTATTTGTAGGAGACTTGGTGTTAGGAGCATTTTTCTGAGTTTAAAAAAAACATTCTTGAATTAAAACGTTCAGACGATTGACTTATGACTATATGACAACATGACCAAAATAGAGTTCTATATCAAATTGGAGCTGCCATTTCCAAAATAAATACTAATATTCCCTCCTAAAGAGATTTGTAATGATAACCCTTTCAAAGAAGAATTTATATAATTCATTTATGGAAATAAAATGCAGTTGTGCATGGCAGTTATTTCAGGTATGGGAATAATAGTTTCATTTCTCTTTTCAGTATGATGCTGTTCCAATCCAGTCAAGTGTGGTGTTATGCTCTTGTTCATCCCCATCAATGGTGAGGAACCAAGCAGATTCCAGCTCTCCATCTGTCATTTCCACTTGTGGCAGCAGACAGGCATCTAACATGGAGGGCACGGAACCTGAGTCAAGATCTAATACAAACTCCTTGCAGCAACATACGGGACAGCAGCCTCCACAACCTCGAAAGAAACGACCTGATGACTTCAAATTTGGGAAGATTCTGGGTGAAGGATCTTTTTCAACGGTAACTTCTCTTTTATAAGAAGTGTCAGATAGCTTAGATAAACTTCAGAATTTGTTGTATAAGATTGCTGAGATTTAAATCTGAAGAGAAGAGCTAGAAGAGTAAATGAATAGGACATAGTGGTTTAAAGCCTAACTATTAAAATTAAGTTTTGCGTTAAATATGGGTGGTGATTTTTTTTTTTAAAGTTCCTTTTAAATAGATCAGAAGTTCCATTGTATTGTAATGACTTGATGCTTGAATTTTCAGTCAACATTGCTTTCTAATGTAAGTGTGATAGCCATAGCAGGTTATGTTAAAAGTTTTATATAAAGGGTTGGAACTGCTCTGGGAGCTCGTGGTAAGAACTGTGCAATGTCCTGTCCATGGCAGGAGGTACTGCCAGATGCTTAGAAAAGAAAGAAAGAAACAACAGTGATACTTCTCCAATATTCTTTCTCAGCCTCTAGTGTCATGGTCTTTCAGGACTTCATGAGTCACAGTCAGTGTCTTCGTATTCAGTAGCCTTAAATGATTTGTTCCTCACATCCATGGCATTGCACAAGTGTGAATTACTTAAGTGTTGTCTTAAAGAACCCATGAAGCAATGAATATTTTCATGCTTTTGTAGTTGCTGAGTTGTAATATTTCTGTATCTTTTTCATATGATACTTATATCCAATTTTTGGTTGTAGGTCTCTGTTCTTCCAAAAAAACCCTACTGCAGTGTTTAGGATGCAGGCCTCTAGTACTCATCAAGAGTAATTTGCACTTAAACACATAGTTTGTATAACTTGCAGGTTTCCCTCAAGAATCCAAGAGAGCTGTTGTGGCTTGTGTGTACCAGAACACTTTGCTTCAGTAATACACTTTTCATTTCTGCTTTTGATCTCTGAAAGTTAATGCCACGTTCCTTGTAAACAGAGAAATTCATAGGGCTTAGCCCAGACTCTAAATAAACTTCTGTACTGGCGCTCTGCTACCTGTCCCCCTGGATGGCAGCACAACCCTCTGGTGTATCAACTTCAGAGCACTTGATCTGTGGGGCGTATATCTTTATGTTGTTATCAAAACATCTTGTTAAAAAGCATATAATTCATTCTTTTTAAACATGATTGTAGACTCAGAGATCTGATTGTACTCCCCAAGATCCTCACCAATATTCTGGCTGAAGTGTTTATCTCAAAAAGCAGGGTCTTTCATATTACCATATATCCAATGACAGCTTCAGATTTAAAAAATATTTTATTCAGTGTCATAATGAATATATTCCATTTTCTTGGACTTCTGTTAAGCTACCACAAATTCTACCTTGGTGCCAGTGCTGCATTTTAAATTCAACAGAGATACACATGATGTGGCTTCAGGGTTTTTCTTCAGAGCATTCTGCAATTCTGTGGGACCTTCTTCTGCAGGTCTTCTTCTCCCTAAATTCTTGGACCCATGCTTGATATAAACAAATATACACAAATGCAAGGCCTTCTACTTGTTGTTCTGCTCTTTTAAACTAATGAGAATCTACTTGCTTTGTAGACAGCTTCAAGCTCCTTTCAGAATAATATCTGTTACATGGTGGCAGAATTACAATTCTCATGTTTGAGTAGGCATGTTGTCTTGCTCACCTCCTTCTATATGGTGGGTACGTATATATTCCCCACCTTGGTTTTGTCTGCACCTATAAATAAGGCATTTCTTGAAAACAGGAGAAGCTCTAAGTAAGTATGATTGTCTGACCAAAACCAGTTCTTAAATGCAAATTTCTAGCAGTCTGAAGTATTTGTTCAAGTTTAGAGTTGGCTTGGTCATGATGTCTGCCAGGTATGTTGGCAATTATTTCTGCCTTGTAGCCTCTGATGGTTCTCTACTCTACCTGTCTCCCCTTCCTTTGATTTGGGATGTTTAACTACATTTCTTGCCTTGTTGTTGTCTGAATTTACAACTTACACACTTACATGTTCTGTGAATACTTTTGTTTTTCTGTTAGTTTTATGGCTTTTTTTTTAAGATACCTAGCTAATGTCTAATTTCTTTCTATACAATTTACATTCCTTATTGATACTACTTCTTCCCATAGGGTGGATAAGATTTCAGGCCCCTGGTAACAGAGACACTGTATTAACATGTACTCTTGGGTGTTTGTGGGTTGCTTTTTGTTGGGTTTTTTTTTATGTGTTTGTTTTTTTGTGCATGTCTACTGGGGTTTTGTGGATTATTAGTTAGGAGGAAATTATATATGGTATGCTCAGATTTATTTGGTGAGGAAGGAACTTCAGGGTACCCAAGTACCACTGATGTTAGGCAAGTGCTCAGTCCTGTGTACTTAGAACACAGCTGTTCAATATCATAAGTATTTGGGTAAGACCTGTGAAATACAATGGTAAAAAATTAGACACAGTGCAGGACTGGAAGAGAGTCACTCTACAGCTTAATTTGCCAAGGTATATTTTCATTTGTGTCAGTTGATCACTTCTGCCGTCTGAGTATGGTCTCTGTGGATGTGGGGTTTTGTTTAATAACTGACTTTTAAAGTGACTTGCTTGCCGAAGCTTTCATGGTAGATATGGTTGATGAAACGTAGCAACAAAAATTAGAGAAGTTAAGAACACTTTCATTTGACTGCACGGCTTAACTAGTGTTGCACGTGTACACAGAAGGATCTCAAAAGTTCCTTATGCAGAGATGCAGATTGTAACAGACTGGTTGTTTCTAACGTGTCTAATAGAAATTTTCATTGATCAAATACTGTAAACTTCAATGTGTTTGCATAAAATTAACTTTTAAAGAAAATTAAAGGTGCCTATTACTGCTGAACTGAGGTCGATTTTCTAGTACTGAAGAGTGCAAATGCATGCATTTCTTTCACATGAAAAAATGTCTGATTTGGATTTCTTAAATGCTTAACATTGAGTATCAGGTATATGTAATAATATTTTGGAGTACTCTGTTATAACTGATTTTGCAAGGGGTTCAAATATAATAAGTGGATTAGAAGAAAGCCGGGTGCAGTGATTAAAAAAAAAAAAAGTTGCGATTCTAGTAAGGTGCTGAAATGTACATAAACTTACAGTGAGAAAAACAGAAAACTGTAGTCATCTATTATTACAAGGTTATTGCTCACATTTCATGCAAGAGGACTTTTCAGATTGTCTTTCATAAAGTTTTTTTCTTGAAAAGAGCCTTGTGTTTCTCCAAAAAGTTTTCTCTTTAAAAATGTAAACCTGCTTGCCTGAAATTAGAAGTCTCTTGCTTCTACTAATTGAAAATCATCATTCCCATTATTGAAATCTTTTTCTTAACAAACTGTAAATAGTTGAAACTTCTGTCTCACTTTTTACTTCAGATCTCTCAGATAAAATTTATCTTTCAATCTTTGCCATATATGTTAAGGAAAGTACCGTGACAATTATTTTTATAAGTATTCCTCAGTGTACTTGTTGCTTTTTGTTCTCCCTTTTAAGGGGATTTTGCAATTTGCTTTGACTTACATTGCAATCTTCAGAATTCTTCTGGCAAAAATAAAGTAAATCAGTGTTTACCCTCTCAAATGTGTAAGTCTTTTGGCAAAACAAGCATTGATTTGCTGAACTGAATTTCCGCAGAAGTCTTGCTGAAGCCAGCACAATATGAACACATGCTTAAATATTTTGCTGTGTTCTAAATGCCTACTGGAAATCAGTGTTAGTGTATGTGTTTAGTGGCCAGTTACAACAACGTGTTTTCTTTCCTCTGGCAACAGGTTGTCTTGGCTCGAGAATTGGCAAGTTCTAGAGAATATGCCAGTAAGTACTGACTTCTTTAAAATGAACTTTCTGAAAACACAGTATCAATGTAGTCCTGTTACAAAACACCTGTTGAACAAACACAGTTAGGGGTTTTATGCTAATTTTATGTAGCCAAAAAACTCCAAGATGGGCTTCATTTGATTGTACCTCTTGTACTTTTACGCTCTCTTTTTTCATTAAGTTAAAATTCTAGAAAAGCGTCATATCATAAAAGAAAACAAGGTGCCATATGTGACACGAGAGAGAGATGTAATGTCCCGTCTGGATCACCCTTTTTTTGTGAAACTCTACTTCACCTTTCAGGATGATGAAAAGCTATGTATCCTTTGCATATTAAAACTTGCTGTAACACTTTCTTAAAAGTAATAATCCCCAGTTTTTGGTTCCTTTGAAACATGGTCTAACATAAATGATGAAAATAACTTGAGGTACTTAAAATATCCTAATGTATGTGATGCAATTTTTGCAGTCATGCTTTTCATAGAAATTAAGCAGATGGAATGAGTTGGTCCCCTCAAAGAGAAGAGTAGGTGTCTCGTGGGACAGGGGCGAGCAATTAAAGAAATTGTCCATGTGGTAAATGTTGAAGGGCAACTTGTAACAATCCAAGTTTAAGATAATTTAAAAATACTAAATTGGGAGGGATGTATGAGAAATGTTTCAGAAATGTTTTATTTCTGATATATGTATAGAGATACATAGTTATATATAGCATTTAAAGTAGGGATAGCTAGCTATATTTCCTACTAGTTCTATTTCTACAATTAGAACTATCATTAAAATTTTTCTTAAGTAAATTTGCTTATAGAATAATCTGAATCTTCTGTTTGGGCTACTGTTTCCCAAGTTTTCTCTCTAGCAGTAATTGCAAGTAATTGCACAGTTTCATTGTGGAAGCTTATTGGTTGGCAGTTGGCTTTTTTTTTTTTTTTAACCTTGTGAAGGAAATGTTAATCATGTGAGTTTCCTCCTAAACTTCCTGCTTGGAATTGGCTGTGCCAAGGATAAAGATACAGATCAGTCTAGTTCTGAGGCCAGTAAGTAGTTTTCTGGTTTCCTGAGAGGTTGCTAGTAGTGCTGGCAAGCCCTATAGTAACAGAGCTTACAGGGCCTCTTTTGTAGTGTAAACACTTGCTCTGGTACTTTCCAGGTGATGGGACAATTTGTAAACTTGAATCAGTTATTACTGTAAATAACTCTCTTTGAGGGCAATTATGTATGCAATTTAAATTAATTATTCAGGTCACTCTCTGGAAAAACTACAAAATTAACCCTTTATGTAGTTTTTGCTATAGTAAGAAATTTGGACCTGTGTCCTAGGTTCTTAATATATTTATGAAATTATTTGGGGTTGCTACTTGTAAAGTTTCAAATTAACCTACTTCGTCCCTATTGTTTGTGTATTTTTAGTAATATTCTTGTCTTTGGAATAAGATGTGGGGATTTTTGTTTTAGAGTGGCTTAGAGATAAACCTTAACTAACTTACGTTCAGATTTTGGGCTTAGCTATGCCAAAAACGGAGAGCTGCTAAAGTATATACGCAAAATTGGCTCATTTGATGAGACCTGTACCAGATTTTATACTGCTGAAATTGTATCAGCCCTGGAGTATTTGCATGGGAAAGGAATAATTCACAGGTAACACAAAGTTGAGACTAATATGCAGTTGATTATGAACAGGGTGTTGTTTTTTTTTTTTCTAGAAATGTTCTTTGTGAGGTTAAAAGGTGGATTTTGTGGAAAGCTAATGAGCGCATAATAGCTTTTGATCAGCACTAGTACTGTTAACATCAGTAGCTAAACATAGAAAACTTGAAGGGGAGAGACAATCTCTGTTGTACCAACTGTTTGAGCAGGAAAAAGTTTGAAAACCTTTTGGCATAGAATTAACATTACCAAAAGCTTCCCTATCAAGCTTCATCAGTTGTTCTAAAGAACAGAAACTGACTTTTTGTTTAACTATACTTTTTTTCCTGTGCTGTTATGTAGCAAAAGTAATTAGAATTCTTCTCATGTGTGATTTAATGTGCACTATGTAATCAAATAAATTAATCTATATAAGTTTTCATTGAGTGAACAATTTCCACAAAGCTGCACAATAATTAGGTAAGTGGTGAAATTAGCGAAGATCTTAACAGTACTTTCACAGTTGTTCTTGATGTAACTATATTGTTTGGATAATCATTTTTTGTCATTGATGTTTATTACATAAGCTTTAAGTGCTAGACATCTGAGCTGCAGAACTTCTTTTTGGGTAAGAAATCCATTGTATCTGCAGGTTACCAAGCATTTGTCATGGGACACTAGATGCTAGTTGGCAAAAGGATGGCTGATTATAATTCTAATAGAATTACTTCTTTCAGTTATATTTAAAAGGAAAAAGTGTTTTTCTAACATGTTTTTGTGAAATAATTTGAAATAGGATCTAAGTGGGCTGATTGTGGAGAGTACTGAACTCCCACTCCCAAATAAAGTTTCACTTTTATTTTTACAGTCCATGTATTTAGGCTCAGAGAAGGCTTATAAAATGAATGTAGCATGATTGTCAGTATTAGTAAGCCTATATTGGAAACCCTGTATAGAAGATGTGCTTTATACCTATCTTTATATGAAGGCCCCTATGAGAAGCTCGAAAGTAAACAGTGAAATTGTACAATTGGAGAACTTAGTATGAAGTTGATAAGGCCACAGCTCTAGGCATGCTTCAAAGCTCTTGGGATTTTTCTGCTGCCTAAAGAAATAGGACATGAGATAGAACCACTTTAAGATGTCAGACTACGCTGGAAAATTTATTACAGATATTTCTCTCTATGTATCGAGATATATAGCTATAGATCCATAATACAGTATTCATGTAGGATTATGATATAAATAGTAGGTGTGTGTCTAGAGTACAATGTATTTATATACATATGTGTATGTAAAAAAGCCCTACACAGAACAAGGTCCATTCCATTCGTGTACTTTCTGCTCCTCTCTTAGCATAGATACAGGAAAATGAACAGGATTTGTATGGCTTGTGTGTCACAGTTACTTAATTCCTTTTGCTCTCTGTGCTAGTCCCCAGACTTTAAACTGTACAACTCATGCTTTTCCATAATAGGGGGCTGTAGTCTGAAGAAAATAATGCTGCACAGTGGTTGATGGAAACAGCTTTCAGTTTTCACTTGTTTTTACTTACCAGTTAAACAAAACAACTCCCATGCTCCTAGATTTCTTTACGAGCATCCAAAGATACTGCTTAGGAGGGATGTATGTAAACTTTTTTTTGTCAGCTGAGGAAACTTGGTGCAAACTAATATCGTATCAGTGTAACTGAATGCTCTTAAGTTGTTGCTAATGTGCCTCTTGACATCTAACTCCATATTGCTATCTATTGTGTTTTTGATACTGTGAGGTCTGATTTTCAGGATCGGAGGCAGTGTCAATGCAAATGGTAGGCACACATTTGAAATACAGATTATACATGGAGGTGATCCATGGTTCTTACCTGGTCAGAACATTTCGCTGGGCCTGGGTTTGCCATTGTTAGACTAACTGGAGTTTTGCACTGAGAAAACAGACCTAGAAGATATTAATGCCATATCAATCTGTCAGATGTTATTCAAATTAAGGCTTTGAAGTGAAGGAGCTTGGATTTTTGTGTGTGTTTTTGTGGATTGGAGTTTTTGTTGGGATTTGTTTGGGTTTTTTGTTTGTCTGTCTATAAATTTTGAACATGTGAGATGCACAGTAGCATAGGTTTGAGATTATTATTTACTTAGGGATATTTTAGAAAAAATGTTAATGGATTTATCAAAATCTCTTAGTCTGCAGATTGACACCAACGAGTTAGAGAAGTTGTTGCAACAATGTTTATAGAATGTCTGCATCATTATTATAGCATTATGTACCTAAGTCACTAGACAGTCTTGCACCTTTAATTTGTATGTTGTTTGAATATAAAAATCTCTCTTTTCCAGGGACCTTAAGCCAGAGAACATCTTATTAAATGAAGATATGCACATTCAAATAACAGACTTTGGAACAGCAAAAGTATTATCTGCAGATAGCAGACAAGGTATGCCATTATTCGCTTCATTATGTGACACCGATAATTATAGCAAGTGATCTTTTGAAAATGTACATATGTTGTATTTACCAAATTGTAACCTTCAAATATCATTACCTCATCTAAATCACTGAGAGAACTTGAAACAGTTTTGACTGTCACTACTTAGAAGAGGTAATATTTGATGTAGTGGTATAGCCAGCTAGATAACCAAATATAGTGAGATGTTAAACTACTTCAAATTACTTAGTTTTCATTTGCAAGACAAGAATACAAACAAATAGGTACTGTGGCTCACCTGATACAGTAAGTTTTTACTCTGCTTATGTGTTTAAGTCCAGTGGCTGTCAGAATTGCAGGAATGTGAAGGTTATAGAATTCATGGGCCATTAGTTGTTAGTAATAACCTGTAAATAGATGCTGCAAACAATGCCTGAAAAAAAAGCTGAACTGAATTCAGTGAACTTTTTTTTTTCCTTGACTGTAATAAGCTTGTGTTGGTAGATTTTATAACTGACCAAGTATCTAAATGCCTAGCTTCTTGAACCAAATAGGTGTCAGTGAGATTGATTTTTTTTTTCTTCTAAGTAGATTTTTTGAATAGGTAGAGAAACTAAATTCTCATGGGTTCTTTGTAGCATTATGTAACTGGCAATGGATTGCCTTTTTTGGTTTATTTAACTGGGTTGGGACAGGGGAGGAAGGGGAAGATTGGCTTATCCATAAGTATGTGATTGCTTATTTCTTTCTATTTCCTTACCAGCGCGGGCAAACTCATTTGTAGGGACAGCACAGTATGTTTCTCCAGAACTGCTGACAGAGAAATCTGCCTGTAAAAGGTGAGGACTCTATATTCCAGAACTTTACTGACTCTGTCAGGATACTGTCAAATGGTGAGGGATGGATAAATCAAGCAAGCAATCTTAGTATTTTAAAGAAAAAAGATGCTCGAGTATAAAGGTTTTTCAAGAAAGTTTGAAATAATTTTTCTTGCCAAGTATTGCCTCTTGTCTGATGGCTGATTTCCTCAGTTCATCTATCTTTTGGAGTTCTACAAACAGGATTAGTTGTGTTGGAAAAGGAGGTGTATCATGTGAAGTTGGATTTCTTATCCATAAATATATCAGAAAAACTTTGTTACCCAAATAATATAATTATTTTAATTCTGTTTTATATAAGCTTGCTCAAATATGGTATTTCCTGCTGTAGTAGCAACAGAATGTCACACACTGTTCAGTTAGGGAGAAGGCTGCAGCTTCCTTTGACATGTATTTAGATCAACTTGCATTTATCTTTCCTAAGGTGGACTTGGGGTTTGCAACACGATAAAGCTTATCTTGGCCTGGTATGAATGATGCCCTTATGAAATTTCTTAACTCATTAAAATTGCTTTTTGATGGTAACCTACTGAAAGTGAATCTATCTCATATCATTATTTCAATTATGGAAGAATAAGATAGTTGCTGACAAATCACAGGTAAAAAAGATCATTTATATGAGTAAGTGTGGTAATTTGTGCTAGCATTTCTTGAAATGATAGAAATACCATCGGACTTTCCACATTTACTTTTAGTAAAGACTTTTTGACTGTTTTGGGTGATGGAAAGACTTAATCAGAATATCATCTCCTTTTAGAAGTTGCATAATGCTTCACCTGTAAAGAAAGCTCTTAATTTGAGTATTGAGTCTTTGTTAGTGTTTTAGTCTCCTGTGAGGGTTTTGAAGCTTTGATCAAATCTATGGGTAGCTTACCTCGAGGTAAAATAAGTTAAAAATGCTCTTTCATGCCAACACACTAAACCTTAACTCTCCCTCACCCACATACCGTTACAGCCAGCCTTTTTGTTTGTTTCTTAAGAAAAGCTCTAAGTGAAAAAGCTGTATTGTAATATTTAGAGGAAAGTATCTTAATTCTGAAGGGGCATATATTGCATTAAGTTGAGTGCATCTTTGAATTGTCATAGTGGATAATCAGTATTCTTTTCAGACTCATTACATACTCATTATTTTGACTGAGAATTTAGCTATCTTCCCAGTTACTGTGGTTTTGTTACTCTATAGTTTTTTCTTGAAAGTTGCGTTGCTAGCCTACTCTTCCGTCAAGGGCTGAAATGAAAATAGTGTGAAAATTATACAAAGCAGGTTTGTCCACTGGGTTTGTGCTATGTTCTAAGTAGCAGAAGATTAAGAATTTTTGTTTTTAAATGACTGTTTAAAGACTTCATTTACAAAATGATGCTGTGTTTTTTCCTTTTTGTTTTGAAGCTCTGACCTCTGGGCTCTGGGATGCATAATATATCAACTTGTAGCTGGATTGCCTCCATTTAGAGCTGGGTAAGAGATTCAAGCTAATTCTTTACATGTGAATCATAAATCTATTGTCTTGGTTTTGACTTTTACCTTACTACCAATTCTGAAGTATTTTTCATGATGCAGAGATGGTGTTAATGTCATGCCTGCCTTTATTTGTCCTTTTTGATGTCATGAAGTTGCTTAGACAGCTATAACTGTCCAGGTTCCTGAGAGAGGTTCCTTAAGTTACCCTAGAATTTCACATGTAATTTGTACCATAAAGGTAACTATATAACCATAGGTGAAGAGAGTATAATGCATGTATACGACTCTGAGTCATTTCAACTTTTCTTGTTATTACTCAAGTATCTGTTGCTTACAGGTTCATAGTACCCCTTCACCCTACGAAGATTTATGGGAATGTGACTTAACTTGTAGATTTTGTGTTTAATATTTGCCTGGGTTATTCAGGTTAAGGTGAAAGAACCATGGAGTACTAGTAACGAGAGTTAATATTTTTCTCTTTTGCAGAAATGAATACCTTATATTCCAGAAGATAATAAAGTTGGAGTATGACTTTCCAGAAAAATTTTTTCCCAAGGCAAAAGACCTTGTGGAAAAGCTATTGGTAAATATTTGTGGGTTTTTTGTTTTCTTGAATGTAGTAAGCTTGTATTGGTAGATTTTATAACTGACTAAGTACCTAAATGCCTAACTTCTTGAACCTAAAAGGTATCGCTGACATTGATTTGTCATTAAACGGTTTGATGACGCTGGAAACATCCAGCTTATGTAGTTCTCTTTTCTGAAAGTTTCTATGCACTTTCTTGCAAACCTTATAACAAGAACAGCTGTGAGCATGATTGACTGTGTAGGGGAGTGTCTTGAAAATCAGTATCTGTTACTAAACAGCAGTTTGATTATTATTTTTTAAAATCTGAATTCTAAAATGTGGACAAGGAATGAAATGGAAGCAAATGATTCTAGATACTGTGCATTACAGTTACCTTGTACTTACACATCTCAATAGTATCATCCTAAGAATTACTGTGCATGTGAAGGTTGACAAGTAGAAAGAAAAAGTAGTTCCATTCCATCAGTGAGATTATAACCATGACACTATAGTTAATATGTGGAGAACATTTTAGGTGGTATAAACTTTCTGAAGTTCAGCAGTCTAGCTTATTGGCTGGGGGTGAGGAGGAAACTTACCTTTGTGGATGATGATTTATAAATACAACTTAAAAGGCCTAGCAGTGTGTTCCTGTGTCCAGGGCCAGCTCTATGGCAAGCTGGGGTCTCCTGAATGGTGAAGTCCAGGTTATTAATATAACCTGAGAATTGTGTCATTTCAAGGTGCTTGAGAGGTTGATGTTTCCACAGCTTCTTGCATCACTCGAATCTGATGGTGGGCTAAGACTTAAATGAGGTATGCTCTCTCAGGCCCTCTCTATATGTTTGCTGCTGTCTTTATGAAGGAGCAAAGCTAAAAAATTGTGTGGCCCTAAAAAAGTGCTCCTGTCCTTAGATCTGCGAGCTGATCTAATACAAAACGTCGTTGACAAGACATACTGACAAATAACATATTATAAGCAACCTCTTCATATTATGGATATGTATACTTAGGACTGAGACAAACTGGTTTTAAGTTTTCACATGCTGCTGTGCAGATGGGAATGATTCTTGCCCCTCGTCGTTATTTTATGCATCTTAATTTTAATTTGCTTAGGTTCTAGATGCTACCAACAGATTAGGTTGTGAAGAAATGGGAGGATATGGACCTCTTAAGGCTCATCCCTTCTTCGAATCCATTGTGTGGGAGAATCTACATCTTCAGACACCCCCTAAACTTACAGCATATTTACCTGCTATGTCAGAGGATGATGAAGACTGTTACGGAAATGTATGTTTGTCTGTTGTTATATTCTGCTCTGATGCTGCCTGAGACTTTCCTTAAAGCATCATTATTGAATATTAATATAAATACGGATATAAATATTTTCGCTGATTCTACTGATCAGTAATATTTTAATGAAGACTTTAATTATTAAGTAATAAAAAATGTCTGGTTAAAATTTTGCTTTAATCAGAATTTGTTTTCTGCTAAAGTGAGTGTTTTGAAAAAACACTGTCTGGCTTGCTTTTGATCAAGCATCCTTTTTTGCATAAATGCCTGCTAATCTATAGAGAATAGGCTGTTTTTTTGCCCTAAAGCAAAATAAACAAAAGCATGCTTAAATTAAAAGCCATAGTTTAGTTCAAAATAAACCTTTTAATAAAAGACATGTAATTACTTCATTTTGTTTCCTCCTTTAGTATGACAATCTACTGAGTCAGTTTGGTTGCATGCAAGTTTCTAGTTCTGCCTCTTCCCATTCACTGTCTGCCCCCGAGACAAGTACACCACAGACATCAGGAGGAAATATTGAACAGTATATTCATGATCTTGACAACAATTCCTTTGAGCTGGATTTACAGTTTTCTGAAGATGAAAAGAGGTTACTTCTGGCAAAACAAGCTGGTGGAAATCCTTGGTAGGATCTTTGAATGTAGCTGACTGTAACTTGCACAGCAATAAAGAATCCTGAAAAATAAGTGATTTTGATTCAGATTAATATTTGTCAGACTTAGTATCTTCAAGTAAACAATTAGCGACTAGATTTTTCTTGACTTCTATTTTTAAAGCAAGAGTAGCAAAACCCTAATATTTTATTTCTAAAATTTACAAGGCCTTAGAAGTTGGTGTGGAGTGTGTTTATAAGATGCTATCCAGTGCTGAGGAGTCTTTGCTCTACAGTCCTAAAACTAGAAAAGCTTCCTCCTTTCTTAGATATGCCATAAGTTGTTGGGTTTTTGTACACAATAATATTCAGTTGATACCTAACCAAACTACCTTCAGATTATGTAACAGCATTTCTTTTCACTATGGAGAAGTTTCTCATGTGTGATTGGGGTTTGTTTCTTTGGGATTGTTTTTTTTTACCCCTGTCAAATTTTAGAAAATACACTCTGGCCTGGACTGAGGAAGAGTCCAAAACCCATGTAGTAAAGTTGTTCAGGACCCTTTGGTGGAAAAGGAGATACTAGGGAGTGACATGAAAAACTGCTGGATAATAATAGCTGTTTCTGTGAAAGAATTACTTCTTGAGTAATAGTTACTTTTCTATTTTTAAGGCATCAGTTTGTAGAAAATAACTTAATCCTAAAAATGGGTCCAGTGGACAAAAGAAAGGTAAGGGCTCTTCTTAATTTCCTGTAACATGATTCAGCTGTCAAAGTTTTGCACAGTTACAGCATTGATAAGCAACCTGTTTTAAAGCTTCCTTGTTTAAACAATTTGTCACCTATAAACTAGTTACTTTTAAAAATTCAGTGTTTTCTTGTGAATAGATTGTTTTTTCTTGATTTATTGATGTGCTCTTGATTTCTTGGAAAGCTAAAAGGAAATCTGCTATTGGTGCTTTCCTTTTCAGATTGCAGTAAATGAGTTTTTGCTCCCCCTCCTCTTCCCAGTCTGATACAGTCCACTAAACACATTCTCGATGCATGTCTAAATGTGGTTTGAACCAAAAATGCCAAAAGATGAAATACAAGCTCATATTGTTCTCAGCTGTGGTGTTTTTCCTGGATCTGACTTTGTGCCTTTATCCTGAGAGAGGATGAGGTGGAATTAGAACAGCTTTAACTTTAGCAGTGTACAGAAGAGCAAGGATAGTCAGCATCAACTTTACAGGAAAGAAGGTTCTCTTTCATCTAAGTTGCTACGTGCTTGTTCCTATTATTTTCTACAAAATCATGACTATTGATTTCTGTACTGGAATCTTTGGGAAATGGATTCTGCTTCACTATGTACAGCTAGGTGTTTTCTATGTTTTGCTAGAACTTGAAGATACTTCCCTAAAATAGTACTTGGGGTTTTGTCATGTAGTAGAAATATACTGCAATACCCTAAAAAAGGAGTGAGGTCAAATAGGTAAAGTGAAAAGAAAATTAAAGCCCTCCAAATCCAAGCATATGATCCTGTCACTGATCTGGTTTTATTCTACCTCTGTTGTTCAATTCAGAGATCTGCACATATACATTTTTAATTCCCTCATGCTATTTTTTTGCATTGCTGCTTCTGCTTTTCTTGTTAGGGATTGTTTGCACGTCGGCGCCAATTGCTACTCACAGAAGGGCCACACCTTTATTATGTGGATCCTGTCAACAAAGTTCTAAAAGGAGAAATTCCATGGTCTTTAGAGTTGCGTCCAGAAGCCAAGAATTTCAAGACATTTTTTGTACACACGGTAAGTGTCTTTTTTGAATTTCTTTGTAAATTGCACTAAGATCCTTGGGCAATTTTTGTAAGTTGTTATCAAAAAGATTTTTCTGGAGAAAGTATAATTTCTTAGATACAAGGGTTAATAGTCTTACTTTAAAACAAAACTCAACAAAAACCTGAACAAAACCAGCCAACCAGAAAAAGCGCAAAACCCACCCCCCCACCAAAATCAAATAACAAAACAAAAATCAGACAGAAACTCACCCTGACATACACTATTACAAAAATGCAACTGTATATTATTAGCATTTAAATAAACTATAAGTGGATTTGGGGATTGGAAAGAAGTTCTTAAGGACTTTAAAAACTTAGCCCTCTTTGTATGTAGTGAATCATGAGAAGTATACTGATAATATATTGTCAGTTGTCTGCTTAACAATATTCAGGTGTCAAATGCATGGTTAATTAGTAATATATAATGTTGTATAGCTGTAATTGAATTTAACAACTTTAGAAAGTTATGAACTAATTCTGAATAATTATTTTATTGGTAGGTGCAGAATTGCTACTACTTTTTGGTTAAACTGTATTTGGAGTAATCATTAAAATGTTGTTCACTTATAGCCAAACAGAACATATTACCTGATGGACCCAAGTGGGAATGCTCATAAATGGTGCAAAAAGATACATGAAGTTTGGCGGCACAGATACCACCAGAATACTGCAAAATAGTAAAGCTCATCCAAAATTTCCCAGTTTCCCTACTTGCTGCTAGAACTCCGTGTGCAGCTGATCAGAGGAATCTTTTCAACCACCTATTACCATCTCAAGGGGAAGCATACGTCTGAAATGTTCTTTTTTTTTTTTTTTCTTTTTTTAAAAAAAAAAAAAAAGAAAAGCAAAAACCTAATGGAATTCAGGGTTGCTTTGCTCGCTCTTTGTGCTCCTATTGAGGCTTCCACATGCATATCATTGCAGTGAAGATCTTGCTTTTGTGCACTTCAGCTCAGTTTCTGCTGCAGACTAGTGGATAGACCTTGTGTTACCAGCTTCACTTAAGATGAGTTAAAATCAATCCACACGCACACGTGCCGAATCATGTACCAGCCTTGCATTTTATGGGGCTGGAGTTTTCTGTGACTCTCAGATTACCATTAAACTGTGTTTCATCAGGGAGCTTTTATATGCCTCTCCTAAGTACCACCTCTTTGTTTTCTCTTCCTTTCTGCACAGTCCCCCAGCTTTTTGGTATATGGCATTTGTAGCCAGGTCAGTTGCACCTTTGTGTAATTCCTAATGTAGTTCTGGTTACAGGATTTATGTGGTACTTTAGTAATTATGTGAAAGAATCATATGTATGTGTCTGGTGGACAGGCTCCAGTGATAAAGGTTTTGAGAGAATAAAATGCTGAACATGGCACTGAAATTTCTAAAATTGGAATGTTGGCTTCTGAAGCATATAAGATTTTAAACATTAAGTTTAAATTTTAATATAAGTCATATGTGTGTTTAATCAAGGGACGATAAACTTACCAGCATGCTTGTAACTAATGCTAACTAAAAGAGAAACTAGTTAGTATGGGGGGGACAAGACTACTCTTGAAATAGTAAATAGTTTTTCACCTTTTCAGCAGATGAGGGCTAGAAGCTTTCTTTCCAGGGTGTGCATGTGTTGTGCATTTTAGTGGGGCCAACCTATTTACCTGGGTAGAGAAGGAAGTATGAATACTTTGTACAATTGATTACTTGACCTTTTTTTTGTCTCATTGTATAATGAGATGTCAAATAATTCTGGTTTTGGTCCTTGGCCAAATATTCAGGAACTCTGGAAAAAAAAGTAAGCATTGAAATATTAGATAATAAAGTAATCTGGTTAGAAAATCAAAGGCAAATATTGATACGAAGGGGAAAATACATGGTACTTAAAGCATATCTATAAAATGAAAATATTTTTCATATCGATCTCCTTTATCCTCTTCAAATTAAGTCTATTTTTTGTGGTCAAACATTTCTTGTAGCATTACAAAGACACATCTTTCTGTGTGCTAAAAAAACCTTCCTTAATGGTATTTTCAACATGCCTGTGTTCCTGAACCTTGCAGAGAGGAATGGCCTAGGTCTGGACAAAGGCATTCCTTCTTTTAAAAGCAGTATAAACATCACACCTATTTATTCACTCACTACACATACCATCTCTTTGCATTTTGAGTTATCATACTGTGATGTGCTTTTCCTTCCACCAAAGAAAAGTTTAACTACAATGTTGAAAAAACTCATGGCCTACTGTTTTCTAGTGGTATTTTAAAACAATGGCTTATCAGGATTTCTCAGAAAACACATGAATGTCGAATATTTTCTTGTACAGGGTGAAGGAGATATATTTTTGGTCTCTTAAAAACCGTGTTATGTGATTGAACTTGATAGCAGTTCAGCTTTTCCAGTCTTTAAAAGAGAGACTGCAGTTGCCTTTTCTTTTGGAGCAACTGCATTCTTGTCGTCTTCTGTATCCCACCATGTACAGAAACCTGAGAGAAGTAAATCCCTGGCTTGCAGTGTCTGGTGTTAAGGGAGAGAAAGTATCCTGTAAAGGGCTGAGGAAGACAGAACAGCGTTCCCTTTGCATCATGAGAAGTGTAATCACATACAAAGTACACTCCTTGTCACTCAAATTTGAATAGCACACTGCACCTCTGGTCTGTGTGTGTATTAAGCTATATGTGCATTTCTAATCAGGATGGCATGTATTTTAAGTTTGTTGCAGTGCTATTAATTTGTTCTCTGGCTCTTGAATTCCAGCCATGTGTTGCGTCCACTGGAGGCAAGCCCACCACTTTTGGATTTAGTCTTTGGTACAGAGAGGTAGATGTATTCCCAACTTTATACAGGAGAGTTTGGCAGTAAGGGAGATTCGTGGTGCCACTGCTGTGTGACAAAACTTGGCCTCACGTAAAAAGTCTGGCAAAATTATCTTCATTGGCTTGTTAACTAGGTGGAAATCTAGGTGTGCTTGAACATGTTTTCTGTAATATTTAGACTTTTAGTCATTTTACCATAACAAATTAATTGCTATGTTTTTTTCACAACTTGAAAATCCTCTCTCAGTAGACTTCCATCCTGCCCACCAAAAGCTTTGAGCAGGCCACATCTTGGTAGCATTAAGATACCAAGAAGGTATATGAAAGGCTGATGTCTACATTTTAGAATTCCTTTTTTTTTTTTTTTTTTTTTTAAATGACGCTGTTATTAGAAAACTGTGAGCATCTCTTACAGGCATCACTCCACTTAGAACTTCTGTGTTCCTTACCCAGTCTTACTTAGCTTCTGCTTTTCTGTGAAGGAACTAGAATTTTTCTGGGAGAGGTATTTCTGTTTTCTTGGACTGTAAGTGAAATCTGTGGTTTTGAATGGTGGCCGAAGCATAGAGTGAGGCATCACAAAGCAATCATGGATCCAAGTATGTTTTACCAGTTTGTCCACTTAAATATGTTTTGACAGGTGCTGCATACTATGAAGGGCTGGTACCCATTTTTAAATGCTTATACCTGATGTGAGGTAGATTCATATTTTTGTCCTGAAGATCACTCCTGTAGTTCATGGGAGTTCATGGAATGAAGTGTACAAGGGAGGTTCTTCAGAGCTGCACATACGCCAGGCGATTTTTATGCTTTTAATCCAAGGTTTTCAAAGCATAAAAAAAGTTGTTAGGCACTTGAAGACTCTTAAGATTGCCTCACTGCAAACCTGCTGAAAACCCAGTCTGTTGATTCATTCCATATCTTGCAATTTGAAAAATTGCCAATCATTTATATAATTTATTAAGAATCTAGTCAATAACGTAATTTTGTTTTGCTTGGTATTTGAACTTCAGAAAGGTATTTATTCTATCTGTTTACTGTGATGTGGAGCTTAAGAAAGGATGAAGTGCTACTGCCCAGTCAAAAGAATTTTAAAACTATCTTGATAAACTGGAGAAATTAGTTTGTTACCATTGACCTTAAAGTCCAGTTTTGTAAAGGTTTTGTATTAAGGAAGAGTTAATTCAGATGTGATGTTGAGGCATTGTGAGCAGACTGATATTGTCTACTACAATTCCATTTGCTAAGCACTTAGATGCTGAAAAGATCAAACTATCAGACAGCACTGTGGTCCACTTTTCTCCTTTTGACATGATTTAATTGTGAAGCATCTGCTATATGTAAGCCTGGAAGGAACTGTGGATTGAAGCAAAGATATGTTTATTCTAACTAGTTTTCATAATTGAAGATGTTTAATGTGCTTGATATAATTACATTTTGTGCTGGGAACTTTGAAGAATTATGAGAATTTCCCACATGTACATTTTCTTTAGAATGATTTAGTAAAGTCAAGACAATTACTTCATTTGGCCTGTGGACAAAACATTTGGTTTCAGCACCTTGCTGAGGAGAGAACTTGTGTGTTAATAGTTGCCTAAAGACGTGGCCTGTGGATTCTGATCATTCTTCCTCCTAGTAAATTACACAAATAGGTGTGGTATTTATATCTGAAACCTTGGTGAATGCCTATAATACTTCATGGAAATATTTTATTAATCAGATGGAAATGCTCCTGCAAAGCGTCATGATGCAGATTGTCCATCAGTTGATCAAGTGAGCTTACAGACAAGTAGTTCTGTGATCCAAAATGGCATGTTTTCATTTATGACTGATAATTTCAGAATGTTTCCTCTTTCATAGAAGAAATACGACTGTTATGCAAGAAACAGTTGGAGAGGTTCTTAAGCACCCAGTAGCCTGGTCTTAGAAGATACAGAATAGAATATACTGAGTTGGAAAGGACCCATCAGGCTCATCTAGTCCAACTCCTGGCCCTGCACAGGACTCCCGAACAATCCCACCTTGTGTCTGAGATCTTCTTGAACTCAGGCAGGTTTAGTACTGTGACCACTTCCTGGAGAGCCTGTTCCAGTGTTCAGCCACCCCCTGGGTGAAAAACCTTTTCCTGGTACCTAACCTAAACCTCTCCTGACTTAGCTTCATGCCATTTCCTTGACCTGTCACTGCTCACGAGAGTGAAGTCTGTGTCAGCAGGGCCGTGAATGCAGATGGTTGCCATTTGACAGAACTTCCTCTGACCATGTACTAACTCCAAGTGGATGTGGCAAATGTTTGAAATGGTAGCAGAACTTAAAATTACTGTATCTGACACGAGAAAAATTAGGAACCAGGAACCGTAATCAGTTTTGATAGTTGTATGCTAGGTGTTTTCAGGGTGGTGGCAGTCAGTTACATGTATAATACGCTCTACCTGGTTTGTAGCTGTAACTGTGATGTACAGAAAAAAAAACGCAAAGAAGCAAAATCCCCAACCTCCCTGAACACATCACAAAACAATCTCCCCACCTCCAAGAACTCATGAAAACAGAAGCAAATAATGCAATGATACAAGATACACACTTTTGTATTTTTATTATTATAAGGTTATTTGCTGGCTCTTGTTGGCCTCTAGTTCAGTCTGTGTTATTTAAATTCTAATATATGAATTATTTGAATTGAGTTCATGTTCGGGGCCATGATGTTGTATGTATTGATGTACAGCCTTGAATGTGAATAATTATTGTAAACTATATTTTACACCTTTTTTCTGGCTTTATTATATAAATTTTCTATTGGTCGATGATTTAATCATATCTCATAATTTAATGACTGTTTATTCTCCTCTCGACAGATCTCTGTGCTGTAGATGTGTAGTTAGTGACTGGATGACGGATTTCACTTATGCTTGGTAGTCTGTAATAAAGGCATGTAGGGTCCTGCGCGGCCTCCGCCTCTTCCTTCCGCCGTGGGGCGGGGGGCATGGGGCACAGGAGACGGGCCCGCGGGCTCCGGCCCGGTGGCGGCCCTGTGGCAGCCGTCAGCGCTGCTACCGGCCCTGCGGACCGGGGCCGCTCCGCCGCCGGGCGACCAGGGGGCAGGGAAGCAGTTCCAACGGACGCTTCCGGTGGGCGGTGCGCCCGGGGCCCGGCAGCCGGGGCGGCCCCTTCCGGCGGTGGCGAGGATGGCGGCGGAGAACCACTGTGAGTTCCCGATCCCCCCGGCTGGCGGCCTCGGCGCGGGTGGGTCCTGTCGTCGGTGCAGCTCGGCACCGCTGCCCGGCGCGGGGCCCAGCAAATGGGTCCGGCTGAACGTGGGGGGCACTTGCTTCCTGACCACTCGGCAGACGCTCTGCAGGGACCCCAAGTCCTTCCTCTTCCGCCTCTGCCAGGCCGACCCCGACCTGGACTCGGACAAGGTGAGCGCGGGCCCCGCCGCGACCGCTCCCC
This sequence comes from Atrichornis clamosus, assembly GCA_013400975.1. NCBI lineage: Eukaryota > Metazoa > Chordata > Aves > Passeriformes > Menuridae > Atrichornis > Atrichornis clamosus. The sequence continues at coordinate 89,589 of WBMZ01005380.1, forward strand.
GCTCCGGGCCCGCTCCCCCCGTCGCCGAGCTCGCTCTGGGCCCCGCTCCCCACCCGCCGCGCTGAGGGCGCGCTGCGGCTGGTGCCCGGTCCCGGTGTGACGCCTGCCCGGGCGGCCGCCGGTGTGAAGGGTGCGCGGGGCCCGGCGCCGCGTTGAGGGACGGCAGGAACAACTCTGCTGCCGCGGAGGGAGGGAGTTTCTGAAGAGTGTTGCTTAACGAGTCCGTGAGCTTCAGAGAAGTTGAGGTGGGAAGGTGGACAGATGTCGTGCGAAGGGATTGAGTTCGTGAATAATAAAGCTGCTCATAAATACAACAGAGAGCACAGGATCGTTTGCACGTTTGTGTAATTTTTTGTGTTGTTTGACGGAGCTTAGTTTTAGCGTTTTAATGGAATATCTGCGTGCACTGACATTGTGTTATTTCTGCACTGTCATTATCCTCTTGTTCACGAACCAGATCAAAGTACTTTTGGTAATAATCTCACTTAGACGTAGCATTCTGTCTTTCAGCAATTCTTTGAGAAAAACGTTACATACATTGGCAACATAGGTTGCCAGTGGTGGATGATAGTGAATATTTTCGTATTCTGACTCACTTCTAGTAGGGAAAAAATGTTATTAAGATTTTATTTACAGTGTGGTATGCAGTAATGGATATAAGTATTTGTATGTAATGCTGGCTCTGAAAGAGATTTTGGAGCATCATGGACAAAAATGTTTTCCACTACAGTACAGTTAGGGAAAAGAAAGGAACAGCTTGTAACTCTCAAATATATAACCAACAGATTGAAAATAAAGAGTTGCTTGTTATATATAAATTTTAATTTATTTTTTTCAGTGAGACTAGTATATTTTTTCAGGCGTAACTTCCAGAAAGGATATTTGAACACTTAAGAAGATGAGGAACAGAACCTAGTTTTCTAGAGTTGGAGGAAAAAAACATTACAATGTGGTGGTGTGGGAATTTTGTTGTTGTTGTTGTTGTTGTCTTTGATTTTGGTTGAGTTTTTTTTTTTGGAGAGCTTAAACTAACTTATAAAAGTAAATTTAAAAATGTAGGTGGCTTGCTGATAGGTCAGCTGTCTTTACTAGGGCGAGAGTAGGAAAGCTTTCCTCTAAGGTTTCTTAAATAAAAGCGCTGCCATAAAGCACTGCCATGTGCCCTGGCAGATGGGAGGGCCAACTGTGTCCTGGGGTGCATCAGGCCCAGCATTGCCAGCCAGGCAAGGGAGGGCTGTGTTCTCGGGTGTGACTTCACTTTGAGTCCTGTGGGCAGTTTTGGACACCACCTTATCAGAAGGATCTAAACCTCTTAGAGAGCGTTCGAAGGAGGGACATGAAGATGGTGAAGGGCCTAGAGGGGAAGCCATAGGAGAAATGGCTGAGGTCATTTGGCTTCAGCTGGAGAAGAGGAGGCTGAGGGTAGGCTCATCACTGTCTGTGTCTTCCTCCTGAGGGGCAGCACTGATCTCTGCTCTGTGTGCCTAGTGACAGGAGCCGAGGGAATGGCATGGAGCTGTGTGAGGGGAGGTTTAGACTGGATATCAGGAAAAGGTTCTTTCCGGAGAGGGGGTTTGAACACTGAAACAGGCTCCCCAGGGAAGTGGTCATGGCCCCAAGCCATGAACTTGACAGAGCTCAGGCACATGGTAGGATTGTTTGGGCTGTGCTGAGCAGGGCAAGGAGTTGGACTTGGTCCTTGTGGGTCCCTTCCAACTCAGGATATTTTGTGATTCTATGATTTTCTTAATGCTTGCTACTGAAAAGAGTTTAGAGGCTTCAAGAAAGGTAGCATGTTTGCCTTCAAACTACCTTCAGGTACTAATATTGAATTGGATGGGGCAGCCCATCTTTTGCTGTCAGATATATTTCCACTTGCAATGGAAGAAAGATTAACCTTGGCACACCCTGTGGCAAAACTAGTGTTTAATGGAACGAGATGGTAACATTGATTCTCTGAATGTAGTATATTTCACAATGTCATGCGCAACTTTGTATTTGTTTGAGACTGTTTGAGAACCATTTCAGCAAATGAATGAGCGGCAGTGGTCATACTTACTGTTCACAATAGGATTTGTTTTCCGGAGTATTTAAATCTTGCTTTGGAAATGAATACATAAAAATAGACAAGCAGAGCCTTGCTCACCTTTTCATCATTGTTTAACTAATTTAATGCTTTTACTGCGTTAGTGCCAGATATTTTCCTGTTTCAGCATCTTCCTATTTTAGCTATATACCAGTTTTTCTTTCATAAACTGTTCTGTCATTCTTTTAACTTGCCCCTAAACAAGAAGATTGTCAGACTTTTTTAATAAGGTTTTGGCAGTAGTATTCATGCTTGATTTTTAATGCCTTTCTAAAGTTGAGGTTGAATCTGTCAAAGAAGGAAGCAAGGAAGCACTGAATGTTTTAGAAAAATGAAAGTCTTCCTGGTTGCACATCCTTAACTGTCAGCACTAAAAAATATCTAAATTGTAGTCATTATTCTAAGAAATAACTGAGTTAAACTTTATTTGTCTGTGAGATTTCTCACTTGTAAGGTGGGTTGTGTTACTGATGTAGTTTTAATAAGTACTGCTAGTCTCAAAGATTTTAGGCCACACAGTTTGTGAAAAATGTGTTCTGGGCATCTAGCTCAATATTTAAAAAGCACAGAGGATAAGGGAGACATTTATAAATCCAGATTTAGTACCAAATATTACTGTATTTCTCTGCGTATTGCTGCCTTTATCAGAACTTCTGCTTGCTCAGTATATGTAAATGATGTCATTTTTTAAATTACTCATGTTAGAGTACACAGCTTTGAGCCAAGAGCTTGGTGGTGTGAGTTCTGAGTGTGTCGGGATCCAGTATTGATCTCAATGAAGATAATTGGAAATAAATTTATGACATTTCAACTGCTGTTTTAATGCAGTTCTTGGGGAAATAGTTAAATGGGATTAGGGAAGTGTCTGTATTTGGTCCACCTTTTGAGTCCTACTGGCATCCTGAACCAGATTCTACTATCCACAGTTCAAGATCACAGTGGGGCAGTGGGTAGTCATAAGGTGGAATATGATTTGGCAAAAGTCATAAGGAACAAAAGTTTTTTTGTCGAGAAGTTTTAGGAGTGACTTCCCAGTCTAAAAGTACATACATGGAGACAAGAAATCTAGTAGTGAAGCCTGTTGAGTCTAGCAAAGGTATTGTGAAATCCAGCTAGAGGTGTGTCTAACTATAGATGTCCTTGCTAGAAAGTAAATTGTGTTAGCAGTGACAGTAATTATTTATTGGAATGGCTAGGTTTCACCACTACTTTCTAAAGGTTAAATTTCACTGTAAATAAATTGAGTTCTATGTGTGTTTTAAACTAAGATCAGGGTAAGTGTTCATTATGATTTCTTTGAGCCTCAATTATAAAGATTGAAGTGCAAACATTTCCAACTGGAATACATGATCATTTAATTGCTTTGGTCAGTATTTTTCAAATCCTTTGCAAATACATGTGCATTTTCAATCTTCTGTCTCCATGAATGCTGAATTGTAGGTATTCTTTAGGATTGAAGAAGGAACATGATTGTGAGCTACACTGACTTTTCATTGGTACACTGAACCAGGTGATTGAAAGTTTAAGAGCAAGTTATTAGCCTTCCTCTAAAATTCCATGGTGTTTGTAATTTGGACCAAACACAGGTGTGGGAGAGTGGTAATAAACAAATGCAGTCTTCACTGTACCTGGGCAATGCTGTTTCTCAAATAGTGTCCTCACAGGCAGGAATGAAAAAGGTCTAGGACTTACAGACAGTGAAAGAAAAGCTCTTGAGAGAAGAATGTAATGCAAAAATAGAACTGGGTAAAGATACACTCGCGTGATTAACTAGCAGTTTAGGGTTGGATGCACAAAGACAACTGGTGCATTTGTTTTGAGTTTTCTTATGAGGAGTATCTAAATTTGCATGAAACAACTTTTAGTATCAAAATGTGGGGTGATGTGACTGTAGTGAATAGAGAGGAAATGAGTTTCAGCTGCTGTTCTGGTAAATTTAACACCTGTTTTTATAAAATATATCTACAAGAGAGAAAACTGAAACCTGGTTAGAATATAGGTTTGTCTGACATTTGTGGTATTCATCTGAAGTTTGGAAAATGGCTTCAAAATACCTACACTAGTTGTGTCAGTAGAGATTCAAACTTGCTCAAAGCTTGTAGAAACTCAATTTACTAGTTAGCATAGGAAATTGCATAGCTGCGACAACAAAGTCTATTAATATTTAAGCTAGCAAGCCTAAAGCTAGTTATGTCTGTGCAAACTAGCTACCTCTTGAAACTGTCCAGATCTCATTTGAAATGCAATTTATTATTCTTATCTTATGATAAAATAATTTCTATTAGAAAGTGTCAAAATGCTAATTACACATGATAATACACGTTTTCATGTACACATGGATGAAACTAATGCTGATAATATTCTGAAAAATTTACGACCCCTATTTTGAGTGTTCTCGGTAGAGCAGATGACTACACTTTGTGTCAGCTTTTATTGGATTTATGTTTACTTAAAGATCTAGTGTAATCGGCTTTTCTTAGTGATTCCAACATGAAGTGCTTAGCATACATTGAAGGATATTCAGGCAGCTCACTGTAAAGGAGGAGTGATAAGGCATTTTCTACAGAAAGATACTGAGGAAGTAAATTTTTTGCCTCGCTTGCCTGTGCATTTTTTGCATATGGTTAAAATACTCTTCACTGGTTGATTCATCTTTTGAGTCTTGACTGGGTGGTGCTAGTCTGTAGCATATCTGAGCTGTAAGTTCAATGTTGAAGACACACATCCTCCTCTTAAGAATGTTAATTAATGCATGTTTTCCATATCTGTAATCTGGGTAAGCAACTTTCACATGGAATTGACATGCTAAAGTGAATCCTATTGACAGAATTTGGGTTACACACTGTTAGAATTTAGCCAGAGTACTTTAACTGTTGATACTTACTAATGTAAAAAAAAAAAAATTCTATTACAGCATAAATTATAAGACTTATAAGTGCCTTCTCTTTTATTATTTTTCAAGACACCTTGTTGCCTGAAAGGCTTCACAGAGTAAACTATGACGCTACTTAGATGTATTTTTTTCGTATATGACCTAGAAAAGGCCTGACAGAGCCTCTTCTCCTTGTGGTTTTGTTGGAAGCTTGTTTAGTATATAGAAATTGACTCAGAAAAAAGCAATTTCAGATAATATAGCCTTAAAAAAAAAAAAAGAAGAAGAAGAAGTTGAGGCCTTTTGTGCAAGGAGCGAAGTAGCCATTGTTACTTAAGTTTTTATTTAGAGCTCTTAATTACTTTGCTTTTGTGACTCACCTCTCTATCTCTGTAGTGTTATAGAGCTGTGGCCAATATTGCTTCAGAAGGTGATGTGAGGAAACACTACAGTGTAAAAAATTACAATAATCTTATTGAAGAAGATCATTTCTAGAGATTTATTTTTCTTAACTGGGAGGACTTCCAGCTTTGTAAGCCCATATATGTCTTAATTCAGTTCAACTGATGACGAGGTACTATGCTTTTTTTTCTTTAAGACAGTGTTTCTTTTTATGTGTTTTAGATCTTCCTTTCCAACTTCACTGGTTTCTGTTCCTTTACTAAATAATGTTTTTCATCTTACAATTGATACGATTGCCAGCTATTTTAATTTCTTTGGGTTATATCTGTTGATTGTTCATTCTTGAAGTGTTTTGGTAATGTAAATATATTTAAATAGGAAATATTAAAACCATACCGCTTCATCTATCTACTGGTTTGGGTGCATAGTCTCACTTCTGTGAGACCATGAGATTAGATCAGGAGAAGTTGTGATTAGACGTCATCAAGCATTGTCTAGTCTCATCGTAGGTTAACTGACAGCACGTTTTAATATCTTAGCTTTTTCTTGACCAGTTAATTTTATACAAAATTATACATCCCTTCACTTCTTCTGAAATGACAGTGTGTTTAAGTGTGTAAAGCATTTAACTTGTAACTACAGAAAGGTGTTTATGGCTTTTGTTGTTTTGTGGTTGAATGTGGTCTTTCTACATTCTACCAGTCCTGATTAGACAAGTGCAGTTATTGAGAAACTAAATTCATGTACCTGAAAATACATCCACCATCTTTTTTTCCAATGAAACGTTTTAGGAACTTTAGGTACTGTTGAGAGAGTTTTCAGGTATTCCAGTTCAGTAGTCAAACCTTTACATATAAGCATTAATGTTCAAATGCAGAGGATTGAGTCAATAGAATTTCTTTCATATGGAAGAGCAAATATCACTAGCACATATGGCTTTGAGGGAGAATGATTCAAATTTAGCTAGGATTGTTGGTAATTATGCTTTTTTGGGTATCTCCCGTAAACTACTAGAATTTTAAAAATAAAAATAAGTAGCAAAAGTATTTGAGGTGCTGCCACATCTCTCCGGTATGTATCTGTAGGATACCTATTACACCAAAACCTTAGGTACTAAAGGATCAATACAGTCAGTGATCCACCTGGTAGCAGAAAGGAGCAGTGGATCTGTTAGAAATCTTACAAATTTTCCTTAGACCTCTGGCCAGCGTGAAGTATGTCAGTACTGTCTTGTACTTGCAGGAGTTAACACGTAGACTGTAAATAATGTAGGAAATACCAGTTTTGCTTCTTTATCTCTTTGTCAAGAATGTCAGCTCTGCAGGTGAACTTCTTGAACTGTTTTGCGTTTCACAAAACGCTGTAGTCTCTTCAGTAAAATGAGCATTAGTTAGTTGGATTCCTTCATTGTCTGCAAGAGGTAGGTAGGAACTGCATCTTCAGTGTACTTTTTTTTTTTTTTTAGAAGATGCATATACAACCCTTGCTTGGTACACAGCAGTTCTCAGTACCCTGTATTTGTACATCTGAGCTAAGACAAAACCAAATATTTTTAGAACAAAGTGGTGAGGTTAAAAAGAATTAGGTTTGTTTGCCTTTAATTAAAAAAAAAAAAGAAAAAGGAAAAACTAGTGTTTGAAACTCTCTAGAATGTAGCCTTTGTTCTGACTCTTAAGGTTTCCAAACAAAATTTCCTCATTTCAAGTGCTGTTTTTTGTCGCTAGCGAGCAGATATCCAGCAACACGGACGGTTTTATGTAGATGAAAACACCGACACTTTATTTACAAAGGTGCTTATATACCTTACCACGCTGGACTAACATAAGGTCATTGGTTCACTGACCAGCCACCCCCCAGAGGGATTGGCTGGACCCAGTAACTCTTACCTCATGTATTTTCTTCTTTGGTCTCATAACAAGACCATAGTTTACAATACTTCTGAATTGTTTTCCTGCAGCGTCCTTGAGAAAGCCTTGCTTTCACACAGATGCCTGTCAGGAAACTGAAATCTCTCTGCACCCAGGCCTGTAACATCCACAATTGTTAACCTTAACTTTCAGTGTTCTTACTTACCGCTTAGATCTTTCAAGCTAACAATGTTAATAATCACTGATAAGGGTTGAGGGGGATGGGTCAGGTAAGAGAAGTTGTATATTACATGGTTTGAGTAATCAGCCTGATACAATTACATTTTTTAATTCCTTTTATTGACTTTAATAAATTTGGCTTTCAGGGCTGTGGCTGCATCCGAATATCTGGTTGCTGCAAGCTGAATATTAGCTTGCAGTTCCCACTTGGATGTTCTAATCATTGTGGGGTTTTTGGTTTGTTTGTTTGTTTGTGGGTTTTGGGGCTCTCGCTTTGTTTTGGGTTGTTTGTTTGGTTTGTGTTTGTTTGTTTTTCTAATCTAGGATGAAACAGGTGCCTATTTAATAGACAGAGACCCAACCTACTTTGGGCCAGTGCTGAACTATCTCAGACATGGGAAACTGGTTATTAACAAGGACCTAGCTGAGGAAGGTAAGACATTTCTAAATACCCTGTTTACTTGCCACTTGCTTATTATTTTCACTTCTTTTGAGTCACCAGACTAATTTAGAACTAGATGGCAAACCTTAATCAGTGTAGGATTTTGATCTGTTTCAGGCAAAGCTGATAGGTATTATGCAGTTATAGTATATGGGGTTATTTGAGTGTTTTGAGTACGATTCCTGATTTCACAACCCCCATTCTCAGCTAGAACATAAGTATTCAACGAGAGGGGAGATGCCTTTCACTGTGTAATATTGTATCTTTCCTGTGTGAAATATTTGGGTTTAGTTCTCTTTAAGCAAAAGAATGCTGCCTAGGAAACAAGCTCTAGAAGATGTAAAGCAAATTAAGACTGAAGTTCTGGAATGTTCAGATGTGTGGAATATGCTCTTAAAGACTAAATTCTGCCCCCAGCTTCTCCCTTGTTGTTCCCAGTTTGTATCAATTTTACCCTAATGGAGAATGACGATTTTAAAACATATAGTAATAAAACTGTATTGGTAAGGTGTGGAAGAAATTTATCAAAGAGAAATACAATTTAACAATACTAGGAGGAAATAGTATGAAATATAATTTCCATGTGCATTGTTAAGCATACTGTGTGTGGAGAACAGGTAAGCCTTGAACATGTGAGTGAAAGCAGCATGTATTTTTAAGCTTGTGTTTCAGGCTCTAAGATCTCAAATGACAGCAAGAAAAATTTTCTGCATGCTAGCAACTGCAGAGATTTTCAATAGGATTATTTAAATTTCTCTTTTGCATTCCAGTCTGAGGCAGGGCCTGAGGTATGGTGGTCTATCATTCTGCTATGGAACGGTATCTGTGCGCCTTTTTTTTTTATTTCCTGACTCATTTTGTATGTGAAATGGCTTCAGTTTTCTTAGGGGTATTTTTAGGACAATTTTTTAGAATGAGCTAAACATTGAACTGTATGTGCTTGAAAGAAGGCAGAATTGTTAGGTTGGTAAATTGTCATATCATAGGGCAAAACAAATAATTTTCTGTAGCTGTTGAGAGCATAATCTTAGGAATTGGTTGGTGATTTTGGCCTGGAATCTTTGGTTACACTGTCTTTCAAAAAAAATGTTTTCATACTAGGTGTACTGGAAGAGGCTGAATTCTACAATATCACATCATTAATAAAACTGGTAAAGGACAAAATAAGAGAAAGAGACAGCAAAATCTCACAGGTGAGGCCATTTTCTAGTGTGCTTTTGATTATTTGTTCTATGACAAGTAGTTGGTGGATTCCCCATTTGTTTTTTGTGTAACTGCTGATTTCCCCAGCAATACACTGAATGTCTGCCTCCATCACTGGATGACCTGGAACGATTAGCATCCAAAGATTAATATTCTTAATTGCCAGCTCCTGCCAGTCTACTTACAGTGTTCACAGATCTTGTTCAAAAACTGAAAACATTCTGAGTAAATGTTCCAAAATGTCTGGTAGTAGTAGAATTTGTTATAATAAAATTTCTGGAAATAGTTATTTTAGAGCTTTTGTGGAACATACCTTTCTCATTTACTTTTAAATACTCTGAATATGATGAGGTTGTGTTACTATGGTATAACTGCTGTTTATACAGTATGTTTATGCAGTATACATAGAGATGGTGTTTAGCTCTTGTCATATTTTTTTGTAGCAAAGTTACTTTATTTATAATGCTCTGTGACTGAGAAGTTTGCCTCTTCTCATAGCAGCTCATGAATATTTCTCCATTAAAGTGAGTATGATAAAGTTTGTTCTTTATCTCTACTACTCAGGCTTCCCTGGTGAATGAGTCTTCAAGGAGACACTACAAACTCATGTTGCCAAATTTCTCCTCAATACAGGTTGTGTGGTTGCTGGCTTGCTCTGATAGCATTTACTAGAGGTCTCAGCTAAAATGGTCCTAATTATTCGTTGCTCTGGATAAGTTTAAAGTGGTGTTGCTTACCGTTTCTGGAGAGTAAGGGCAACTTCAGACAAGTCAGAAATGTAGTGAGTTTCATGTCCTATTGAGCATCTCATATTTGTTCTTGAAGGTGCCAGTCAAACACGTATACAGAGTGCTGCAGTGTCAGGAAGAGGAACTCACTCAAATGGTTTCCACAATGTCCGATGGCTGGAAATTTGAACAGGTAAAAGATCCATATGGGATATCGTTACAAAGTCTTCTAAGAAATGAGTTTTGTGAAAGAGGAGTACAAATTAAATTCCATGCATCTTTTTTAATTCAGTCATTTTCAGAATTTGGATAAACATACACAGCTAAGTTAAAATGCCATATTTGTGTTTTTATTTATCATAGAACAAAAAAATGTAGCTTTCTAGGAGGTAAATTATGCTGACTTTCTATAAAAACATCTGCATCATGTCTGAAATGTAATTCTTCGGTATCTACACATGAGCAGTTGAAGGGTGAATCAACCAGAATTAACTAATACAAATTTATATGAATGGTAGGTTAGATATAAAGAGCTCTGGGTAAAAGAGATGAGCTTGGGAGATAAATGTTTGTCAGGCCCAAAGAGTGGTTCTTCGGATAAAAAACTGATACGCATAGGAGGGTGAACTTTACCAGTGCTGATGTGAAGCTGAATAGCTGTGAGCTACGTGAATGTTTTTGTTCTTTGCAGTGCATAAAAATACCTTTGTGTGTACATTCAAGAACACATTGTAGTATCACAAGATCTATCTGTTATCTTTGATAATCTCTGTAAATAAGAAATTAACTGTACGGCTTCTTCATCCTTCACATTCCTAACCTAGCAGAATATTTAAACTGCATTGGAGCAATTAATCTGTTAACTCTGAAACAGGAGTGTTCATCTGCTAGCACCTTTTTCAGTGTCTGATACCTACCATAGGAGAACTTGAAATAAGCACAAGCCCATTATCCTCTGCAGTCTCACTCTAATAACACAACAAAGCAACATTTTAGAAATGTTTATGACACAAAGGTAAAAGGTTTATATTTGATGAAATGCGTAAGGTGCTAGTGACATGGAGACAGCCGTGATGAAATAGACTAAACTGGCACAGAGAAACCTTTTTCTGCTTCTGTACTCCACCTCAAGTATTACCAGGTCTGTTTGTCATGCCAGAAGCTAAATGTTTTTTAAGTCCCTGCAAAAAACTCTCAATTAATGCACAACTGGTTTTTGACCAGTGCATTGATATAGGTTTTTCAGCATTCTTACTTGTCATGAGAAACTAGTTTTCATTACTAATAGAGATCCTTTACTTTTTAACAGATTAAATGACACCACGTCTTTTACCTATCCTAAACCCTTATAGTCTTTGGGGACATTGTATTTGGGAGTAACACTGCTTTGACAGTGCAACTGCTGAAAGACCTGTTATAATCTCTTAGAACTTAGAACTGGAAAATTCCAGTGGTTTTCTTGAACATTACATCCTTATTTCATCCACCTGTCTCCTTACTTCCTCCCTCTCCCATGTTGCACACTTTTAGACACATAGTTTGAAGTAGATAAACTCAACAGCTGTATGATCTCATAATCCTCAGCACCTCATTACCCCACACTAGACCATTCCCTCCTTTGATTGTACTGCAGACCTGCTTTTAGCAGATGTCATTCACTTGAAACAGAATAGGAACAGTTTGTATTAACAGTTTTATTGTTAATATCTGCAAACACTGTAGCATTTCTGTAATTTTCCTAAGCCCATCTTGCTCAGCAGCATGCTTCCCTTAAGAAGCAGTTTTCGGGGTAGTACCCACCATGCTCAGTATGTGAAAAAAGATGAAATCATCCGCTTTCTCAGAGGAGGGATATTCTTACGGATTGAGAGTCCTTTTCCTCTGAGCCACATACAACATGTTTTAAGTGGTGGGTTTTGATAAAAAATACTTCTTTATCCTTAACATTTCACAATTTTATTGTAAAATACGATTGGATATGGTGATTAACTAGGAATGGAAGGTGCTGAACTTTTTGTGCACTTATGCAGATGTCTTGATGCCCTTTTCCAAGGAATACATGTGAAAGCTCTGCTAGAATAGTGCAGTTCTGTATTAGTCCCAGTCCAAAATCTTATTTCCAAAAGTTACGGTGCTCTGCTTCTGTGATTTCAGTGGGTTATTTTATAGAGGATTTTTAGCTTCAGTTGTTACCTCTTCAGACAATCAGAAAAAAACAGTATTTTGGCAATAAAACAGAATAAGTAACTAATACAAAATGGCTAAATACAAAGGCTTTAGACAGCAGCAGTGTTGGTCATGTAAATTTTAATGATTAATGTAACCTGTGTCACCATAATGCAGTCTTAAATATGTTCACTGTAAGAGGAGGATGGTATTTAACTGCTGTCTTCAGAATTATTCATGTAAAAATAGCAGGATATATATAAATGTACTGTTTATGGGCCTTTTCATCTGTTGTAATCTCCAGTTTACTCAGAACAGGCAACTGTTGTCTAACTCTTCACACTTAATTTAAAGCTCTAACCTTTCTCAAGTGCCCTGACAGGCTATGCTTTAATGTAAAAGGGTTAGGAATTGCCATGTATTATTAAAATAAAATATTTTTTGTAGTAAGAGGTTGAGAAATTTAACTGAAGTTGAACTTCAAATTATTAGACGTTTGGCCAGTGTTCTTGGTAGTGATTTTTATGGAAACAAGACAGACAATTTTCTACACTCCAGTTATTTTCTTGAATCTTGTGTAAATTACTCCTTCTAAAACCAATTTAGATGACTCAACATTTTTTCCTCTAGTTGACTTCTTACGTTTCCTTAACTGCATTTTGTTTATCAGTATCTGGAACGAGATGAAGCTTTCATACCCTGGCTTGATATATTGCTTTACATAACACCTTCCAGTCTTATATCCATGTTACCTTCTCTACTTGTCAGGTATGACAGGGAAATAATGCTTACTTTCATAATGCACCAAACTTCGTTTGTTTTTCAGAGTAGTTGGCTGCAACACAGTGATGTGGGGATTTTTTTCTTATCAGTAACTCTTAATTTCCCTTGAAATTACAAAGGGCTTTGCAACCGCCTTAATAAATTTTACGTTGAACTGAAAGTTGTAACTTGATAGCAGCCCTTTCCAGTGGCAAGTAAATGTTACCTGAACGTTTGAGCTCATCTGTTATTTGTACGATTTGGATAATGGTATGTGCTTCAGCTTTAAAAAGGTTTATTTTTGTGTTTTGCTTTGATTGGTTATTTCAGCTTGTCAGTATAGGTTCCCAGTACAGCTGTGGCCGCGCTCAGCAGTCAGAGTTTCTGCTGATAGTGTCACGGGAAGTGAAAGGGGAAGAGAGATGCTTCCAGAAATGCTGCAGTGAGGTGTGTCACACCATTCTTTTTGCCCTCACACTGATATGCTTGGCCTCCTTGCGTTTCTGCTGCTTTCAGATCATTCCACTTTTTTTCTGGATGTACAGCACATAGTAATTTGTGTGTATTTGTGACTGGCTTTAATTTATATTCACAATATTTCATTACACATTATCGATGTCCACATTGTAAAAATAATAGAAAAACAACCAAACAAAAATCCCCTAGTTGTTTATTTAAAGTTTTTTCTTAAGAAGAGTTCTTATCTTCTCGATAACTTCTTTTCCTTTAATTTTCCTCCAAAGTTAACAGTCTTTGATCCATACTTGTTAAATGAGAGTGGTACAATTCAAACCTAAGGAGCCCCGTAAATACAGCTCTGACTTCACTGGCTTCAAAAGGGGACATTTCTGTGTTACACTTAAACTGGGACAATGATTATTTCATCCACCAAAGTTAAGTTCTGAGTTTGAACCCTTTATTTCTGTTAACTCAGAACTTAACTGTTTTTTAGGTGGATGAAATACGTTCAAACTGGAATAGCAAATAACAGGAATTTTTCTTAAATAAAATATGGAACACTGAGGGAAGAACAAAACCAGCAGTTTAAAATCTTGTTTCAAGTTGAAAAAACATCCTGGGTGTTTTTTTGACTTTATTGTTTTGTTGGTTTGGGTTTTTTTTCCATCTTGGGAAATTTTCTTGAAACCCAAACAGAGAATCCTGGCTTCACTCATTGGCTTTTTTTTTTTCCCCCATCCTTTCTTCTCCCCTTGTTCTCTTTTCACTGCTTTTTGATTGCTGTGTTACTTCCAAGTATTCATGAGTTTGGGAAGAAATTTTTGCTTATCAGTAGCATTGGAGGCAGTTTCCAGTTCTTTACATATCTGTGCTCCATTTCAAATTGTTGTATGTGAGTTGATTTGGGAAGCTGGTGCTCAGTTTTTTTTAATCAATAAAATGCTTGGAGTACTTGTTCTTTTCCTTGTTATATATATGGTTATTTAGTCTGAAAGACTGGTATAACATCATGAAGATAACACGGTAGTGAAATGTCTTAATAAACCTTTGCTTATGACTTTACATGGAGACGTAGTTATGCAATTCTAGATTTTAAACCTGGACTATTACCTACCTATATTCCAGAATCTGCTTTCAATGTACCAAGCACTGTCTGTTTCTTCAGTTGCGTAGGTAGCATTTGGAATGTGTAGTGCAGTGGGTTTGCAAACTTCCTGGAACAGAGTAAGAATTGCAGCTAGTTGGGGATGTGTAGGGTACAGGCAGCATGATGTTTGTTACTCATGTGTTCGTGTCCTAGATAGCTCAAAGTAAAAATCAGCATCATAAAATGGAAGATGGGAGAGGCAGTGAAGAAATTAATGCAGGTATAAAATAAAACAAAAATAATGAGAATAATTTTTTAAAATGAAGCTTTGAAGTCTGACAGTTGCATTAAGAGACCTGAAATACATATCCTTTCAGGCCTGGTGTCTGTCATAAATGCTGAGTTTTAAGAGCTGGTGTGTCTGTAACTTTTGCAAATCCTTTGAGAAGGCAATAGAACAAAGGCATTATAAATCTAAAAGGGATAAAGGCCATTCTTAGATTCATACGACTTGATTCTGTAAAAAAAATTGAGTGGAGGATTTTCTTTTATTCTATCAACTGGTCGTATAATTACAAAAAAATAAGACAGGTTTTTCAAGCTTTCTAGCGTACAAGGAGTTCACCACATCTGAAATAGAAGCAGTAATATTCAAAGTAAAAGAACATTTAAAATAGAATTTGAGATTAACTGTTGCAGAATGTACTTGGTTTTGAGAATCAGACCGTCACAAAACAGAGAAGGAAATCAGTAGTGGTGAAGTAGAAGAGTTAGCTAATATAACTCCAGTGGGAAGCAATGGAAGATTGGGCTGCTCTTTGTGCAAACTGTAGTGCTTATCTGAGATGGTAATACTGTTGCTGATTGGTTTAGTAAATATACCATATAGATTTTGAATCAATATTTTTAAACCAATATAGCAAATCTGTCCAGGTATATTACTGAAATGGGTCTGGCTTTGAGATGTGTCTCAGTTCAGTTAGGCATGAGATAAGTTCACTTCAAAAATAAGGTTCCTTATTATGAGACAGGAATGTCCTTGTTGTGATTTCTTCATCTTTTCAGGAAAATCATGACCTCTATTGGCACATCAAGCACTAACTATATTTCTGTTGATTTAATAATAATAAAAATAATGCTGTTTTCAATTCCTGCCTTTCTTTAGTTGTAGCTGACAGTCTACTAGTGTTACCACCCTTATTCCATGCAAACAGTAATGGATCATTGTCTAATGAATTTTCTGTGATAAGTAGCACTGGCATTTTCCTGTGCTCAGTTCTGACACTGTTGGGGCTCACACTGCTTTAGTAAGGAGTGTAATGAAACAAGTCATGGAAGGAATAAACCAATGAGGGAAAATAGATATATGCATGTATACATATACACACACACACACACACATATACCTATATATACATATATATATATAAAAATCATACAAATCTATGGAATTCACGGTTTCAAAATACTCTTTTTTCCTTCCTTAAGTTCTTGGTCATTTAAGCCCCATGAAGCAAAAAAGTTTGTACTTTCAGAAAGTCTGAGAAACAGTAGTCTGGATAATCTGAGATCCTTTGACTTGTTTTGCAGACCTCAGGCTACTCTGATTTTATGTGGGTTCTTTTCTGGGGGGGCATGGGGGCTGGTGGTGTAGGGGCAGACGGACAGGGCAGAGGGGATCTTCGAGTTTATCAGCATCCTTCTTGAAGTGTTGCCACCAATACTGGGAACAATGGAGTGACTTATGGAATAGGAGTGCTAAAACATTGCTTTATTTCTGATCTCAGTTCCTCAGTTCTAATCTGCAATCATTTTCGGTTGTTTCTTTTTCTGACATCAACCTTATTATTGTTGATGCATTTCAAAAAGCCACAATGAAATCTCTAGCATGATGTTGATACTATGCAAATTATATGTTCTTAGCTGCACACATATGAAACTTCTTATGAGAGTATCATGAGTTGAAGTTTTGAGGAACTTGGGTTTAATGCTGCAGAAGTGACTTAATCAGCTGATAGTAGTGGCAAAAAGTCATTAGATGTTTTGCAGTCTGCTAAATTGATAGTCCTGTCCAACTGGGTAATAAGTATTCAGTTTGCAATGTCTCCTAAAAAGACTTAGGTGCAAAAGGTTAACTTACGTGGTTGGATTATGAAGCACTAGTAAGTAGCCATCAACTGAGGACCTGTCAACCTGGTTGAACCAGGATTGATGGTTTGGCTCATGTTTTGGCCTTGTATGCTGTCTACTTTCAGAGAGGTCATTTATTTCTTTAGAGTGTCAATAAGTGTAAAGAAGTATTTTTCCTTCTGGTAGTTATCATAGCCTGTCTGATATCGAGTTGCTGCCATTTTGCAAGAAGAAAAGTGGGCTATACTAATCAAATTGTATGCTTGAATTTTATTCTTCAAATTTCTCTTCAGAGAAGGTGAATTTTGCATGGCTTTATGCAAATACGTGTCCAAACTTTCTGAATGTTTTCGAGCTTTTAAGTGCGTTAAAAATACTGTTTAATGTCCTACCTTTTCCTTTCATAATTGAAGCAGTTACTGTATTTGTATTAAACGGTTTGTAATTGCTATATGATATATAGGGTAAACTTTATATCACTTTGTTTGGTTTAGAGCCAACTTAACTGCTATTTTTTCTGAAAATTTGTGCATGGTATTTTTTTGATGGGGACAATCAACAAATCATCTCAATATATGAAGTAAATTTAGATTGATTTTCCAGCTTTTCAGTAGACTTTCTTAGTCCAATTTGTGCAACTAAGAAACTAGTTACTCTGTGGGTTTCGTGATTCTATATTACACAAATATGTTATGGTGCAGACTGCAGAGTATTCATTGTGAAAGATTACCTGACTTTACCTCTCAAGGTAAATGGTGCCTTCTAAATGGTACTTCTGAAAAGCCTGTGGTTTTGTAACTTCATCACACAGTTTTAGTTGGAAAAATGTCTTTAACACATTAATTTTTGATCCTATGTTCATTACTGTGTATGTATTTTGTAGAACTAGAGTGGTGTTAGGAGAGGAGGAGGGAGGGAAAGGTTTCTGTTGATCACACACAGACAGTGTGGCTAAAGTATGTAATTTGAGAGTGATAACTTTTGATGGTCAGCATGGAAGGCTGAGTCTTGTATGCTGTAATATCATCAGAGTCCAAAAACTTTGACATTGCCTAGGCCTGGCATCAGGTTGGTTCATTGTGCAGACACACTGTCTACTGCTCTTTGTAGACACTGACTCTGCTTACTTGGCTGTCTTACCGCGGTGCGGGAACATCTGTACATCTCTCTCCTCTCCTTAGAAAATACAGTGAGGCTTTATTTTCTCCTGACTGTGCTGTGTGGAAGTTGCTTTTGACCTTGGTCTAACTTCTGTTTTTATTGGGGGAATAATTTTATCCCTCAAGTACTGACTCTGGATCAGGATTTAATCTTGACTGCATCTTTCATGCTTTAACAAGGTTTTTACTCTCTTTGATGTTCTGCTAGACTAATGGTACTATAGTATTTGTCTTTACAAAGATAACTACAGTGTTTCAAGTGCTGTAGCTGTAAAAAAGAAGTCGAGCCTTGCCTACGTGGCCATTTCCAGAGCCCTTTAATGATATAGTGGAGGTGGGGAATAGGACAGTCTTCTTGTATGTGTGTGGTGATTTGGTAGGTGGAGTCAATAAAGTTTGGGTAATGACATATTGATACAGTGAATCTGTGCAACAGGTTGAGTTGTAGGACTTTGATCTGTGTCAGTAGATCTGACATTACCTTGTAGATCACACATTATCTTGCTGTGCTTTTGAAATAAAACTTTAAAATAAATGAACCAGCTACATCTGAATTGAATCTGGCTTGGAAAGGCAGGCTTTGTAAAGCTTCTAGCATTAGGTAAGTGTATTGTGTGTAAGGTAAGACAATTTCTGTCATTTAATAAACATGCTGCATAAGAAGTAGTACTGATGTTGAGTATATCCTTCTTTCTTGATAGCCATTTATCATTCAATATAGAGACTGTAGAAACTTGTAAATATGTCGCATTTCATTATACATGGCTTCCGCTTGTAGCGCTTCTTTAATTAGCTTCCTTGTAGCAGTATGTATGAATTTCAGATGTTAATCTTGGTGTCCCACCGTACTGTGTCTTGCTGTTTTCCAATCAGATGCAGATATTGTGTTTGTTCATTCAAAATACGTTTTAATAGAAATACCATTATTCTGTAAGTAGTCATGGGTATCCCTTCAGGCTAAAGAGGTTCTTGCATGCAGCCATTTACATGTTGAATCATGCTATGTTAAGATACCACATCCAAACTTTAAAAATTAACTTTGGAGGATATGAAGATTTCCAGTAAATAACAGAAACAGAGAACAGGCCACTTCTCCACCGGACTGCCTCCATAGCCTTTTCTTTCAGAGGATAATTATAACTGTACATCATTAATACTGTAACTGTTTTAAAAGAAAAACTGTGTTTATCTTATCATCGTAGTGTGTATTGTCAGTGTATTTGTCAGCATCAGAACATATTTGCATTGAAGTGGAGAATTATGCTTCAGGCACAACCAACAGTCTGAAGAGTGAGGAGTATTTTTGCTAATCATGAGACTTAATGGAATTTGTTTTATGTGGAAATGCAGTTGACTTTTTTTTTTTCTTCTTTCAGCTAGTCAGTATTGGTTCTTCCTATAACTATGGCAATGAAGATCAGGCTGAATTTCTGTGTGTTGTCTCAAAGGAATTGCATAACACTCCTTATGGCACAACCAGTGAACCCAGTGAAAAAGCAAAGGTAAGTTACTAGACATTGGACTAAAGAAATGGTGTTGAATTGGGTTCACAAAGTCATGCTAGATCTACCCCTGTTCTGGATGATTATTTAATTGTCTTTTTTCCCCTTGTTCATGCCTAATAATGATCCCCTGTCCATTGTATGAGAGACTGTAAACGATACATGCATTCGTTATGCGTGCAAGAATTATTTAAATACAATACTCTAGGCTTTTTCAGTACCTGTTTTTTTCAAGTATTGTCAGATATTGCTCTTTACAGTTGAGAATCTAGGTTTTGTTTCTTACACATTTGAATGCCACTGGTTCAGTTGAAAACTGTTTTTCTTGCTTGATTTCAGCTGAAGTAATCTTACTGTCAAGAACATAAGATGTACAGATTGTCAGATGTACAATTGTAAGATGCTGTCTCTGTAAAACAGTCATGTGCAACATGTTACAAGATGAAGGTACTTGTTAGTGTTTTCAGGGTTCTACCTAGTTTACTGTCTGTAATAACCTTTGCAAAAGGATTGTAATGGGCACAGTATCTTAGCATTTTACTCAGTTGTCTTTCAGAATTTATACAAAGGAAAATGTAAAACCACATCTGGCTAGTTATAAGGCAGAGCAGTTCTGTAATGTAAGCATATTCACTGTCATGAACAGCTTTTATCATTGTATTGCTGCTTTGTATGAGGAAATGACTACAAACTGGATTCTCCTGTAGTTGGCTTAAAAGCTTTTGATTTCCCATATGTATATGGAAAACAGTTGGTAAAACATCAAGACAACATTTTTCAAGAATCACCTTCAAGGAAATTAATTTTGAAATAATGCTGAGAATGGATCTGAGTCTTGGCAGTGAGGTCTCAGATAAAACTTCCTTACTTTTTGTACTTTGTAATATGCTTTATGCAGCTGCACAAATGGAGTAATTTTTATAATTTGCACTATAAAAATATGCCAAGCTGTATGTTGGATTCCTAGCGAAATGAATAATTTATGTTCACCACTGTTGAGATAAAACTTCCAAAGAGTTCTAAAGGATTAATGTAGCCAAGGGTAAACAGTGAACCTGGATAAGCCATGGCTCACTCTTTCAGAAACCTTAGTTAAGGTCTGCTTTTGCTGGGATGCTTCAGGAAAACTCTGAAAGTTTACATGTTAGAGCTGTGGTAATAATTTAGGGCTGAGACACCTACCTGAAATTAAACGTGGAATTCTAGAGCCTAATAAACATCTTCATAAGGAATGGTAGCACATCTTCAGGTAATTTCAGAAGTTGCCAGTTATGTTGCATCCTTAATGTAAAAGAAAATATGGATCAAATGCAAGTGTTAAAGACTAAATACAGAAGCTAGTGCAGACTGCAATACAACTATGTAAATTAAGTAGCTCTGCGAGAAGCTGTCCTAGGCCTCTGCAGTGATGTGTTGCATGGTCATTGTTTCAGAGATGAGAGCAGAGCATCATTTGACCAGTGTGATGAATAAGAATTACTGTTAATTTTGGTTGGAGATGTAAACATTCACTCCTGTTGTCCTGGAAGAGTTAAGCTGTTGCTAGCATTTAAAAGGCATACTTGAAGAATAATTTTTTATATATTATGTTTCTAATAGATCATTTATTTTATATAGGTATGTGTTGTGACTGGGAAAAAAAAGGAAAAAGGAATTTTTTTTGCTTGAGAGGTTTCGGATAGCTGTGTTCAGGAATCTTGACTTTAGGAGCTGTTATCTCCATAGTTCCCTCTTAGCCAGCATTATTCTCTAGTCTCAGTAGTGTCTGAACTGGTCTTCATGAAGTTCATTTGATTGAAAGTCTGGTATCCACTTATATGTATAGAATAATATGGGACTGACTTTTAGATACCATAAGAAAATCCTCCTATTACTTTTACAGCAGATTGGATTAGAGAAAAAAACCCTGCCATTTTTATTGACAAGCACTTCAGTTTTAGTTAATAGTCCCTGGCTTTCAGAATAGGAAGAAGTATTTTCTGATACCCATCTAATCAAGCTTCACCTTCATTGCTTCTTAGAGACTTTTTTCTTGTGTTTTCCTATTTTAGTTTACAGCATAGTAAGTTAGTAAATGACTTCTGTGTAACCTTCTAATACACCTAAACAAAGGAAATTCATCTTAAATTGTTCCAGTGGCTTTTACTGGAAGCCGTGGCACGACCAAAAGATAATTTGTATTCCCACAAGCATTCTTCTTTCTTTATTGACCTGACTATTGGCTTCTATCTGCTGACTTCAGGACATTTGGAAGAGGAAATTGTCATGAAATCTGTTAATGCTCCTTCTTGAAATGGTCAGCTGTCATACTTTATTATACAAAGAGTGGAGGTCCCAGGTAAAAGTGAATAAATGTCATTGCCAGATGCTTCTGGTGTAAGTGGACTGTACTTTGTTGCAGCTCTGACTCACTTGCAATCTCTTCTTTTCCCTTCCTTCTTCTATACTTGCTGCATGCTGCATGACATTCAGAGTGAGGATGAAGAAACGGATTACGATATGAATGACTCAGATTAAGTGTAAATGTCATGGTGAGCACTAGCCCTAGGACCTTAACCAGATGCTTTTCTGCCCCATCCAATTCCCACCCCCACTAGTGCTGTCTTTCAGCTAGTCTTGGTGGTGTGTGTGTGTGTGTGTATTTGTGATTATAGTTGTGGCATGGTTAGCAAAGATAGAAGTCCTATTCTGGATATTGCTTCTTTGACAGAATAATTAGTGTTGCTTTTAGAAACTGTATTGTGATTAGTTCCTTTAAAGCTTTGCTGAAAAGGAAAGTTCTTCATGTAGATTCGAGGGCCAGAATTACTTTTCATTCTTACTTTACGTGCAGCAGCTTTTCTGTCAACTGGGTTTTTTACATGTAAAGGTATCTGATATAAACTTACAGAGTACATTTTCAGTAAATGTCTGATTTGGCAATAATTTAACAAACTTTACTGAAGTGCAACATAGTCCAAAGGTGGTCTTATCTGATAATTTTGAAACTAAAACTTCTAAAAATAAAGATGTGGCAAATATAAGTAAATAGTGTGATCTTGGTGCTACAGTTGTATTTATCACAGGAAACAACTTTCTGGGGAGGGATCTTTTCCACTGTAGTTTTATTTCTGATTGAAGATCAAGTTACATTAAAAGTCACAAGTGGAAGAGCACAAAAAAAGTTGCATCTGAAAAAACAACTTCTGCAGCCTTATCCTAATGTGTCTTTAAGTACTACGCATATTTATTCCGCTCTCCAGCTTCTAGAAGATAACATACTATTGAATGTTCAGCGGTATGGTGTGGGTAGTCACTTGAGCCTGTATAAATTGAAGATATTTATCACTGCATGAGATTAAACTTCAGCTTTTCACCTATACACCTGAACTTTTTAGCTGTAAAGCAGCCTTATACTCTGAAGTTTGGACAATGCTCTCAGGTATGTGGCGTGGTTCTTGAGGTTGTCCTGTGTAGGTACAAGATTATCACTTAATGATCCTTTTGGGTCCATTCCAGCTCAGGACATGCTGTGATTCTATGAAGGTACTGCTCATGCCTGAAGAAGAACCTACATTATTTTCTAAACTGATGCTAACAAAAACTACTGCTAGAGTAAACTAAGGCCTTTTGCCAAGTCTTCAGGAGTGGCTGAAAGGAATGGATCAAATCCGAAGCTTACTGAAGCAAAGTGAACTGGCATTATGCTGGAATTGAGTGCAATATTCTTAAGCTGCCTGAGAGTCCTTAAAACACTTTTTATCGGCAGCATCTTTATTTTGAGTGGGAAGAAATAGTTTTTATGTTCTGCTTCCCTAAGAAGTAATCACACCTGGGTCCCTAGAATATGAGAGTTCATTCAGCATTGTTCAGACTGTATTAGCCAACTTTGGATCTAGTGCACCTGTAGGGAAAACAGAACAGAAATGTGAAAATAAGGAAAACTCTCTATACAGCAGACCTGTACTAGGTTTGGGACGGTCCCCAGTATAAGTACAGACTGGGTGATAGATGGACTGACTGCAGTATTGCAGAAGACTTGGGAATACTGGTGGGTGAAAACTTAAATATGAGCCAGCAGTACTTGCATACTAGGAAGCCAGTTGTCCAGGACTGCAACAAAAGAAGCATGGCCAGCAGATTGAGAGAAATGATTCTCCCCCTCCACTGTCATGAGATCCCACCTGGAATGCTGCATCCAGCTCTGGGATTCCCAGTACAAGAAAGACCTGTGAGAGTGAGTTCTCAGGACCATGAAAATGGCCTGCAGGCTTGAACACCTCTCCTGTGAAGACAGGCTGAGACAGTTGGGATTGTTAGGCCTGGAGAAGAGGATCCCCAGGGGTGATATTATTGCATCTTTCCAGTACTTGAAAGGCATTATGAGAAAGGTGGAGAAAGACTTTTTTACTGGGGCTCTTGGTGACAGGACCAGGGGTGATGTTTTTAAACTGAAAGAGGCTAGCTTTAGATTGGATATAATGATGCATATATTCTTTACTATTAGTGTGGTGAGACAGTTGCACAGGTTGCCCTGAGAAGCTGTGGCTACTCCATCCCTGGAAGTGTTCAAGGCCAGGTTGGATGGAGCTTGGTGCAACCTGGGATAGTGAAAGGTGTCCCCGCCATGTCAGGGCTTAGAATGAGATGATCTTTAAATCCCTTCCAACCCAACCCTGTGATTCTATGATTTCTCCTTGAGTAGAGGTAAAGGTTACAGAAGAAGTACCAAGGAAAGCGTGTTAAAATAGTGCCTGATGGAATAGAATTTTCTGCCTTATGTTGGGATTACTGGCTCAGTAAGGTGTGCAAACTTCAGCATCCAGATCTGGTTTAGCTTTATCTTATTGCTTGTGTTCCTGATGCTACAGAAAATAGTTTAAAGTCTCTTAATCTTGTAAGTACTCGTTATCTTCTAGGAAAGAATTAGCTCAAATGCTTCATATTACATTGGAAAGACTAACAAAATTAATAGATCCAGTATTATTTTCTAGCTGCACAGGTATTTTTTTCACCCATGTCACTGACTCCGTTTGCTGGGTCAGACTGTTATCCACTGTTGTGGGCATCTACTTCAGCACCTTGTTCTCAGCTATGACCGACAGCAAATACTTGAGGAAGGAGTTTAAGTATGAAGCATTTATGATACCTACTCCTGATACATTTCCCCATCTTCCAGTAAAACTCAGTTTAGGAATTTTGGCTTCAAGCCTTCCTCCAGATCATTTTATGGAAGCTACAAGGACACTATAATACTATGAGTTGGTATCAGTGGCACTATCTTCCATAAGTTTGTCTAGTCCCTTTTGAATGTATTGTACAAGCAGTTGCTGAGTAATTTACAGAGCCTGTTTTTTCCCCACAGAATTCACTTATATCTTTCCTACAGTTTCATATGAAATGATTTTTGCTTAGTTCACATAGTAAATGATCTTCCTGAAATAAGTAGTGTTTGCTTCTTAAATGTACCCTAAAGCATGTCATGGTCTGTGGAAAACACCTTTCTGTATTTTGGAAATTTGTTGAAGTAGTTGCAGTGATGTCTGGCTTCATAACTAGAAAATAGTAATGTTGAATTTGAAATGAAAAAGAACTATGTATGCACAAAGCTAGATTGAAGTGCAGGAGGAAGTAGAGTGAGCAAGTGATAAAGTGGATTTTTATATTTTTTGAGCTAACCCTGCCCTGCCTCTGAACTGTCCCTGAGCTACACAAATGGTAATAGGTTCTTTATGAACTCCAGCCCTTAAAAAATCCCATGGAGTTGTGCAAAGCAGGGGTGAGACCTTGCTTGACTACAGTCACTATGGAATACATAATAGCCATTTTAACAATGTTAAAAGGAAACCAAATACCTAGACTTTTAAAACCATACATGAAACTGCTGTGCTCTATTAAGTGATTGCCAGCCTTTGCCCTACAAGCACAGAGATTGAAGGGTTTGTGTGTGCTGACAGATTCTGTGGGATGGAATGTGCTACTGAGGGTTTGTCATAATATCAGGCTACACGAAGATCAGCATAGAGGAAATTCCATCTTGAAGGCAGCTCTGACATTGTCCAGGGATTGTGCCTTTGCTTTCTTTCAATTTTTGAAATCAAGAGCCCTTCTCAATACTAAGAAAATTATCAAGAAGCTAAAGAAAATGAAGACTTTTACTTACAGATTAACATTCTTAAGTACTTACGCTTAGTACATTTGAAGCTTTGCTTAATGCTTTATTTGCCTTCTGTCACGATTGGTTCTGCAGCCTGCTGACACAGTTCTCGAGTACTACGCAGCCCGAGAGTTGACCTCATGATTGCTGGTAGCCATTCAGTTCAGAGCAGCAACATGAAAATATTGTTGCTTGAACAGTCAATCCTGGTTTGTTCCCTCACTGGAGGAACCAAACAAAACTGTAACAGAAAAGGAGAAAAAATAGTCAAACTGGAAGTAGAATAGATGTCGTTGATTTAAAACTTGCCAGGTTGTACGCTTGACCTTTAAAAACTTACTGCATCAGCGCACCCAGTGTGCCATTTTTGCACATTTTGATTTGCTAGTTCATGCTTTCAGTACTAATTTACGGAACACAACTTGCATCTGAAACTTCAGAAAGTTAAGGAACAGAAAAAATGAAGATTAAATTCAATTTCTAATAAAGTACCCAGGTTAGTTTACCACATAGGACCTCAGGATCTTCAGAACTAGGCTGAGGTGCAATGGCTTACATTTTTACAATTGCCAACTATTAAGTCTTGGTTATAATACTCAATTCCTAGCAGTGTTTTACATCTGTTTTAATGGTATTTGACAGTAGACATTGTACGTATCAAACTGTCTTTTTTCTGCTCTAAAGCACAGACCCCAGGAATGTCCTTGAACCAGGTCCCTGACACTTTCCTGGTTATTTAAAATATGTTGCTCTTTGACCTCCATGCTTTAGGAATGGCATTGAACTAATTTTCATTTACAGGATTTTTTTTGGTCTATTTCAGATTTTGCAAGAACGAGGTTCCAGGATGTGAAGACAGTGTTGAACCGTGACAATTTTTTTCTTTCATTCGAAGATGCAGTGAATTGTCAGACTGAAGAGGCTTGGCTGCAAAGGAAAAAATCTGATTTAGACAATTTTCTGTTGATCTGGGTTCAACCATATTTGCCTATAAGCTGGTGTCAACTGCTGGAAGCATTGCAAGATTACGTAATGGGAATAGATGGTGTGGGAGTGTGTGTAAAGTTTTGATTGTAGTGCATGGTTGTACTCTCTTGTTGGCTGATTGACACTGGTCATTCGAAAAGAAATGACCATGCACTCATATTTTCCTCGGAGACATGTAGCACTTGATGTCTGGTGCTGGATGACCCAGTGTTGATCAGTTTGGAGACATTTTCCTACTAATCATTGTAAACCTTAAAAGGACAATGTAATTGGTGCTACACACACACACACACTCACATACACACACAAGTGTTACAGCCCGCAAATGCAAGTATTTGGGTGCACATTGTTTCAGAATGAGTGTCAGCCCCAGTTGACTGTGTTATACTGCACATTCCTTATGGCTCTGTGACATACTCTATTACGTAGTAACAGCCTAGGAGATCAACTGAAACTAGCACGTGTAAAAGTTACACAACAGAGAAAATGTTTCTCTGGAGGAAGGGTGTATATATTGACTGGATTTACAGCTGATTTTAATACCCAAAGGGAAGACTAAAGTCAAGAGAAAATGGCCTTCATCTGGGTTATGGATGTTCCTTCTGTTAAAACAGTCTCCTGCAAAAGTTGTGCTCCAGTCTTAGATACTTGAAAGGGGAATCAAAATTCACTTAAAATGACCAACTGAACATTCTGTTTCTTTTGAGATGTTTGTACTCATACATGTGTTTGTGCTTTTTTAAAATGCCTATAAGCATTGAGCTACGTGGTAGAGATTTTTCTAGAGCTGAAGATTTTATAGAAATATGGCTGGCTAATCCTAGGTCCCTGTCTCTATGACTGGGATTAAAATCAACCTTAGTGTGAAGATAAACTCATCCAATTGAAAAATGAGATTACTTGGGACATTCAGGATACCTGTAATCGACCTTTCTCTTTCTATACAGTTTCAACTATGCAGTTAAGAACAGTGTTTGAAAAGAATGTGGTGCAGCTTTATTAGTTTGTCCTTGATAAAGGCTAATACACAAGACTGGAGCTTTTTAATACACTATGTTTTGAGCAAAATCTTTAGCACATCTTTAAAACACTTAATGAAATGGACAGTATAAAACCTGGCTTCATTGACTTATGAAACCAGTGGAAGGGAGTTTCAAAAAGATACAAGATGGTTTTGAATTCTAAAGACGTTACAGTTTTCATTCTCAGTAATTTCAGAATTTATGCATATACTGTAGGTAATCCTTTACACAAAAGCCTGATTTTCAAACACCCAGGGTCTACTCTTTTTTAAAAATTTTTTTTAAAGGACTTACACATTGATAAAAGTTTGGCAAAACAATTTGTAAAAAACATTTCTACAGCAGGTTAAGCAATGGGCTGAATGTTTTGCCCATGTGCCTAATGAAAGGATTTGTAATGCATTTTGTGACTTGGATGTGGTCTGCACAGGAAGCTGCTGGCCCCTCCACAACACATAAAATTTTTGTCTTTTTTTAAGAAATTAAAACTGAATTTAATTTACTAAAAATGTAATTGTGTAGGGGGAAATGTTTATACTTTTATACTTTTTTAGGCACCCATATTTTATCAACTTAAATTGAGCACACAAATTTCCCCTAAATAGTAACTAATTATCCTGTGTATCTGAAAATAAGCGTAGCAATTGTCTGTGTTAACTGCATATTAAAACATTTTCTCTGCTGCAGTAGTCACTGTTTTTTAAAGCAGTATGACTCCACCAAATTCTCTGAGCTTTCCAGCTCATGGAATTGCAGCCAACCATGTTACTTGTTGTTTTCTTGATGTGCTCTACAGAGTAATTCAGCATTGGTCTAAGTGGATTTTAATGACTAAAATACCTGTTTTACGGTGACCCTTCTGAATCAGCATTTCTGTTGTCTCTCTTATTGAACCCAAAAAGGACAGACTATTTTATTTAATAAAGTGAAATTTTCCTGAATGACATTAGAAAAGCATGAGTAACAAACCGAGCAAACGGAACAAATTTAGAATATGTGAATTAGTGGGTTTTTCTAGATACGGGTTTTTTTTCACTGGAATATTTTCCATTTTAAAACATGCTTTTATGATGAGATTACCTGCAGTCTAGTTTACATTGTATCCCTGCCATAGTTAATTTTAGGGAAATGAGTGTTTAATAATTTTTTGCACTTTGTTTCCAATACCTCACAAAGATTTTAAGAAGGCAAGAAAAAGAAAAGAACTTTAATAGGCAGGTACCTTGTAAATTATTTAAAATACGCTATTGTTTTAGACCACCTGAACTAACTGCTTTCCTGTCCTTGGTAATGTTATTATTGCTTTAATTTTTGTGAACACGTGAGGCTTTCAGATAGATGGAAATGCTATCATCAGCCTTTTTCAAGGCATTAAGAATTTATCCCTAAATAAGTTTAGTTTCTTTTTGTTTGACTCTTGCAGTTTCAAATAAAGTTAGCTACAGTAACAGGGTAACTGCATTAGAGTCCAATCCACATCACCAGGTTTTGCAAACGTTGCATCATCTGTTAAGATCTTTCAGGATGAAGCCTATCCAGTTTAAACTGGAGTCCTTTGTCTGTTTCTTTTCTGCCATTTAGAGAGTACCTTCCTGCCTGTGACTCTGGAGAGCTGAGGGGGTCATTGAGGGGGTTAACTCTGGATTTACACAACTCCTCTGTTCTTAAACCAGAACAGTATTCCATGTTAGAAATTAAGATCCTGAGCTTAAAGAGATCATAGCGGAAGGAATAAAGCAGGAAGGGAGAGATACTGAATTCTTCAAAGGCTTTGACGTGACAAACTTATTGCAAAACTTGTTTAAAAACAGAAGTTCAAATTTGCTATAGCAATAACTTGCTTTGAGTTAGAAAACAGCATATTGTTGGCCTTAAGTTTTCTCAGAGGCTAGTTTTCTTTCTTGTCGTAGGAGATGACATTTTTACATTAAATACTTTTGAGTTCTTCAAGTGGCAAGTGAATCAGAGTTTATCTGCAGTGAACAAGTAATTTTGAGGCCTCAAAGATGGGAATGTCACATGGTCCATAGTAACTGTCCAAATGCATACTCATGACTCTGCACCTTCCACAGTAAACAGCCCAAAGGTTACCTGGAATTTTGTCCTACTTCCTGTAGGATTTCCATGGATTACAGTTAATTGCAGGGTTTTTTTATCCCACAGTAATTTAATTGTGTGTCAAAGGCCTGATTGAATCTAGAAGCTTATATTGATTCTTTACTAAAGTTTCAGTCCTCAGGATCACATACTCACAAAATTTGGAAAATGTACTGTGTTTTTTTCAAACTCAGATTTCTTGTAATGATAAATGTTCCTTTACTTTCATTGTAGCATTAGGAAAAGATACTTCTTTAAAAAGTGAAGCTCAGTTTATCCATCCCACTATTTTGTTTTCAGATTTTCTTTAGACAATAGCTGTGTAGCTTCATTTCTAGCAATGTGAATGCACAGTTATGATTGATTAGAAACAGGACTGTTTCCTGCAGATACCAAAATTGAATCAATCTCCTCTTTCTCTGAGAAAGATGGTTTCTTGGGGTTTTTTTCAGGAAAAAAATGAAAACTTATGTCAGATTAAACAAAAGATAACTGGGTTGCAGGCATGCTTAGGGAACAAATCTGCTGAGTAGGATGATAGCGTTACTAGAAAAGTGCTTCCCATAACAGAACACTACCCGGTTGTCCCGGTTTGAGGCAATATAAGGAGGAAAATGCCCTCTCGGGAGGAAGGCAGACTATCAGCCACCCCTCCCCAACCAGGTCCGGTGTGTAGTATAAAGCGGGCGGTGTGAGACAAAAACGGTGTCATACGCTCAACCCAAGACACCTGTGAATGAGCGTGTCGAGAGCTGTCAGTCTCTTTTTGAGCTGTAGAGAGCTACCACCAGCAAATGAATACTCATTAATTACAAATCACTGTTTCTGTTAGTATTACAAAAATGAATTTGAAGTGCAAATATGCAGTAGCATCTGGCTCAATGCAATTATGTAGAATCTGGATTATAGTCATTCAGGTATACTGGAATACATTCCTTGGGAAGTACTGGGAGAAGAGTGAAGTTGTCCTGGGCTTTTCATGAAGATCAAAGTCAAATGAAGGAGAGTCTGGAGATGGATGAAGTCTGGGATTTGAGATGTGATAAAATCAAAGTGTCATTCTCCTATTTTATTCTCTCACCACATTAGAAAAAGTTTCTAATTTTCCAAATTAACTTTTTCAATCAGTCCTTGAACTGTGGGGCTCTTGAAAAGAGATGAAATTTTGTTTTGCCTTTAACAGTGTCTGCTAGCTCAAGACTGTAAGATTAAAACCTGAGTGATCATTGGAAAAGTGTCTTTTCTAATACAATTTTGAAATATTTAGTCTGAGGATGCTGCCTGTTATTTCATTTTAGTTTAGACTGCAGTTATCTCCAGTTTTAAAGACAGTCTTGGGATCTTACCTGGGCTTTTGTGTAGAATTATTGATTCTTAAAATAGTATGAATATTCAGTTTAAAAAAAAAAGTGGAAGGCTCTCTGAACTCAGTGTCATGTAAGTTTTCTTTTGGCTCATAAAAATCAGGAGCTGACTTTAAAGGCTTCTTACTGAACTGAGACTTTAAAGGGCTAAATAGATCTTAATGTTCAGTTTGCCTAAATGACTGTCAGAAGGAACTCTTTCCATTTTCAGTGTGAAAATGCTAAGGGCTAAAATGCTTTCCAGGGCTAATTTGAGGTTCCAGAGACCTAAAACATTTAAAAAGCAACTAGTCTGTTTTCCTTTCAAATCATGGACTCTAAAATAATTTTTATAAATGGCTGAACCAATTGCAGATACAAGTGTTCCTATATGGCTTGGATTTTCAGTATCCAGATTGGATAGGAGCACACTAGAGAACACAGTACACTTGCTCACCACTTTATTATTGTCTTTGCTCAAATACAACAACTTTTGTGAACAGCACTGTCAGCAGAGAGGCTTGAGGAAGATTCTGCCCCAGGAAATTGTCACAGAATATTTCTTTGCAACTTAGTTGACCTTTAGTTTAGCAGGGTCTACCAAGGCATAAACTTCTCAAAAGTGCAGTTAATAGATATTGCTGCAAATGTAGCTTTCTGGACCCATCCAAGAGTTCTCTTCAGGATGTTGTGTGTTAACTACTATGATGAGAGAAACTTCAAAAAAAGTTATTTTGCTACTTTGGGGGTGAGTGGAAGGTGAGGAGGAGGTTCTGCCACAGTGCTCTCCTTGCCTTAGAAAGCTGAGTCTAAATTTTGACCTAAGACCTGTTGTGATTTTGAGGCCTGGTCATCTGAAATTTAAGTGTTAATGTATTTATGTATGTGATCCTTGCTACATTTGAAGATTTTCCAAAAGCTTATGCACAGCTTTACTCACATTAACTTGGCTCACGTGTACTTGCTAGAATGATGCAAGTGCCAAGGCACTCTAAGAGAAATGTTGCCAACCTCTCTACCTGGAACTGAAACAGGATCACTAAACTGAAGAAGTATCAAATGGCAGCTTCTTCCACCTGCTTCTGTCCTTATCCGCACTTGAACCTGGCTATGAAAAATTTATTTCCTATGCACTCTCTAGACCCACCTGCTCAATTCAACAGATGTTCTTGATTTTTCCTTTCCCTCCAAATTGCTAGTCTCAAAATTAGTTGTGCATCAGCTGTTTGTGCTTATACCCAAGTGGCCATACTTGCAACATGTTATTTCCTGAATAGTGGATTAGCAATAACACTTTATTTTTGTGCCAATTCATTATCTCTGAAGTGTTCTTACTGCAGCAAACTTTGAGTTTTGATTTGGTTTTAATGCATTTGCATTAGCCAAAACTCTTAGCACAGACATAGACAAGAAACTGAATTCAGGGAGTTTCCCTGGAAAGAAATCTGCTAGGGCTTCCCAAATAATTTGAAGGTGGTTACAGTTAACCATCACTTTTAAAACGAACATACAATGTGTGTAGGTATTTTTTTAACCTCCTTTTCATAACACTAGTGTATTGTAAACTGCATGAAATAAACCTGTTTTTTCCCTTTTAAATGTGATGTCTTACATGTGTCTCTTCTAAATGCACTAATTGATATTAACAGTGTAATATAACTGATAATTCCTAGTTTAGCACTTCAGATGTAAACTGTAGTGGCATATTTGTGCAGTGATTTAAAGCACTAACACTTTCTGCTTTGTAAAGGAGATGTATCCTTTACTGCTGCCCCAAAGACTTTGTCACAAAGAAGTCATGTTCGTTGAGATATACATCAGTTGGGAAATTATTTTTCTTTGCAGTTGCTATGACTTGCTCATCATTACAGGGGGAAGTAGTTGTCTCTTGTATGGCTATATAATCACATGAAAAAACATGTACTGAGTTTTAACTAATCACTTTGCATACCTTTTCTTTCATGCAACTCATAAATCACACTGCCTAACATCAAAGATTTTAGAATACACTGCTTTACTTTTTAATATAAATGCTTCTTTTCTTTGAAAAATTAAGCTGAAAGTGATGCTTTGTAATAAGGCAAGCATATAGTAAAATAAGTTTCAAAGATAGAAATGGCTGCAGGAAGTAGATTTAAGTACCGAGTACAGGTTGCTAAAATTATCCAGGAAGTTTGACAACTGTGTCCTTTACAAGTATACAAAAGTTTATAATTGAGTATTAGTATTGAGAAGACCTCTGGACAGCTCTTATTTTCCAAACTGCTAGTAAGAATTTGAGAAGTTAAGACCCATGATTTTTGAAATCTTAAAGGCTGTACAGTTACATACGAGGTGAATATCATCTTAACAGTTTAATCGATTTTAAATGCAAAGCACATTCTATTATTTCCTTAAATATCCAGCAACTTTAGTAAAATTGTGTCATTTTACTAAACTGATTTGCTGCGTTTTAATTGCATTTGAATTTTACTAAGTGCTAAGTACAAATATTGCTCTAGTAGAAATTAAGTAATCAATGTGTGCATCTGTAATTTCATCAGACTGTCTTACTAAAAGTATTTGCACTGTACAGTCAACCAACATGACTTTGAAACCAAATTCCTACTCTGCATACCTGTTGCTTCAAGTGTTTTCACCAGTTAGCAAAAATGAGAGCATAAAAGGGAGAAGTGTGTACCCTGAGCTAGAAACCAGTTATAAATGGGACATAAATGAGTAAATGATCAATATCCTGTTTGTATCTTTTATAACATTTCGAGTCTATTTGGTGCTAGTCTTCCTTTCAGTGGGAAGTTTCACTTCAGAAAGATGAAAATGACCCTGCAAATTCATCTTCTAGTGTGCTGTTCATATTTCAGTGTGCTGAAGTCTTGCCTGGTAATAATAATCACATAGTCCATATGTATGTGACATTCTCTGAGACTATAATCTGAACAATTTCCTGAGAGAGATCCTGTAAGCCAAATGTTAACAGTTTCCATTACTTTTGGTAATGCCACTGGAATTGTGTGGAAAGATACACAGAGGAGTTTGTGTTTC
Source organism: Atrichornis clamosus (assembly GCA_013400975.1). Lineage (NCBI taxonomy): Eukaryota > Metazoa > Chordata > Aves > Passeriformes > Menuridae > Atrichornis > Atrichornis clamosus. Next base: position 123,302 of record WBMZ01005380.1, read on the forward strand.
TTCTGGTCTACCATGGACATTTGCTACTGGTGAAAGATTTCTTAGCTAGAATGATCTTCAGCACGTATTTTGATTAGGGCTGATTCAAATCTAAGTGACTATTTATTGAAACAGTCAATTCTAAGTTCCCAAGAAACCATTTTGAACTTCAATACTATGTAGAACGTAGTTCAAGTAACATTAACACAGACCAGCACAAGGCACGGCTTGGCAGGGGTTTCAGGACTAAAAATTCTTCTATTTCATTAAAATTAGAAAAATAAGTCCAAGACGAGAATAAAATGTAATTCATATTCTATCTGCCACTAGAAATGCGTTCTTAGAAACCGAAACCAAATAACCCAATAACCCCTCCTTACCCCGCAAAAAACCACAACCACCCACCAAAAAAAACCCAAACCAAAACACAAAAAAACCAAAGCAAAACAAAAAACCCAAAACCCCACCACCTAACGGGAAGCAAAAACCACGGCATAAATGACGTAAAGCTAGGTGAAACCAGCGCGGGCGGGAGCCAAGCTAAGGTCGCCCTCCGCCCCGCCCGCCCAGCTCTCTGATAGGCTCTTCCGCCTGCCCATCACCTGCGAACGCGCCTCCGTAGCAGGAGTCCCATCCTCCAATCAGGCTCGGGTAGGCACAGTGGGCGGGGCTCGACCTGCTCGAGCGCGGCCCGCCAGATTTGCGCCTGCCCACCGAGGGTCCCGGAGTTCTCAGGTCGCAGGCGGCTCTCGCAGCGCCGGAGATTGATTCAGCTTTCCGCCGGAGCTGGTGGGAGCAAAGGGTACGAGGAAGCGATCGGCTTTCGGAGAGCCCCCTGTGGGTTTCTTTCGGCGCTTCGTACTCAGGCTTTTTTGGGCCACCGCTGGGTCCTGTGTCGCGCGGATGCGTAAAGCGTGACGATCGGATCACGGACGGGTCGGACCGAGGGACATAATAGCGTTCTCGCGCTCCGCGCGGAGGCAAGAGGGAGGGAAACTCCGGAGTGGAGACAAAGCAGGGGGAGCGGGAACATCCGGGTCACTGGCGCGGCCTCGATCCGGGACACGCGCGGCGGCGGCGGCTCTCGGTGAGGCCCGGCTGGGAATGGGCCGGGGCGGTCCCGGGGCCGAGGAGCGGAGCGGGACTGGGCCGGGTTGGGCTGGGCTGGTGCCCCCCGTCTGCGGCGAGACGGGCCGGGCCGGGCCGGGCC
>WBMZ01005383.1:0-139873 GCA_013400975.1 Atrichornis clamosus
AGAAGGGGAGCGGCGGCGGGCGCGGTGCCAGCGCGGGACCTGCGCCCCCCGCGCCCCGAGCCCGCCCGCAGGCAGAGGGGCCGCGGAGCCCCGCCGGGAGCGCGGCCGGCATGAGCCAGGTGCCGAGGAAGCTGCCGGAGGAGGAAGAGGGGGACGAGGAGGAGGAAGAGGAGGAGGAGATCGTGGGCTTGGCAGGCTACGCCGACGGGGCCGAGTCCTTCTCGGACGGCGACGCGGAGAGCGGCGGCGATGAGGCGCGTGAGTGCCGCTCGCGGCGGCCGCAGCGGCACTGGGGGCGGCGGGGAGCGGCGTGGCGGCGGCCGCAGGGCTGCGGGGGCGAAGGCGGGGGCTTTTCCCGGAGAGCCGAGGGGCGGCACCGGGCTCTGAGGGGGCTGAGGGGCAGCGGCCGGCAACGAGTGCGGGGTGAGGTGAGGTGGGGCAGGGGCCGAGGTGAGGCCAGGACGGGGTGGCGGCCGGGACGGGGCCGCCGCGGGGAGGTGAGGTTTGGCAGCCCGCGGATGTGGGTCAGGGAGGAGGCGAAGCTCCCCGCGGGGTTTGGGGCACGAGGGGAGCTAGGGATAGCGGTGCGGGGGAGACGAGGCGTCCGGAGGGAGGGCAGGGCTGGCTGGGGACGGGGATGGGCGCTGAGAGGCCGGGCGGAGAGGGGATGCTGCGGAGGTGACCATGGAAAGGGCCGGGACGGTGACACAGTGCTCGGTGGGTCAGAGCGAACAGGGAGCTCTAAGGCAGGAGCAGGTCAAGGGCTGACAGGTAGCAGGAAGCGTTGGGAAAGAGGGAGGAGACAAAGGGAGTGCAGGCACAGTGTGTGTGTGTGTAATCTCCCATCAATATTCTTCATGTCTGGGGTGAGAGTTATTAGAGGCCACAGCCTGATGATGTGACCCGAGTGTGCCAAGGAGGTGGGGGGTTGGGTTGCCTATAAAAGGCAGTGGCCTCTCGCAGCTCTGTGTCCAGGGCTGCTCCGCAGCTGCGAGTGTCACTCCCACCGTGGCAGGCTCTACTAAATGTCTCTTGTCCGTCTGTCTGTGCTTGTGAGGACCCACGTTACTCGCTGCGTGTCCGTGTCAGTATGGATGGTGATGCTAAGAAGGACGGGCTTACCAGGAAAAGCAGTCTCATTCAGTAGAAAAAGGAAATGCCAGCTCAGAGCCTGTTGCGTTCATTCAGAGCCTGAATTCATTCTTCTGAGACACACTTCACAAAGGATCTTGGAGAACTCTCAGTATCTCAGGATGAAAAAAGAATAGCTTTTTTATTAGAGCATAATAAAAGGCCACATGTTTTAAGTCTACTTCGATATTATCGTGCAGAATCCTTCTCCTTAAAGGCCCAGTCCTGCAAGCTGCTGTGGGAGGTGCTGCATTGACTAATGTAATTTTGGGGAGGGGAGGAAGGTCAGTGCTTTCAGTATAAGTCTTCATGGTTAAAAGCTGTGGGAATGCTAGACTGTAAGACCTGTAACTGAGACTAAATGAAGTCTTACTTGAACCTGCTAAAGAATTGCCTTCATTTTGATGCAAAGAGAGTATATTTCAATGTATTTTATCAGTGCTACACTAAATATTTCTGAAGAGAAGTAATCCCTATTCTGTCTTCAGAGAAATTTACTTGGATATTTTTGAATAGGAGCTTTGTTAAACTGCTAAAAATTCCAATTGCTTCTTTATAGTAACACCAGAATATTGTACTTAACAGAAACAAACCTTTACATCCTGAATAGCAGGAGAAGATAGTCCATGCAGGGACCTTTTTTACACAGGATTAAAGCAAAGTCCATTTTAACCATCCAGATCCCCTGGCTTTCTGTTTCATTTTCAATTCTCTGGAGAAAGAGGCATACAGCATCTGAAATGGAGGGGTTGGGATTTAGGTCTGTGTTTTGTGTAACACTGGGCTGCAGGGCAAGGGGCTTTTCCCTTTTTTTGTCTTTTCCTGGATCTGTACAGCAAGTAGTTCAAAATTCAGTGTCACAGCCTCCACTTTTCTACAAAGAGTGGAAATGGCAATATAAGAAGAATAGCTTCGTTGTATGGTTGTTGACACTGAAGAGAGAAGCCAGGTTTAAAAGTAAAAGCATAATTTCTTCTTCTAAGCATGCGGAAGATTTCAAAACTTCATATTAGTCATCCCTCACCCCATACTGGATTCTTGTCTCCAGCCTCAACGCTGAAACCATGGTTCTTGTCCTTGCTTTTATTTTACACATAGGGTAATATTAAGAGACCTTAAAACACTTAAATTTACATAAAGCTAGTCATGTTTTTTATAGATGCACTTACAAAGTATTTAGAAGTGGGGAAGCCCTCTGCAGAGCGTCCAAGGAAGTAGCTTTAAGACATACCACTGCAGAGTGCTGCACTTGTGGCAGTGTGGAACCAGGTCTTCTGGTTCTGAGTATTTTCTGTAGCCACAAGAATTTCCTTCCGTCAGGTGTTTCAGCAACATCTGTGAACCCACAGTAGCTGAACAGCCTTCTTCATTGCATATAAGCTTTTTCTGTTAACTCTTTCGTCTCAGGCCATCTGTTAGCATTGAAGATGTTCACTGTATGTGTTTTGTAAGGGCATTGTCTTGACAGCATTCCAAAGTGCTGCAAATGTCACAATCACAGTAGTACTGGAAGTGCTACAAGATCAATGGGCTTGAAGGTAAGAGTAGGAGGTTTGGAAGTGCTGATTCTCCTTTACACAGAAGTGTTAAAACTTAATATAACTGCATTAATGAAAAAAAAATCATTATTAGCTGTATTAGTTCAAAACTAGACTCAGAGGCTTGTTACCTTACAGATGGTAACATGAGCAGAATAATTCCTTTTGGCTTTATGTCACTTGAACAGATGAGCTGTGATGCTTTATTTGGATGTTTGAAAGCTGGTGAGATCTATGGAACGTGGCATCCCCGTCACATATGAAGTGCTGCAAAGCACTGATAGTCACCTGCTTTGACAATTATTTGCAATTGATCTGGAATTCAGGATGGGCTTCAAAAACTATCTTAGTTACCTATAAATATATCTAATAGTGTAAAGGAGATATTAAATTATTCATTGTGTACTGTGCATCCTGGTGAGACAGGTCGGGACTACCACGTGCAGTTCTCAACTCCTCAGAGCTGTGCTGTTCTGCATATTGCAGTGCATGCAAAACCACTCCATAAGCAAGGACACAACTGCAGGTATCAGAAGTTTTGTAAGGAATTGAGTACTTCTCTGGGGGAAAGTGCTTTTAGGTTTGTTGAGTTTAATTTGTGAATACTTCAAAGGATATGGCCTCTAATCAGCATGGCTTCTGTTCTTTATGGCTGCTTAGAAAAGTTGAAATATGAGGGACTGTTGATATGCATTAGAAACTGGCATTTTACAACATTTACTCCTTGCAAAAGTGAATGAAGCAGGAAATGTATTGCATCTCACAATAGGGAAAATTATCTTTCTGTTACAGAACAGAGAGGAGTTTAGTGTTTCTCTTGGGCATATTATGATCTCACTCACTAACCTAGTCTGGGAAGTTGCAGTGATACATCTACTGGCATTTCTGTGGCAAATTAAAAAAGGAGTTGTCATGTACTCCTGCAGAGGAATGTGGGCAGGCAATGCATCGTCCAATTCCTTTACATATAAGGTAATCTCTTAACTCTCTCTGAGAGGGAAGTGCTATAGAAGCCTTGATATCTCGCCAGGTTTGGATGACACTTACATTTCTCTGTCTTTGAACTGGCAGGATTTCAAAAGCCAAATAACAGTCTTACTAGCAGAAGAGCTGGTCTTCATTCTTCTCATCACTAATTGTGTTTGCACTTGGAACTGTATTTTTTTTAGTATGGCTTTAATAGAAAGCAATTTCTTGCTATTAAGTATTACAATCCATAAAAATCTAACAGCCTGGAATAATTTAATACCACAATGTAAACCCCCAAGTTACTTAAAATATTTCTTCAGATATATGTGGGTTTTTAGCCTTAAAGGAAAGGGAGTCAGGTAGGTAGCTTGTCTTCTGGTTGCCTCATCAATGGTCAGAACCTCTGAAACGGCTGCCTACCTTCAACCAAATTTGAACAAAAGATGTCTCAAAGATCATTAAGTTCCCACAAGTTTGATGAAAACTGGCATTCAGAAGAGAGGAGAAAGCTAAATGAAGTGTCCTCAGAGGGTCAGGCAAGCAGATTAGCATGTTCTCTAACCAGTGTACGCGTGTGCACAGTGTAGCCAACGGGCATCTGCTGAGCTGCGGACCAGCCACAGCATGTCATATCTGTTATTTGGAGGATGTGTCATAAGACACACAGGAGGAAGTTGGTGTTATTGTGGTGGGAAGGGGAAGGGGGCACAAAGTACAAATCCATAGTAAATGAGACTTTGTAAGTTCAGTTGCGTATAGAGCAAATGGGAGGCTTTTTATTTTTCTGAAACATGCAATAAAACCTCAACCAGAAGACTGTATTTTATATACTTTTATAAAGTCTTTATAAAGCTTTGAATAAATTATTTTCCCTTCTGATTGTCAAAAAACAGAGTGGGATGGATGATACAAGCAAATCTTGCAAGTTTCATTTGGTTTATTGACAAGACTGTACCCCCAAAACATAAAATATTGTTACAGCATCTTAGAGCAGATGTTTATTATTCTTCTGTAGGAGTGAAGTGTTGTAAGCACGTGTTTCTCAGAGCCACAGGAGGGTACTATCCCTGTACAAAATGGGAAGAGTAGAGCACTATGTTGACCTCAGTTCATTACTTCCTAAATTTGGTGTGTGGACCAGCAGAAGTTGGCCGTTGCTGTGTTTGCAGGATGAGATCCTTACGAAGTTACCTATCACTGTTCTGCTTGAAGGAGTTTCACCTGTGCACTACTGCCTGGCAGTGTTTCATGTGTGATAATTGGCAAGACCACAGAAGTGGTAATACCTGCCAAGGCCTTTCAAACGTATTTGAAATGGACAGGATCTCACTGATAATGAGTTGAAAACTCTTTGTCAGTCACTGGTGACACGGGTGTCAGTCGCTGGTGACACGGGCCCACACCGAGTGGCACAACCTCTCACAAGCCACTAGATGGTGCCAGGAGATGTTTTATGCTAACACTGCAATACCTTCAGTTTGAGAAGCCCTAATTCTCTCTAACTCAAGCTCGGGAGGCACAAACAGACCTGGACAAGGTTCTGTACCCTCCTGACAGATGTATCCTGCTCTTGTGTTTCTGAAAGCTGTGAGTGAGGCTTGAGGGACACAAGACGATGGATGTGGTCACCAGCCCTGGATGCAAAACATGCTCCTAGGCAGAGGATTCCTTAAAGCTTTCAAAGTTATAGGCCAACTAAATGCAGCAATTTAGGCTGCTGTAGGTGTAGAGACACCTGAAGCTAAAGTTGTTGTGCCTACAGGTATAGATAGCTACACATTTATGTCCTTACAGATATAACAGCACAGTTTAGTCTTGTAACTACCATTATGCTAATATAGCTGCATCAGCATCAGAAAAAGTGGTATCAGTTTCAAAGTGGGGTAGGTAACACAATGAAATCACTGTGTTCCCAGGCCTTTTGCGAATAGGCAGATGATATGTTGTAATCTTTTTTATTGGACAACAAACTTTTACAGATTGTAACACAAAGTATTCAACAGGAGGTGAAATCCTAGGCATTTTAGAAAAGGACTCCTCATGAGCTTAGTGCTGTGTTGTAAGTTCCAACGTACAAGAATTGTGTGCCTGCTGAGTTGTCCTCTTCCTGTAGCTCCTTGGATGTGTGATTTTATTTATCTTTTTATTTATGGGTTGATTGGTTTTAGAGAAAGGAAACGCCCAGGTAGCCCTCAAGTAGGAAGATCGTGCAGAGGTACTTAATACAGTCTTACTCTCTTCTTCCAGCAGTGTGATGTAGCTATCAGTTGACAAGGGTATTTCTTATCAGATGATACTCTCCTAAAGAAGAATATAGGTGGCATAGTGTTAGTTAGAGTAAAATTAGGTATTTTAGGATGTCTGTGTGTGATAACACATTCGTCATGCACAAATGGAGCAGTCAAACCTTCTGCAGTCTCTGTCTTAGAGGTGAGAAGTAGGTTTTCTGATAGTATAGCCTAAGGGGCAAATAATTCAAGTTAAAATGCCTGTAGCACTGATCTCTAAGCTTAAAAATTGTAACATCTGCAGAAATCTAAATAAAAATTTCATGAAAATAAATATCAAATGCATGTTATCTGGCAGTTACTAATTATATTGCCATAGTATATTCCTTTTCTTCTTGTGTGATTTTATTCAGTTTTGGATTTCAATGATCCCTTCAGTACTGAAGTTAAGCCAAGAATCCTGCTCATGGGATTGAGAAGAAGTGGGAAGTCTTCCATTCAGAAAGTTGTCTTTCACAAAATGTCGCCGAATGAGACTCTCTTCTTGGAGAGCACAAACAAGATCTGCAGAGAGGATGTTTCCAACAGCTCCTTTGTCAACTTTCAGATATGGGATTTTCCTGGGCAGATTGACTTCTTTGACCCTACGTTTGATTATGAGATGATTTTCAGAGGCACTGGAGCACTGATATTTGTTATTGATTCTCAGGTAAAAAAAGGGGCTTTAAGCTACTTTTTTATTTTCTTCCTTCAGCAATAAACAAATGGGCTGGAAAGCATCGGGTTTTTCGAAGCAAATAAATAATCTACATCACAAACACACATTGAAAGGAGTCATTAAAACTTGGAGAGCTGCTTGGCTATTTTTAATCTTTCTCTGCAGTATGTTTGGAAGTTAACTAATTTGCTTTAACATCTCAAGGTTCTTGCTCAGATTCCTAAATGCTGACAGCATGAGATTGGTGCATATGCTGGATGTAGGCTCAGGCTTCTGCTTACAAAAAATAAAATTTAGCTGTTGTTGAGCTGTAGTACTATCTAAAAATAAGTAAAAAAAAATTAATACATATTTTTAAAATACTTTCCTAACTTGTAGGTCATCTTTTTCCTTTTTTAGGATGATTATATGGAAGCATTAGCTCGGCTGCATCTTACTGTGACCAGAGCCTATAAAGTGAATCCAGATATCAACTTTGAAATCTTTATCCACAAAGTGGATGGTTTATCTGATGATCACAAGATTGAAACACAGAGAGATATTCACCAGAGGGCAAATGATGACCTTGCAGATGCTGGATTGGAGAAGATTCACCTCAGGTAAGAAAAGCTGCTGTGCGGAGAATCCTAAAGAGGAGAGCAGCTTTCTTGACAAGTTACCATTTTCTGTTCTCTTGAACTAGCAGGTAACAAGCTTTTGATATATGAAGGAAAGGGATAATCAGAGATACTGCATTTGACCTGAGCCAAAGTATCTTATTTCTGATTGCTGTCTTGGAGGGAAAGGTGAAGAGCTTCTTAATAACAGATGACAAATACGCCAGAGTCCTATTAGTTTTTCTGCAGCTTCTGCCTTGAAATAAGTTGCTTGGACAGTGGCAGCAACCAGTAGAGCTCCAGACAGTAGAGTGTATACGCCACTACATCACTTTTGCCTTGTTTGAAAGCTGTGTGCCACACAGTCCCCTCCCAATCGCTTGTCCTCACTGCTGCAGCCTGCTTGGAGCCACTTGGGAAGACCAGTGCTGTATCTTGCCTTATGTCTGTTGGTAACATGGGTTATTGTAGCAAATAGTGAAATAGTGAAAATCCCAGTGCAGACTGGGAACTAGAGGACATCAGGTTGCCATGGCTTTCTTAGCACTTTGAAGTCAAGTACAAATATATTAAAAATAGAGACCTGCTCAATGAACGTGCCAGCTCTTTAGAGCTCCTTACTATTCAACTGCATCACTGCACTGGTAAGTGGGTCCACAACTTTCAAAAAGTAGATCACAACAGGGATACTCAATAATACTCCTTCCTTACAATTTGAAAAATACTTTTGTAAGAATACCAATGTGGGAGTTGCAATAAAATGTTCTATATCAAGGTCTAGGTTTCAGTGTCTAGGTTGAGGGTTTTTTTAGCATAGAGACGAAGTCCTGTGCTTCAGTCATATCTTGACTTTTGATCACAGGGAGTATTTGCATTAATGTAGGCACTTACTGTTTGACAATATTTTATTTTACTCATATTATGAAAGGTACATCGAGTTCACAGTATATGGCTAAAAGGAAAATGTGGTGACATTTTTTTCCAGCTTTTATCTGACAAGCATATATGATCATTCTATATTTGAAGCATTTAGCAAAGTGGTACAGAAACTGATTCCACAGCTCCCAACACTGGAAAACCTGCTTAACATCTTTATTTCAGTAAGTACTTATTATATACTTTGTCTGTAGATCTGGCTGTGTCTAACATGCATGTTCAGATACTCTGTTCACTGCCTTCTGAAACATCATGAGCAATGTGAACTCTTAGAGAAATTACCAGAATTTAGTTGAAATTCACCTCCATACAGCTTGGCCTCACCTCCCTGCCTATTAAACAGTGTTGGTGAGCTGCTGAGATACTCACAGTATTTCCTGAGTCATGTATAGTGGGTTAGCAGCCATCACTTTTCTGCTCATAACTTAGTCTAAATGTTGCAAAAGTTTGTGCTGCATGCATTTGTTTAAGTTGTACTTAAAACTTGTATGAATAAATACTTAAAGGAATGTAATCTAGGTTGATGTTGTATGTGGAGCTTCCTGTAGTATTTCACAGAATTAATTTTACTTTGTATCAATTTACGCAGCTTAAGAAAATCTTCTCATATCTTGAAATTTTTAGAGGTAGAGTCCACCACGGCTTCCACTGCTTCCATAGTTACGCTGAAGGCCAGGTAGAGAGCTTTGTATATCTAGTGGCTTGTTACCACTGTGGAGAAGATTGCTTGGTCCACTCTTCCTGTGTGTCTGATCCTTCTTTTCCTTTGTACTGGTTCTGACAGTCACCTATTCCCTCATGGGTTACTGTGACACACACTAATGCAGTGTTTAATTTAGTTAGAAGCAGGTCATGGAGGAGTCCAACATGCTCTTGTTTTGACACAAGGTAAGAGATGGAAACAGGAGGCAGTGAGCAAAGGGGAACACAGTGAGTAGGTTGTGAAAAGGGGAAGCTCCCTGTTTTAGTGATCCTTTAATCAGGTCGTAGTGACTCCTAAAATTGCACCCTTTCTCACAGTATTCTAATTTTGCACTTGGCATCTAGCACTAATTTCTGAAGCTTCAGTTTCCAAGCAAGGTATTTTGTTGTGTCTTTTTCTGATTTTGACGTAAGAAACTCTTTAATATCATTCAACAGCCTGTAAGATAAAATTAGACTTCACGGTTTCTCAGTGTGAAAATGGAGAGAGAGAGAAAAGTTGGATGTGAAGGAGAAAGCTAGGAATAGAGGAAGGTCATTCCTAAACTTACTCTCTTACTATTAAGCAGCATATTATGCTGTTTCATAATGAATAGTTTGTTACAAAGATCTGTTTCTACCAAAACGGTCGGACTTGTATACCAGTTATCATCCAGTCTCAAACTCCACATAGGACAGAAAGGTAATGAAGGAATGATGACAAAAGTTCTGGAGCAATTAGTGATTTTGGCACACAGTCTCCAAGAGAAAGCTGTCTGAATCATAGTCCTGTTTGTGCCAGAGTCACCCCAGTCAGTCGTTGTGAGTCAGATCTCTGCATGGAGTTTCCTCACTGTTTGGACTTGGGGAGGAGTTTGTACGAAATCACCACATCAGTTGAGCACAAGCTGCTTCCTGAAGGACTGATGACAGTTGCTTGTGTGTCTGAACACCCAGCTCCAACCATACCTAGACTATCAGGTATAATTTGTAAGAAAGAACAAGTATTTCAACTGAGTGGGAAATTCAGAAAAGTGAGAGAGGTGTGGTATTTCCCCTGTTTGGTATGGGAGAGAGTCTTGGACTGTTTCTTCTCTCCAGTTTGTTAGTGACCTAGAGCCATGTGTAGCTGCATCACTATGTCCTCAGCATGCTTGCTGTTTTTACAAGCATCTTCTGTCTCTAGACAGAGAGAATGACTGTTTGCAACCACAGGAAGATTAAACATCATTCTTCAGCATAGAAATAGTTAGGGGGTGCCTCTTTACCTTGGCAGCTTAGTAACAACAAATCTTGACATGGATTTTGATCCTCCCTTACCTCAGGAAGCCAGTGTGTTGGATATCACGGTGTGGGTGTATTTGTGTCCTACTTTTGGTTTTGCAGCAGTATTTATGAGGAAGTGCTTCCATTTATGCCATGGAGACATCCAACACAAAAAGCTGATGATTACAAAAATAGATCTGCAATCCCTCTTAAGTTCAGCGCAGGTTTTTGCCTAAGTTTATAACGCCCCAGTGTGTGAACTTGTATGTTTGAGGAACCTTCAGTGTGATAATACTGCTACATTCTTTAATGTAACTGCTTGTAAGTCATAAAATAACAGTTGGTTTGGCACTCAAAATCCGTGTAAATCTTACCTGATTAGCACACTTACCAGCTTCATATAGAAGGATGTCTGTTTCTTAATTACCGTGGCCTTACCAAGCAATCAAGCTGTGTGACATGGGAATGTGGATTTTCATTTGAGGGTCATTTGGTTGGTTTTGAGGGATATTAAGAAATATGTGTTAAAAACCCCCAATTAATTATTACGATAAAAATAAAATCACTTACAGTTTTGTTCATTTAATGATTTAAATTTTGTAATCTGTAAATTCAAATGTAGTACTTTAATTAATGAAATCTTCTGTTTGCTGTAAAACATGCTTAAATAACTGTCCAAAATTCATTCCTAACTGTATGTGACTGGTGATATCCTCTTAAGTTCTTTAGAGAATTGCTTTTAGAGCCAAATTGTGACTTATTCTTCATACTTTCAAGACAGAAAAAAAAATAGATCTGTTTATCTAACCTAGGAATTGGAGTAATACTACCACTTCTACTGAACCCATTTTGTTTAAGGAATAGAACCTGTCTGCTACATCATCACACCCAGTACAGTTGAGAAACATGATTTGAATTTCAAGTGCCTCATGGTTTTTACCTGTCCAAAATAAAATATCACCTATTCATTACAGATATTTCACAATGACTCTCTTGGTTCAGATTAACCATGGAATACTCTTACATCGATTCAAAGTGCTTCCAGCACATGTTGCATCTTCTCTGCAGACTGTAGGGTTGTTTCAGAGAGAACCAGTGCTTAGTCAGACCCTGCTCTCATTTAATCAATGGCCGCCTTTCATTCAGCTGCATAAGGCTGCTATTGGCCTTTGTTTCTTTAATAAGGAACCCACCTGCTCTAGTAACAGAAACAGTTGATTTCTTATTGTCATTTTCCCTGAGCATTGATGATGTAATGTCTCTTTGAATAGTACTTTTTATCCACTTTTTCTGGGTTTTTTTATGACTTATTATTGTTTCTGCAATTTATGTTGGGGTTTTTTTTTTGTTTTGGGGGGGTAGGGGCGGTTTGAGTAATTTGCACACAAAAATTCTGGCAAATCCTTTGCTTTTTTGGTTACATTTGTACTAAAAACCCTGGCAAATGAAATACTTGAAGTCCTGTGGGTACAATTTAGTGGTTACTACTCCTGGCAGCCCCTCCTACCATTTCACAGAGGTTTCTGTCACCATACAAAATTCTAAAGAAGCAAATATGTGCAGTTTCTTAGCAGTCCTACCATGATGCATTAGTTTCTATTGAAAACAAGCATGTTTTAAGTTAAGATACCAATTTCTGCCCTTACCAGCAGGTGTAACTGCTGGCATGGCAAACATCTCAAGATTAAAACTTTTGAACTACCACACCAGTACAGGCAGGATGCCGCAGCTGGAGTTCTGAGATTGAAAAATTACTTCTCATTGTTAAATGTTACTGTATTGTCACTGGCATCTTAATAATTTAAAGTGCATCTTACCTCTACAGCTAAAATTATTGCTATATCTCTCTTTGTGTAATCCAAAATTTTGTAATTGATTCTTCGTGAATGACACTACAGGGCTTTTTTTCCAACTTCTTCTATCTGAAATTATTCGTATTTTCAAGTATGTATTTTGGTAATGAATTACAGCTACGTACTTATATGATATTTCAAGTGAATCTTGTAATTAATCTTATTTGGCACCTATGTGAGGTGCTGTCAGAATTACTATTTAAAAAATAAAATTACGGAACTACCATATGTGATCTGAATAACCAACATAAATATGCATACACTTTTGTTCTTTGTGCTCAAAGAACACAGAGTCATAGAGGCAGGTAGGCTGAGAGGGACCTTTAGAGGTCAGCTGCTGCTCAGTCAGGCCAGTTACAGCAAGTTGCTTATGGCTGGGTCCAGTTCAGCTTTGTACATCTTGACAGATGGAAACTCTACAAACTCACCAGTCAGCATGCTTCCAGTCCTTCACCACTTTTTTTTTTTTTTTTTCTTTCTCCTTGTATCAAGTCAGAATTCCAGCCTGTGCCTTTTGGCTTTTGTTCTTCAACACTGTAGTTCTGAGAGAAGATTTTGGCTCTGGCTTCCCTGAACCCTTAGGTATTTGTAGATAGCAATGAGCTTCTCTTCTCAGGTTGAACAAAGCCAGTTCTCTGAGATTCTCATTGTACATCCTGTGCTTCAGCCCATCTACATAAGGTATCCACAGTGTATACTTTGTTTTGAATATATTTTTATTACTGATTTATTGAAATATGCCACTCACAGAGTCTTTTCTATCACGAAATGCAAGAAATTCACCTCTGTACTCTGTTATTATTAATGGATGTTTCCAGCCTTAGCCCTGTGTGCAGTGGTGGAAGAATGAAACTTCTTTAAGAAGAAAATGCCCAAAATACTGCTGGCCATTGTTCAATAGCATATCTAGTGTTGGAAATTCTTCTGCCTCTTTCAGGAAATACAGAAAACAGGAGAATCACTTAAGTCTCTTAACTATCTGTTAAATAGTTGACTTAGAAAAGAAAGAAGAAAAAAAAGGAAAAGTTCTGTAACTACAAAAGAAGCTGACACTGTCAAAACTTGTTAGGGATTTTCAGTGTGGTTTTTGGTAGTTAAAAAACTGCGGTGGCAGCAGTCCCAAACCATGTTAAAAAGGGAAGCCCATTTATGGAGACACTTCAGTTTAATGGAGAAAGTTGCTTGTGTTCCTGTAGAGGTGGATTCCGAAGTGTATTTTATAGCTTGAGTTTAGCAACACTGGGAAATTGCCCTTTTTTTTAATGCTGGGGCAGCTGCCCGGGTGTAATCCCTTGATATCAGCAAGCAAGGCTACTGTTTTCAGTTAAGTAGTACACTTTTTTTTTCCAGGAAGCAGTGTCATATGGCAGTTTGCCTTATCTACACAAAAGAGTATGAGCTAGCATTCCTGGCTAGCCTCTCAGAGCTGGGAATACGATACATCTCCAGTATGGAGAGTCTTAATCAGCTTGGCAGCATGACAGGAACATAGCTGTCATCACTTTAGCAGGCCTTAGCATTGGAAACATGACTTTAACCATTAGTGCTACATGAAACCTGAAAGCACCATCAACATACTGGTCTTTCTCTTGTGATCCTAAAAAGTGTTCTACAGAACAGCTACAGACCCCAATGAAAATATTTCTTAATTTCCTTGAGAAACCAGTTCCTGAACCAATACTACCTTCTTTGTCCATCAGTTTTTTCTTTCCTTTGTTTCTATCTTCTTATATGCCCAGCTAGAATAACTTGAGATTACAGTTTTCCTTTATGTCTGTTGCTACAATCAAAACACCAAAAATTTGAACTTGGAAGATTTCCTGCCCCCACCCACTGGCATTTTCCACTGAAAATAAATGTACTACTCTCTACAGCTGGAGATGTTTGGGAGTGTAACTTGGCTTTATGTCTGCTCAGAGGCAGAAGCTGTTGGAAGGTTTGTGAGCATTGTGGTTTGCTACAGATATGACAGTGCTGTACGTACAGTTCTTTCCAAATGAGCTTGATTGCAGTGTAATTTCTTTAGCCTAGCATTTTGTATAACAGGCAAGTAGGGGAACAGAAAAGCTTGGTATTAGTTTGAAAACATGGCTTCCACTTTATTTTTCTTTTTTCTCCTCTTGAATAGAATTCTGGGATTGAAAAAGCATTTTTGTTTGATGTTGTCAGTAAGATCTATATTGCAACGGACAGTACTCCAGTGGATATGCAAACTTACGAGCTCTGCTGTGATATGATAGATGTTGTGATTGACATTTCTTGTATATATGGGTAAGTAAATTGTGAAAGTTTTCCATAAGCTGTGTGCTGAGGATCTGGATATCCTTTAATTTAGAGTGATGTGGGTATAAACAATAATGAGAATGTGTAGTTTGCATATCAGGGGAGGAGGAAACGGCAGGTTTCTGAGGGACCAGTCCTTCCCAGCAACAAGCACTGTTCCCTGCTCAGCCTCTTTTGTGAGATCGTCCTCAGATTCTATGCTAATAGTTTTATTTGGAGGGAGGAGTTGGAAGAAACCAACCTAAAATAAAAGGAAACATTATCTTTTTGTTCCCTAGGGATGAAGTCAACAGAAGGATGTCTCCTGTTTTAAAAAGAAAGGGGGCTATATTTAGTTTTGTTTAATAGCTAGTGGCCTTTAATAGCCTCAGGGAGTTGCGTCAGTTCTCTGTCCTGTTTTACCTACATGACCTTTCTGGAGTTTTTCAGTTTCCTCTTCTTTTACATTAGCAAATGAAGATCTCCTGGGCTGGCATGTATATCTTGCAATTTACACTTTCAGTGACTTGGCCCTTGGCCAAGCCAGCCATTCCTGAGAAAGGCAGGGGTACATTAAGAATTAGTGCATTAAGATGCATACACTTGGAGGCCAAAGCACAGCATGCTTAGAATGGTAGGCTTGGGTAGCTTTGCATTTGTACCCACTGATAGACTTCTTGCACAAAGGAGAAGGTACAAGGGAGCATCTTGGTGCAAATGTGCAATATGCACTGGAACAACAAATTGTTGAATACTTCTCTAAAATTTCTGAAGTTCGTATATTTTACTGTGTGTTTCAGATTTTGGAGTTGTCACTTGAGTAACTGTGTAAGAACTTGTTTACAGAGGTATAAAATAAAGGATGCTGATTTTTGTACAGAGAAGGATGCTGCTGTGTAGTTCAAATGACGGTGTGTTTAATAACTATCTGTACGACACCACTTGTGGAGCTCTTTATTTACAAAATGTCACTCTGCCACTGTCTTTGTGTAGCCATTTAGCATTTATTACCAAAGATCTGCTTGCCAGTTTTTTAACCTACAGACTATTACCTACAGACTAATACCTAAAGATATATTGCAATTCATATCTTGTCCTTTGTTCCTGGAGCATCTGTGGAACTTGCCACTTTAATATGTTTTTGAGACTAATTGTTCTGGGAGGTTGGTGATAACTATCCATTTAACAATAGTGGTGTGTGCATTCAGGAATGAGGATAAAATTACAATGTACAAAAAACGTCATACAGTGATCATGACACAGCATCTGTGAAGGAGAAATCTCTCTTCATAGTAGGATGTTGCAAAAGCCAACATCTCATGAGGAAAGGCTTATGATGTCTTAAACTATCAGTCAGCTGCCACTGCTCAGTCAAGGTTACTGAGTTTGGAATTCAGTACAGAATTACTGTTTCACATGTTTATGACAATTCATAATATAGAGCGTTGATTAAAAGCAAAGCAGCCTTGTGGTAAACGGGCAGTACGTTACAGAGGAAAAAATAAGGCCCCACTTCAGGCACTTGAAATCACTTATTTCTAGCCCCAGATCCAAGGTTTGGTGTGTGACGGGATAAATGATTTAATCTCTTTGTGTTCTTAGTTTACACAGTGTGTAGTTTAAAGAAGAGTTTCCCTGAAAGGTTAAAATGAAAATTTCATAAAGTTTGAGATTCTTTGATGAAAGAACCAATGTAGCAGTACTTTTGCTTGCTAATCTGATGGTTTATCTTTTCTTGTTTATTTGAATATTGCTCTTTAGGCTTAAAGATGATGGCACTGGAACTCCTTATGACAAAGAATCAATGGCAATCATAAAACTGAATAATACAACTGTCCTTTATTTAAAAGAGGTGACAAAATTCCTTGCTCTTGTTTGTTTTGTCAGAGAAGAAAGCTTTGAGAGAAAAGGTATTTCCCACTTTTCTAGTATTGCATTACTTTTACCTTATATTAGTGAGTTAATGAATAACTGTGGTTGTTACTAGCTGATAACAGTTTCCCATTGTATCATAAATATTAAAGGTAAGTACAGCTTGATAAAGCTTACATAACATGTTTAAAGGCATGAAGTATTTGTGCTGGCATTAACATAGGATGAAATAATAAATGTATTTGACAGCTTTCTGATACGAAAGTATTTGTAAGGTTACATCCAGTGCAGTAAAGCTTCCATCTGCAACTGTAGAACGTGTCAGTTTATCTTGGCTGACACTGATTTTTACCTGTTGACACCATCATACACATTTGGAACAGCCTGCATGCCATAACCAAGGGAAAATTTTTGAAACTGGCTGATAGAATGTTCTTGCTTTTCTTATATCTGAAAGAAGGCTCTTGAAAAGTTGCATATTTAGGACCTAGTCCTATTTAGGACTGCTTTAATATTTTGCAGTTAAAGTGCATAGAATTTCCTTGTTATCTTTCTGATCCTGGTCAAGCTCAATACTGAAAGCTTAGTTCATGATCTCTCTGCTCACTGGCAGATGTTCACTAAGTTACTGGACTTAGTGACATGCCCTGAGACCAGAACTCAGCAGCAGAAGAAGAGCAAGCTGCCATCTGGGCTTGTGTTGCCCATCTTGTGATATTAATTCACCAGTCAGTGTTGGTGTGTTTGTGAATGCAGCACTCATACCATGTCTGTTGGGCTGTTTGATAGCCTGTTGAGCTTTTTATAGAACTAAAACTAGTCAAATGTCTCTTTCATACCCCTACCACCTTTATTGCATGTGAATGTTGGATGCAGTTGCTTTCTCTTTCTGTTGTAAGCATAAAAAGTGTAACTTCGCATACTTACTAACAACACTGTTTCAGAAAAGACACCCGGTTGAATAAACATCCATTAGGGTTTGTTGTGTCTACATAGTTGGGACACTTGGTAGCCTGCAGTCTTCTACAGTACAGTTCTGGTATTACAGTGGAGATGAGCTTTTTCTGCCTGATGACTTCCACATCATATTTTGTCTGAACTCTAGGGAGAGAGAAAATAATTCCTGGGAAAAAACCCCAAAGTGTAACATGATGGATTTAAACCACTTAAAAATCTGTATCTCCTGTTAGGGAAATTGAAGTGGAAAATGCTGCAGTATTTGAGTTAAGAAAGCTTGTGGCATTAACGTTGAATGAGCTCATGAGCTCATGAGTACCAAAATTCTAAAATTGTATTGTGGTATTACAGAATTGTAGCACTCAGTAAGTCTTCCAATTGACTACCAATATGGCTTTACAGCTTTTCTGTGGGATCACATTCAGCCCACTGACATGGTAATGTTATCTGCCTATTATGTAAGTATCTAATCTAACAGCATGTCTATTGTGTTATTTTTTAATTGCAATGTAAGATGAAGTATAGCTGGCTGAGATTTGGTAATATTTCTATCAAGAATCCATTTCAAAGCTTATGTATTGTCAAAAAATGAAAATTCTTTGATTCTGCTTATTTTTATCTCTGTTATGCTGTAAAGCAGATTTTCAAAATGACACTATCTTACGAAAGTTTTCGGGTTTTTTTCTGGTATACTGAGTACTTCTTCAAAGCCCTTTATTAAATTGAAGCTCTGTTATCTGCCAATAAACTTCTACTTGTTTTCTGTTAAAACCTAACAAGTATATTTAATATCAGACATAGTATCAAGCTATAATGCTTACTGAATTATTTGTATGTATCAAATGTGCTTTTGCTTAGCACAGAAGAACTTCCTGGACAGTTCACTGAATATGACCTCCAGAGAGAGAGTATGGTATTTCACTAAATGTAGAATATAAGCAATTTTTTCATTACCTAACTTATATGAATGTCTTTATTAATATGTAAAACATTTCTGTCTCTGTAGGATTAATAGACTACAATTTCCATTGTTTTCGAAAAGCCATACAAGAAGTATTTGAAGTAAGAATGAAAGTAGTAAGATCTCGAAAACATCAAAGCCACATGCAAAAAAATAAAAGACCCACTCCCAATGGGACACCAAGAATGCCACTGTAACCGAGGTTTTCTGGCAGTGTGGCAAGCAAAGTTGATGTGACTTCTGCATCTCATTGCACTGAGTGAAGAGGAAAACAAATGGGACTGATGTATTATACGAATTTTCCCTGAACGTTCAGAAAGCACTGTTTAAATATTTTTATCCAATCAGTTTTTTTCATATAGTGAGCACTTTGAGCAAAATGTTGTATATATAAACATTGAGATGAACACTTGTAAGAATTTTCTTAATATATGCTGTAAACCTTTTTCATGCCATATTAAGAAAAAACAGCTGTGACAGAAATACTGGGTACATAATTTGCACTTTTTCATGTTTTCCTTGTGGAGTTGGACTTTGATAAACTTAGTTTTTATGGTGATTTTGATGCATGGTGTCAGGCAAAATGTATGCTGTAGTTTATTTACCTGCTACAATCAAATTGGTTAGTAAACAATTAAGAAAACTTGGTACAATGCCTTTTAAAATTTGTGACAGCTAATGCCTACATTCATACGGATCTAATTTCATATATTTTTCAATTTGTAAACTGAAGAATAGTATTGAAGTATTACAGCAATAAGCACCTTACCAGGGATCATAACTGGTAGGTAAATATTAGCTTTTATAAAACAGGCTTTTGGCCAAATTTCATCCGGAGTTCTCTATAACACTGGTCATGCCCTTTCTTGGGTCTGTTTTTATTATTTACCTCAGCATATACCACTAAAATACCTTTCTATAAAGACGATCGTTTTGTAAAATGGCTCTATGTTGCACTGGTATTTTTATAAGGCTTTAGAGGAGTATGTTGTATCTGTAAGGTTGAATTTACATTGCTACGTTTGTTTTGAGAGCCTGCACATGTACAGTTGGCGCAGTGAAGAATATGTATGTATTTCCACCCTGATGTTCTGATGTACTGATTAGTCATAAAGATGTGAGCACTGGGTTCTGATTCCCTTAACAGGGGTACATCTGTGATTGAAATCAAGAAGAGACCATTAAAATGAGGACTGGACAATCTACCTGCTGTAATAACCAGCGTACATCACTACTTTTAATATTGACTATGGGCAGATTTACGACAGGATCAGCCAGGACAGCAGAGCACTCTCAAAACCGAAAAAGAAGTAACACTTTCCAAGTTCTGTATTCAGTGCTTTTGTTTAATTAGTGATGCAAAACTACAGTTTCTAGTCAGAAAAGCAACTCTTTTTTTCACCAATTGCATGCGCAGTCCAGTGGTTTTGTTGGCAGCTCTTGGGAATGAGAAGAACTTGATCAGAATGGGAAGCAGCTTCCTGTACACCAGAAACAGGTAAGGGTAAAGGTACCCCATTCATAGTTAACATGTCCTTAGCCAAAATAGCTCTGGAGACAGGCAGGGAGATAGAATTTGAAAGTTTTTCTCGTAGCCAAGGTGAGTCATAATGCTGCATGTCTGTCAGTGAGTTAAGAGCCCCCAGTGTTTGCTGGCTTTTGTTCAACAAGGAAAGTGTGATAAGCAAGTCTAAGTTGTGGTTTGGATGCAAACACAGAGCTGCTGCATGCTGTATATGGGCACGTCTGGAAGCGCTAGTACCATACTGAATACAAGAGCTGGGAGAGCCAGTTGGCATGAGTGCAGGGGCTTTCCGCATAAACATCTGCCAGAAGGGAGACCAGTAGCTTCCCAACCCTTTACTGCTGTCTGATTCGTGTGATGTTTTTTGTTTGTTTATTTGGCATGAGCCTATGGAATATATGTGGAGTTCCTAGAAGAAGATACTAGTCCATAGCTCCGTCGAGATTGACTTGATAAGTAACACAGTTCTAGGTGCTCAGGAAGGTAAGAAATACTGGTAACAGTGAAAACCACTGGTCCTGGTGCTGGTGTGAAGGATAGTGACAGTAGATGTAGTCAAATCGGAGTGTTTCAAAAACACAGAGTTCCTTTTGGTACTGTCACCACCTGTCGTCTTAGTTGAGGGCAGCTCTTCTAACTATTCCCTCAGTTAAAGTAGTGCAAAACTTTTCAGAGTTCACCAAAGCAATGATGGGTAAGAGACAGCTTTTGGCACCTTTCCAGTCCACAGGATTTTCATTGAGTGCTGCCATAATATCTGGCCATGTGTTTGTCTTTCATTTTGTTGAGATCTGCCATTGAGTCACAATCTCTGTCTTTCTCCCTTCACTCCTCCAGGTATTGGTGGGTATGTGGGACTAAGAACACCTACTAGCCTCAGCCAGATCTTTTTTTTTAAATGTGTAAATAAAGTTTCTCATCCTAGTGGGTATGGTATGAATGATAACTGAATGTAGCTTCCATATATTTGGCCTGTGTTCTATATAGTCACGCATGCCCTTGTATTAGAGACTATCAACTTGTTTTAGACAGTGAAGTTAGCTCTTGTAGTCTCCTCTAGAGTTTGGAACAGACTATGTAGCATAATTTAGTGAAGGTGACTTCAATTAACTTATAAAATTTCCCACTGGATATTTTCCGAGTAAGCATAATTTTCATCAGATTACTTACTTTTCAAATATAAAATTGAAAGAATGTTAAAAATGCACTAGTTTTAGTGTTTAACTTTGGTATTTTCAGGTTAGGTGATCACTCACTTGGTTCTCTTTTGAGTAATCATTTTCTAATATTCCAGCAGAAGTGATTGAGCACTGAGGCATGCAAGGTTCTTTTTAAGAGCATATTTTAAAACATTTTCTTTTAAATTTTATTGAGATTCCAGTTTTTATTTTAAAGAAATTAAATACCCCATGTGCTACAAGAGCCACTTACACCAAGGCAGTGTTGAGATACCTTGTCTAAAATTAGAAATTGTGCAAGAAGCAATTACTTCCTAAATAGTCCAGTATTTCTAAAATACCTGATCCATGAGTCTCCATTTTTTATTTATCATTGGAGTTGACTAGAAAGGGACTGTTAATGAACTAGCCATGTTTTTTTTAAAACACTGGTTTACAGTAAACCCAAATCACTTTAGTATCACATAGGCATTTTAAAGTCAGGAGCTGAATAACTATAAAACATTGGTTCCAACAAATTGCTATAGTTGAGGGAATCTCTGTAAGTAATTCAACAGGCAGCAGCTCAGAGTATGTAAAGGATTCTTTGAAGAGTTAAAATGCACCTTTGAGCATGCACTGGAATGTGGCTATTTAAAACGTTACAGTGCTGGAATATGTTTCTAAAATCCTGTGATTACAGACATGCAGTACATTAGCATGGAAGTGTAATTGGCAGGAGCAAACTACTCTGATAAAGCGTAATTCAAATGGATCATTTGAGATCTCATATTTTGTGATAGAACAATTTTTTTAGCATTAAAACAAAAATTCTGGGGTTTCTTGCATGTGAAATTGCACTCCTGATGATTTTATGGTAAGGGAGTTCGTTCTTTGAAAGTACTGCAGTGATTTTTAATAGAAATGTTAACCTACAAGCTTCCTCCATTTCTATATGCATCATCAGATTAACTTGAGGAATTAAAGAAAATAACCCTAAATAGGTCATTGTATGCAGTAGCAACTGTTTGCTTTAATGACATATTTGCCATTGCTGTCATTTGCAATAGTCATTGTAGAATATTTTTTCTTAAATTGAACACTGAGAATTTTCCATTTTTGTACTGAAGTACGTACATGACATTGTCATGATTTTTGTGCTGCAGCTTTATCTCTGTCCTGTTCAATGGACAGATTATTAACAGCAAAATTTCTTATTCAGATTCTAAATATTATCAATAGCCACCTATTAATTTACTCAATTACAGATAGACACATCAAATTCATCCATTTCAGCTGTGTGGAAAACGAGAAATAAGCTTGGTTGGGAAGTACTTTTGGGCTCCTTTGATATGGTGGCATATGGTTGACATCCCACTTGATTTCTCACTGTATTAATATTTGCATATTAGCTCATGCACATATCTTCAAATAGCTGCATTTAAAAAAGACACTAGCAGATTGTTGCTTTTAATTTGTTTTCTTCCTGATATCTGCTATGTTACCTTTCTCAGTTTGCTATCTCTGAATTTCACATTTTGATATAACCAGGTCTGATACCCAGTCTGCTTGCTTCCTGCCACCCTTTTCCCTTTAGCTTGTGGGCATTATGAGCCACAGGCTATGTCTTGATCAAAAAGCTGCTGAAAAACTACTGAGTACAAAAACATCTAAATTGTATAAAATCCATTACATGCTAATAACATCCTTGAAAAGATTCAACATATTTATGTAATCCTGGTACGTATGCATGCCATAAAATATGTATTCATATTCAAGTTATGGTTCATTTTGGTAGTCAGATTTTAAAACATTTCTTCATCATCTCCAGAACATTAAAATAGAGAGAGAGAGAGAGAGAGAGAGAGAGAGAGAGATAGATGTATAAATACGTCCACGACAAAAAAAATCTAGTGCAGCAGTCTATCACAATGTCTCTTGGACTAAACTAACATATTTTTGATAAGGTTAAAGATTTTCATGAGACTAGTCAGAGAAGATACTCGAGTATTTTCCTTTTTACCTGCTGCAAGAAAGGAGGATTATTTATTTCAGAACTGTTCAATACCAGGAAAAAAAAAAAGATAAAAAAACCCACTGATGTCCTTTCTTAAAAAAACCCAACCAAACAAAACTGAGCCAACAACTAAACATGCACTAGCCTAAATTGAGAAGGGTTGGGATTACACACATGGATGAGTGCAAACATGAGAGAAAAGAAAAAAGTACAGAGTGGCCTAGTGTGTAGGCCAGAACATTTGGTGTATTCAAGCTGCTTTACATAAAATGTTCAGGTTAGACATTAGGATGAATTTCTTTACANGTCCTTTCTTAAAAAAACCCAACCAAACAAAACTGAGCCAACAACTAACCATGCACTAGCCTAAATTGAGAAGGGTTGGGATTACACACATGGATGAGTGCAAACATGAGAGAAAAGAAAAAAGTACAGAGTGGCCTAGTGTGTAGGCCAGAACATTTGGTGTATTCAAGCTGCTTTACATAAAATGTTCAGGTTAGACATTAGGATGAATTTCTTTACAGAAAGGGTGATTAAACATTGGAATGAGCTGCCCAGGGAGGTGGTGGAGTCACTGTCTCTGCAGGTGTATAAAGAAAGACTGGATTTGGCCAGACTGGGCGCCATGGTCTGATTGACTCGATCTCAAAGATCTTTTCCAACCTAATTGATTCTCTGGTTCTGTGAAAATGGCCAAGGAAAGAAAATGGGCTTATCACAACAGGATGCAACTCTGGGGAGGTGGTCTGGGTGAGGCTGGTTGCACCATATGGTCCTCAAAGGCCCATGTAGTAGTGCCCCAGCAGGGAGTAACAGGACAGTATCAAAGCTGCCTTTGCCATTAGAGCAGGATTTCCCCTTTGTGTAGGTTTTAGTCTCCACTCAGGGCACACTAAAAGCCATTCTGAACTGTGCTGAACTAAAGGGTAGCATCAGTACAAATATAAACCACATGAACTCATTCACACTGGAAATCAGAAATGCATCCTGTAGCATGACAGCAGCAATGTTCTGGAGCTTCTGCTCAGTGCAGGGAGAGCAAACAGCCTGACTATGTCCAAGAGGAGCCTCAGCTTGTCAGTGAAAATGGGTGTAAGTTGTGGTGTGTCAATTCCTCGAGAGTGCTAGTGTCAGGGAATGCTATAGTCAACTCACTTTCTCATCAGCACTGCAAGTTTCTGACCCAGATGAACTCATGTTTGCATTTAGGTGTTTATATGTCAGGTAGGTGTCTACTTAGCCAGTTTAATTAATGCATCACTGCAAATTTATGATCTTGGTCCTCAAAACCAGGCTGCCTCCTTACTCCTTCCCACACAAACCCCAAGTCTCATACCTAGTGTATGCTTCCTTGATACATACTGCCCTAGTCCTTCCTCACCTGGTATCCAGATAAAACAATCATCCAACAGTTTGGGAGCCAGTAATGTTTTCAGACTTCTTCACACCCAGGGTTGTGAGCTCTCTTCTGCATCTGGGGTCCCTCTAATGCTGCTGATAAAACTGCCTAATTGCATAGAGTGGTGGATGCCCTAGCAACAAGTTAAAAACCATTCAGCAGCACTCCTGGAGTTTCTGGAAACCCTATCATCCAGTGCAGTGGTATCATTCAAGGGACCTGACACCAGTGGTACAACTCCAACTTCTTTGAGGTTAAGTCAGCTGTGAATTGAATTTTCCCATTGTTTATGCACATCTGTATCTGTTTTTGGGGATACTTTGATAACGAGATCATTTGAGCTGTGGAAAATGTAGTCTGTTTCAACTCCTTTTGCAAAGCAGTATACAGAGAGGACAGGTGTGCCTTCTGGGAAATCCAGTAGAGCCAAATCAAAAGGTCCTGGGACCAATATCTTTGTCTCCAGACTCTGCACTGAGAAGTGGAACCATACTCTTTGTCTCTGCAATGCCCTTTTCAAAGACTGACTCGCCCTCTGGTGAGCCAAATGGTCTGATCCACAGATTGCTTCTCTTTCAATACTCCCTTTGCAGCTGCTTGAACTTCTTTGGACTTGCCAGTATGCTATTCATCATGCTGTCTTGGTCTCACACCCTAAGTGCTGAATGCAAGCTTTGCAGCAGAGGCACACAAATCAACTCCCTCCCACCCGTCCTGTTCCCCTTGCTCAGCACTGTTTCAAGCTCTGTTCCTTCAATAATTACATTTAATATTTCAATTCCACATTTTCTATCTAAAACACAGCAGTTATCATTCAGATTCTGCATTCTTCATGAAGTCCATTATGCAGAAACTTGAGTATTGGCTTTAAATTTAGTGTTCTCTTGACAGATTATAAATGCCTTTCTGCTTTACTCAGTCCACCCTCTCCCGTGAACTGAATGCATTCATAAAAGTTCCTCAGGATGGAAGAAGTTCTTTCCCTTCTCTTCCCTTTTTATATTGATACCATTAATAGTCTCCATGAAATCCAAGGTATAAGTCTCTATTTAGAATAGTTATGACAACACCACACTGCGCAATCACTTTTAGCTTTTATTATTTCTTTCAGAGTAACAAAATTTCTCTGCAGCCTGCATCCCCTACCAGTCTGCATCCCCATGAGTTGCTTTACTAACACCTTTCAGCAGTGGGAAAGAAAAAGCCTGCAAGCAGATACAGACAATTTAACAGAGTAAAGTAATAACTTATTGGTTAGTATAGGTAGCTATGACTAGCAAGCTACTAGACTAAGTATTACCACGCTCACCTCCCCCTGCAAGACACCAGATGAGTCTTCTCTGGCTCAAATGTTGCCAAACTGCCATCTTCTGACTCTGCTTTTTCCTTAGAGCATTTTATGCCTTTTCACATGGTTTCTTTTTCCTATGACTTTTTGTCAATAGCCCTACCTCCATCTCTGGGTCTGCCTTATCTTGCCTGGCTCTGCTGTTCAGCTGTTTCTCATGGTGTAGTGATCCCCTCCACATGCTGAACCAAGGCTATGGGGCTGTGTCCTGCCAGGGCTGGGCTGTGGAGCCCAAGCAGCTGCAGAGGGGAGTGACTTGATATCAGGTAGTGGAGATGAGGTCAGCATGGTCAGCTGGAGCCCAGAGAGCAATGCAACTTGCCAGAGGGTTGGCAAGTTCGGTCAGCAGAGCTACTCTCTGGGCTCTCCTGACTTGTGATGAGGGCTTTAGTCTGGATGCCCACATAGATCCCTTGTGTCACTGAAAGTGCTCTAAGCACTTCACCTGGCCTCGTGCTGCTGCTTGGTTCAGAAAGACACCAGTATCCCATACCTTTTTTGCTCTGTATGGATATCTGGCATACCTTAGGATACCTCATACAGCATCAGATGCTTATGTGTGGACAACTGAATCAAGCCCCAGATTTCCACTAACCATCTGAGAAAGTCCTGTGTGTCCCAGATATCTACAGGGGGTTGGTGAAGACAGCTGATAACTCAATATATCTTGGTTAATGACACCATAAGCTTACACCGATTAGTAAACACTTTTGAGGAGCTTTAAATTAAGAGGCTGCTCACCAGTCCTTTATTCCCATTGCTGAGTCAGTAGGAGCTGTATGCAAGCAGCTGTATGCAAGCAGGAACATGCAAGTTCCCATTAAAGTCGTGAGTAACACTTTTGGAGTGGATGGGATGGAAAGACTGCTTGATGGCAGTTCAACAGACAGAACTGACTGCTTTCCCTCTGCCTGATGTGTAATTGTGAGGACAGGTACTCCCTTCCCAGAAGGAAGCTAATGGGAGTAAGTTAAGGTGATGGGGTGTGCAGAGCAACTCACATAAGGAAAAAGTGACAAAAAGAAAATCAGGGGCCTGAAGCCCTAAAGATGGAGGATCATGAAAAACTGGCTGCATGAATCAAAGGCTGCGTCTGGCCTTTTCTCCTTAAATAGTGGCACAGGAGCAAAATACTTTTTAATCTGAGTAGTTTGCGACTACTCTCCCAACTATCTAGTGTGCTCTGCAATTTGCATAGTAAAGAATATGCATCAGAGAGAATTTCTGCTATTATCTGTAGCTGCTAAAGATAGAGTAACTAAATCAGGGAAGTTGAGAGTCACGAACAGCTGTGACTTGCACACAGCTTCAGCTTTGACTTGGGTCTTTGCACGTCTTCTGAAGCAGGAAACCATCTGAACTATTACAGCAATGATGCCAGAAGGCTGTGAGTCAACAGACTGGCATGACTCTTCCCATTCTTCAGGGAGTAAAGAAAAGGTGAAAAATATGTACCTTTATTTTGACTTCATATTGTGGAACATCTTGTTAGTCCACACTAACTGCACCATGGTCCAGATCGGGTACTCGTTTACTTTGTCAGTTAAAGCAATCTGGTAATTTCTTTCCCCATTCTCTTTCTTTATTTCTGAAGTAATGCTAATTAAAAGTCAGCTGGCAAAGCCCCCCATTTTGTGAGATAGTTGCCTTAGAACTAAGCTTGAAGAACAGACAGTAATTGCTTTACTGAGAAGCACCATCCATCTGTGCAACTGCTACAGGGCATTGGTTACACAATGCCATGCTTGTTTTCATCGGTGAGGAGGAGGTGCACTTGTTGAATCCAGATTTACAAGGTCTGAATTCACATAAAGGATTTTAAAAGCTGAGACTGGATTAGTCACAGTGAGTACCATAACGATTTCTCTTGCAAGTGAGTCATATCAGTTCCCACTGACAATATAGGCATATGAATATTAGATTCCTTAATTCCATTAGAGTTTAATTCTGCAGCCAACTGTCTGTATTGAAAGGCTGGCATTTTAAATGAGGCAAACCCCTCTACATTTTGTGAATTCGTAAAAGCAGGGTGCGATTGCTCTGTACAAAGATCTATTGTATTATCATAAGCTTTTGTGATCTCAAGCCTTCTCTAGAATAAATAATTGTATCTGAGTTTATGAGACAGCCAACAAAGCATATAAACCCCACTCTGAACTGACTTTAGGTAATCACTTAACATAGTATACACTGTTGAAATGCATCTTATCTCATACAATTATACGACCTGCACAGAGAAATAAATAGTAGTTCAGTGTCACATTACCTAGCACAATTCCCTGAGATCTGCAAGAATATAGACTGATGCATCAGACCTTTGTGCAAAAACTGAACGCCTGTGTCGCACAGGTGTTCTGCCTCCCAGAGAAAGGGGGGGTTTGGGGAGTAACTCCATCTTTGGGGGCTCCTGCTGGATGCTTCTTAGTGTCCATCACCCCAACTCTGCATGCTGACCTTTGTGATTCCTGTTCCTACTGGCTAAGCTCCCTTCTTGGACCTTTAAAACCAGTTCATCAAGAATCTTACTGTTAAAAATAAAAGGCTATATTGACTGAAATGCTTGTAATTCTTCAAAACTGAGGGGAAATGTAGGATACATTTCTCTGACATAGAGAGCTATGTATATCAGATGCAGCTATACATACATAGAAAAATACCTAACTAGGGTGGTCTAGAACACAGAGGACATAGCTTAACCCCCCTTTGCAGTTAACTGGAAAATGCAGGAACTTTTGAAGCATGATTTGTTGGGTAACATCTATTCCAGGCAAGATGAACTTCCACTTCTCTCCATTAGCTATAAAGTGAGCCTCAGGAAATCAGCTCAGAAATATGTATCCATAGTCTGCAAGTGTTCAGCAGAATTCTGCCCATATGTTTACTCTGACTTGGCCTTTGTTTCACAGTAGAAACACCTTCAATTGAAAAAATACATGTTTTATCAAACCTTATGATTGTCATTAATTTTGTAATACTTTTTGCAACAAAAGAGCCTATATGCTATTTTACTCTGAAGCTAGGTGGGCCTATGAGTCTCTTTTCATCCAAAGATAACTACAGAAAAGTACATAGAAACCATTTTCTCAGAAACCAGAAAAAAAAATTAGAAATGACTAGTGATTTTTTCCCCCACCAAAATGAAGCCTTACTTTAATGTAAAACATCTAACAAAAACCACACAATTTTTAATATTGTGAGTTATCCAAACTGGTGATTCTTGCTATCCTGCAACCATTTTGTTGAAGTTGTACAAAACCTTTCAGCACAGATTCAGTGCAGTATTAAATAACAAAATCTTTGTTGCAGCAGTGTTCAGGCAAACTTTCAGTTTCTATGTGCTTCAGCTGAGCATGTTTATTTTTTCACCAAGTTAGATCATATGACAGGATACACAAGTTACACGAAGTGCTGCCAGCATGTGGGATTTGACTGCAATTTTGCTACTATATTTGGTGTTTGGTTTTAAAACCCTACAAGTTCTAGTACAAAATGGCTTCTTCCTGCAAAAGTCTTAACAAAAGGCAGATATAAACACAAATCCAAATGGCATTTTTAGCCAGAAGCAGGAAGAGGAGGGAGGCTGCTGCTTCTGGACTGGCAACACTGACTGTGCAAGAGCTCTGCAGTACCTGCTCCTCATCTGCCCCAAGCAGCTGCCAACATGTCGGGCTGGGAATTAATTCCCAGATCTCTAACCGTATGCTGACTACCTTGCAGGAATCAGCAGTTTCATCTGGCAGCATCCACATCCTGCAGCTCTGACTTTTAACTATTAGGACATCTGAAAATGAAAGCAGTCTTGTACTGTCAGCTTTGCACGGTAGGTATCTCATGGCGATTGCCACAGCTCCCAGCCCGGCCACATGTAGCTTACTTAAATGGTGAAAATGTGCACCTCCTTTCAGTGTATTTCTCTTGCTTTAAGTCCATTCAGATTATTTTCAATAGTGCTTAGCTGTCATGCAGCTAGAGTGACTATATATCTTTTATAGCTGAAAGCCCAAGTTTCACATTAACGGCAGGTGCTTCCTCCTTCAACTATATTAAATGACACTGTAAGTGCATCCAGGGTCAAAGGCCAGAGCCCAGAAGGCAAAGCTGAACTCCACATTATGCTTAAACAGTTCATAATAATTATCACTTTCTATTATTCACATTATAATACCACTTGAAAAATTATCTTCAACTAAAATAGATCACAGAACTTTTTACATGGAAATCCAGATTTCTGAGTGCAAAATACGTCTCTCCTATTTTAGGGAAGGGCACAATTTAGTGACGGATCGTCCCAGAGCCCTTCTTTAGCTGCACAGCAAGATGTCTCTGGAAAACAAGGAAAGATGGGGCATACCTGCTAAGAACGACCAAAATGGTTTGTGAACCTGAGAGTCAGTGCCTGCAGGTCACCATCTCAAATGGTCAGAGCAGCCATTGTTAGCTAGAAATGCTGAGATGTCATCACAAATTGTTGGCCATTAAATGTACATGGGGCGCTTTTGTTGTAAAAGGGAACCCCAAGGTCTGATGCCATCTTTTCCCTTCTGTTTTACATTAATGATGCTTTATATTATTCATAATGCTTTGTCCTGTAAAAAGGACGATTGCTTTGCCCCTTTGAAAATTCTCCTAGTTGTTAAGGAGTAAAGATGCTTTCTTTACTTATTGCTTACTCTTTACTTATTACCACATCACTGCGCAACATAATAGGAAAGGGAAGACTAACACCTTGTTTTGTAATTCTGAGAACACGATGAGGTGAAAATAATGTACCTACTCATATGCTTTTATTTACGTTTGCCATTGTTGTTCAATCAAAGAGGGAAAGAGGAAAAAAGAACGAAGACATCAAAACATGAAAACTTTTTTTTTAAGATTATAAAGACTATAAAAGTAACAGATGAAATTAAGGACAATTCATTTCATACATGAAGTTAAGGACAACATGAGCTAGGTAAGAGCTTCAAGCTTACACTGTTGAAGACAAGCACCTAAGAAATTGTTTGTTACAGCTTGTACTGAATCAAAAAGGAAATTGAGACTGCTGAAATTCTGACCACTTTAATTAGATATTGTCTTCGCTATAAATTCTTAAAAGTGCTATCCCAAGCGTATTATGTCTATAACCAGGTGGAAGAGAAACAGATGTAGATGCAAATATCCCTCTGGGCACTGTCGCATGGAAAAGGTGGTGATCAAGTCAAGCTCTTGCTAATTCTTGCCTAAAATAACAATCATTGTCGTATGACTTCATTTCAGTCTTTCATGATCCTGAAAACCAACAGACAAGATGCTACCAAGCCTTACAGTAAAGTCTTTTGGGCGGGGTGTGCGTTGGGTCTGTGGGGTCCTGGAAGCCCCCTTTCTAACCCCCAGTTTTCAAACTCATCGAGGTGCTGAGGTACCTCGCCCCATTACTTCTGCGGGTCGGGGCGGAGACGAGCGGGGATGCACAGGGGCCATCTTCACCACCGCAGCCACCGCGGCGCGGCCCCGCCAGCACCACGTCCCTTCCCGGCTGCGGTTCCGGGGCCAGGCCCGGGGCGGTGCCGGCCGGCAGGTGCCTCCCCCCGCGGTCACGGCGGGGCTGTCGCCGCTGCTGCCACGTCAGGGGAGTGTCCCGAGGCAAGGCGGGCTGGGCCCGGCCCGGCCTTCCTCCTCCGCCCCCTGCCCCCGCCGCCGGAGCCGCCGCGGAGTGAGCGAGGCAGCGAGCGCTGCTCGCTGCTATGGAGGCCCGGTACAACCTCAAGAGCCCGGGTACGCGGCGGGGCCGGGCGGGGGTGGCGGCGACCGCGCCTTTACGGGCTGCTGGGACTGCTGGGACTGCTGGGGGCGGGCGGCGGAGCCCGCCTCGGGGCTGCCGGGGGTGGCGGAGGGCTCGGGGGCCGCTTGCCGGGGCCGCGGCGGTGGGTCAGCTGCGCCGGGGCGGTGGCGGCGTTTAGGCGGAGGCGCAGCGCAATGGCGTTGAAACCTCCCTCCGAGCTGTAATTCGGTTCAAAACACCGTGACTGCCAGGTCTGTGTGTGTGCGTCTGTGTGCCCACGCGTTTTTGCTGGTTCGTGGAAGCGTACCTTTGAACCTTTAGTCAGGTCGCTGTGCCCTGTTCCCCCGGGCATCGCCTCTTCTCCGAGTAGGTGCGTGTGAGGGGACGGATTGCTAAGGATGACTTGGCCTATGTGGCATTAGTTTGTTTTGCAGAAGTGTTGCTGTACAGGCTGTATTTATTTGTGTGTGCGTGTTTGTTGACATGTTTGCATGTTAAAATTCATGCCTGTAACTCCTGGGCTTTCTTTTGAATCCTTGAAGTGAGAGGGACGCCTCAAGAGATGTGGGCGATGCCATGAGAAACAGCGCTGGAAGGGAAGGTTTTGGTTCCTAGGAAGCAGATAGAGGACAGGCCTTGTCCCTCCTGATGGCTGTGTTGGAGCAGTGGCCTGTGACCGGCTGCTCCCGGGCTTCACCTCCTGGGAGCGGCTTGCACAGACGGAGGCCTGACACTGCCGAAGCAAAATCTCCTCCACAGCTTCTAAGGGCTAGTTGGATTTGTGTGTTGGTTCCTGTCCTGCCCCTGGTTTTGAGAAATAGGCATTATCAGCTTCCTGTTACTGTGATAAATAGTGGCTTTATTTTTTAATCATAGCGTCCTGTTACCAGCATGGGAGGTGGGGAGAAACTGAATGTTATGATGATTTGTACCTTACAAATGTCAGTGACAGGCTTGTTTACAAACATATCTCATCGGGACGATGAGATCGGGACGATGATCTATTGCTAAATTATCTCCCTTGCCCTCACACCCAAGTTGCATAACTGAAAGATAAGAAGGATCACTAAACAAATGATGAACTTGTTGTAGTTTAAAATACTGGGAAGGAACACTTTTTTTTTTTTAGGGAAATATGCAGGATATGTGGCATATGTGACTTTACAAGGCCACACAAACATGCTCACTAGTTGTGGTTTGCCACGTCATGGGAAACTGGTGGTGTGCTGTAGGATGAGCACCTGGGATCTGGGTGGAGAGGACAAATACTTGTGGCTTAATTTAGGCATGTTCTTCCCCTCTCTTGTTACTCCTCCCCCATATGTTCAAGAGAAAATTACCTTTAATTTTCAGCACCTGTGCAGTTCCGTAGAAAAATGAACTTTATTTGGCAAAGATAAATTTCTCATCAATGGCTTAATATTACTTCCCCAAATAAAACATGCTCTGTTTCATAATAATACATTAAAGTATTTCTTTCCATGTAGATGCTGAAAGTTTATAAATTATATAAATAACTTCTTAAATCTCTCTAACAGGATATAAAGCTTTGATTTCAATAGTCAATATGTGTGAAATCTTTCACTGAGCAGATTGGCAAAAAGGTGTTGGATAAATATAAAAAAATATTTTTAAACAGTTGTCCATTAAAGTGAGTTGACTGTAATTCTGTACAGGCATTGCTTTTAGTCTGGCACTTTACTTGCTAACCGTGTAGATAAGCACGTGCAATGACTTAATATTTTTGTGTATGTTTTACAAATTCCTATCTTGTTACAGTTATGTGTGCAGTTTAAGGATGGTATCTTTACTATTCGACTGCAGACTTAAGATGGAACTGTAGAGTATTCTAATATTAAGGTGGTTAATAGATTGCAATTAATAAATTAATAAATGCACTAAAATACATAGAAAGAAGTCCACCATATTTTCTCTTCCAAGGGCTTTCGTCATCTGTGGACTGAAGGGATTATTTGGTAACTGAGCTCTTTAAGGCTTTAGAGCTAGTAGCTGTCCTTGTAACTGTTGTTGCTTTGACTTTAGTAGAGGAAGAACCAAGCTGCTAACCTTTAGGTCAGCTTTAGGGATTTGGAATGTGCTATCTTGAGACAGAGTAGAAAAAGTAGTCGTTTTGTACCTGTTCTAGAGGCTTCTTCTGTTGAAACCTACTTTTGGACTGGAGCAAACTGGAACTGGTGACTTCTGTCTGCTGAGCAGTTTTAAAAAAGGGCAAATACTACTTAACATTTTAGTACAAGTTATTTTAATGAAATATCATAAAATTTTGATTTAAAAAACCCTGTGCTTGTAGTGATTTTTATTTTAAAGCCAAATTCTGCTGTAGAGTTGTGAAGGAGCAGAAGTTCATATGTGGTTAATACATGGATCCCTCTTCTGTGAATGGGTGTGCTAGACCAGCCTGATGAGTGGGGATCAGTTAGGCTCTCTAGTGCTGTACTTTCTGTGTGCTGTCAAGCAGAGCACAAAAGAGCAATATTGCTACACAGCTTTGTCCTGCTGCTGATTGCTCCTAGGCAATGTGTTCACCTTCTCCCTTATGCCGGTTTCTACAGCTAATATTAGTTCATGCCAACATGTCTGAAAGATGGTAACTCTCCACAGCACGAAGGAAGTAGTTGCTCTGCACACCATGTCCCAGTTGCTGAGAGGCAGTGCAGCTCCAGCAGGTCTCGGTTTGCCATAGGCACAGGCCATGGCCAGTGCAGGTCTGGGATGGCCAAGTGGCTGCTGGCTCCTGTCAGTTACCCTCTGTAAAGGCAAGGAGCTGTGGGGGAATTCACCTGATGCTGTCTTCTTACACTGCCTATGAAGTTGATTTTCTTTTTTATTTCTTCCAGAAAATACCATTAATTTCAGAAGGGAAGAAATTTCACACTCCACACTTCAGGCTTCTTTGTATTGCTTCAATAAGGCAAAGCCTTGTAAGCTGTTGCTTCATATTTTTGTGTGTATTTTTGGCACTTGTAAAAGGGCAAGCTATTTTCTGTTGTAGGATTTCAGAATGGATTAGTCAATGTATATCAGCCTGCTACCACATGGCTGATAAACCTCTCCCATCAATATTAAAGCTCAGCTGACTAAAGCACAAACTTCATCCTCTTCATGCTTCAGGAACATCCCTGTTTTCTGAAATTTATAAGACAGCTAGTTGGAATAATCTCTACTTTTTTTTTTTCCTAAGAGCTGTGACCCGTAGCCTGCTGTAGGATCAGACACCAGGTCTTGTAGTTGCTGTTCTTGTAGTGACAATCTCTCGCTTTCACGTTGGCTGGGACCAGGCCAACGTCTGAGCGGGTATTAGCACAGACACCTGAAGAATTCTGAACAGCTACTTAGAGTGCCTCACGCAGAGCCTGCAAACAACAGTGCTTTTTATATTGTGGGGGGCAGGGTTTGCTTTGTTTTCAGCAGACCACCTGATTGAGAATTTGATTAGTGAGGGCACTGGAGGCCTGAGGAGAGCACGTGGAGGGAGGCATGGTATGTGTCCTGCCTTTGTTGCCCAGGGGTGGTGCTTTGGGATCTTGGACACACAGGGAATTAACAATGCCGAGATTGTGATCCTCTTAGCTGTCATCTTCAATAAGATGGCTGCTTTTCCTACAAACTGTACTTTCTCCACTCCACTCCATATTTTGTTCAAGTAAGTGTTCTGTGCCAACAAGCATGCGTCAGTTCTTTGTTAACAAAACAGAGCTAATAGGAAATAGCCAGTAGCTACTGTGCTGCTAAGTACTTTCTGTGTATGGAATAAGGATAGATTGTTTAAAAATAAAAAGTTGAACAGATGTTAAAAATGTATTAAGGCTGAAGACGTTGTTTGATCTTAACGCGTTCAACAAGCACCTTACATTTCATAAGTTTCATCTCTGTTTTGTGTTGACTGAACAGTTCTTTTGAATTGTAACTACAAGGAGAGTACTGTGTGTCCTTCTGCCCTTAGGGAAAGGAGGACTAAAGGTTGGCTGTTTCTGAGGGTGAGAGGAAAGCGAGACAAGACTAATTAAAAGTTTTGGTTTTTTTTTTTTAATATTTGTTAATATTTCATGTGAGTACAGGAGGCTTGTGGGTCATGTGAAAGAATGTATGTGAGGCTGTGAAGATGTAAAGCAGCACTTCAGGAGGCTTATGAGTCTTGAAAGAGGATGTATCTGAGACCCTGAGGATGGAAAACAGCTGGCCTATTTCTTGGGAAATGGTGTTTCCATTTGTTTTGTAGCAGAAGTCAAAGGAACTGCCAAAGGAATGTCCCAGTCTTGGCTGGGTTGGAGTTAATTTTCTTCCTAGTAGCTGGTAGAGTGCTGTGTTTTGGATTTAGTATGAGAACAATGTTGGTAACACAACACACTGGTGTTTTGCTTGTGGCTCAGTAGTGCTTACACTAAGTCGAGGACTTTTCAGTGTCTTGTGCTCTGCCAGTTGAGGAGCAGCACAAGAATCTGGGAGGGAGCCTGGGCAGGAGAGCTGACCTAAACTGGCCAAAGGGATATTCCCATGCCATAGATCATCATGCCCAGTATATAAACTGGGAGGAGTTGGCTGGGAGGGGGCCAGTTGCTGCTGGGGGATGTGCTGGCCATCGGTCAGTGGGTGGTGAGCATCCCTTGGTTTTCTGGGATTTTATTTATCTCTCTCTCTTTTTCATTACCATTATTATAATTTTTTAAAATTATCATTAGTATTATTATATCTTACTTTGTTTTAATTTTTAAACTGTTCTTATCTCAACCCAGATGATTTACCTTTCCCTCCCATATTCTTTGCCACCAGAGCAGAGCACAGGGAGGGAATGCACAAGTAGCTGTGTCATTCCTGATTGCTAGCTGGGGTTAAACCAAAACACTAAATTTGAAAATAAAAGCAATTTTAGAACCTATGGCTGCCTCAGACAGTTGTTCCAGTTCTGCAATTACACATTTTGATTTTGTAAGAACAATTATTTTGTATTGTTTCATGAGATCAGCATAAAATGGGAACTTGACTAATAAAGAATATCACAGCAGTACTGATGTTCAATGATGAGCAACTTGTCTCCGTTTGTTTTCATTTAGACAAAGTGTGATTTCTTTAGTATGAAGAATAGTGTTCTGTACTTCATGATGTTTAAAATGATGTTGAAACCGTAGGAGATTTTGGTAGACATGACTTTAAAATGGTGATGTCCATTGTTTTAAAGAGATTGAGACTGAAATTTTAACTCTCCTCTAGCACAGGAGGATGTAGTTTTTATAAGGTGGTCACTGGCAGTATGGAAAGGATTGTTAGCATTAGGGGTTGCTTCTTCTACTGCTGGCTTTCTGGTTTCAGAAGGCTGAAAAATGTGTAAATATCTGTAAATCTTTGCGTGGTTGCTGAGTTGGCAGAGCAAAGATTTGTGTAGTCCATTGAGAGGTGGTAGGGATACTTTGTAAAAGAGATTTAAAGCAACAGAATATGTAGTGTATTCTTCTCATCAGTAGTTTAAAGGACTTGCCCAACTGGAAGTTTTGTCTGTTTTTCAGGGATTTTATTTTTGGATGTGACTGGAATGTGTGTTTGTTTGGACATTTTTTTAACGAAGAAAGATCAGGTTCTAATGAAACTTTAGTTGTAGTCCTGATTCAAAATTAAGTGACTATAAACTGCTGTGCAGATTTTAATGAAAATATAGTCACATTTTTGTGAAATGACATACAAAAATGTGTACAGGAAATAAAAAATTTTTTTAAAGACGGATGTGAACTTGGAAGGGTTAAGATGGGGGCATAATGAATAAACAGAAGGAATGCAGAGGTAGAGAAGAGCACTAGTGATATAGAGCTCACTTGAAAATGTGGTAACTCGGGTTAATTTCTAGAGCAGATACCATTTAACACTCTATTCTGCAAAAGAATTGAAATTGATATTTCAGACTACTTGTCTCAAGCCCCCTTCTCCCCTCTTCCATTATTTTTAGTTTTCCAGTGGTCACATATCATTCAAAGGTTCTAAGCTGTCCAGGAGAATCACATCCACAAGGAGCAGGTGACACACAGTTACCTAGTGACACTGTGCAGGTTGCTGCGAACCTGTTAAGAGTTGCTGTATGTTTAGATTTAATAAACCATTCTCTAGAAAGTACAGCACTATTTGAAAAAATACTGTTCTCCCATTAAAAAAGAACTATTGTAAAAGTATTTCATAACTCTCCCATCTGCTGTGACTCTTTGCTTTAAATGTGTTTTCTTGCATGTTTAAGTGACCACATCACTTAGTGGGGTTTTCTACTGAAAGCTCATCAAATTTTGTCATCTTACAAGAAATCCTATGTACTTTACGCATGAACTTAATCCTAGGTTTTTTTAATGATGTGATCCATTCTCTATGCAGTGGAACTACTGACAGTGTGATTCACTGTTACTTTTCCCCTCACATGAAATTTAAACATACCTTTAATAAATGTGATTTTCTTGTGAATACCAGTGCAGGCAGTTTGGGTTGGTGGTGCTTTGGGTTGCTGTGGGGACTGGTGGCCTCTGAAGTCACTTGATGGTTACACCAGCCATGGGTCAGGCACTCTTGGCTCAGTGGTCAGGTATAGAGTGGAGGAGGGGGAAGGAAACAAAGTCAGCTGAATTTAAGAAAACCCTCCCAAAATATTAACCATGCATATAAATGAAGGGCCTCGATGCTTGGGTCAAATGGATTAGGTGGTTTCGATTTTTAAAATTTTTCTATTATTATTGTCTAATATTTTTCCTAATTATAGATAGTAGCATCATTAATAGACAAACACATAACAAAGATGACTTGTGTTTTACTAATAGCTTAAGTGAATTGAGTAGTTATAAAAGTTTCTCTGGGATGAAGGGTTTTATGAGAGTTTTACTTCCATTGGAAAACCTGTATTCAATAAATAAATTGCATCCTTACTTGTGCTGTTTTGGTCAGCAGAGCCATGGGAAAAAATTACTACTTTTTCTGTATTTCTCCTGAGTAGACCTCTAAATCTTACTTAAAGTGAAAAAAAAATAATAGCAGCCATAAATAAAAAGGTAGAAAACATTTGCCAAAGCAGTAAAAGCTGTCAAGTTGTTTTATTCCTTTTTTCCTAGGTTAGATAAGTCAGCTTGAAAGATTAAGAGATCTCTAGCTTTGTGGCAGCTGTTTGGATTCCATTATTTATTTGTTCATTATGTACTTTCTTTTTCAACCAGTAGAATTGAAAATTGGTAGAATGAAAGGTTTGCTATCCATTTGAAGAAGGTACTGTCATGCACAACCTTTTTCTTTTAAAAAAAGGCATAATAATTTACGAAAAGAACACACTGATGTTGAAATCCTGTCATCCCTGTAAGGAGTAATACTGACTTTAAAACCTGTCTTTGACAAATAAAATGTCTTGATTTTTCTATTTTTGGCTGAATTAGTGGTACTCTGAATTTATTGACAGTTTGCAATTCTTTATTTCAAATGGGCCCAAACCATTCTGATTTTTCAGAATTGCCATTGCCTAATGTTTACTCAGTGACTCAGTGTGACTTAAGTGGGTTGAACTATTTTGCATCAAAACTTTTTTTAATGATGTTTGACTAGGAATGTCATGTACTTGTTACAGGCAGACTTTGTGTATTATTCTAGTTTCTTCCATCAGTTTTCGGTAGGAGGAACCGTGTTCATGAATACCGCAGCAATGCTTAAAGAAGGAACAACTTCATGCTTTCTTCAGTGGATCACACGTTCTCAGAACAAACCTTCATCGCTCCAGGCTTTTCTTTGCAGCCTCTCAGTTGGCATTTTTCAGCAATGTGGAAAGAGAAACACAGAATGGTTTGGGCTGGCAGGGATCTTTAAAGGTCATCTAGTCCAGCCTCCCTGCTTCAGCCAGGAGCACCTTCAGCTAGATAACAGCTCAAAGCTCTGTCCAACTTGACCTTCAATGCTTCCAGGGATAAGGCATCCACAACTTCTCCGGGCAACTTGTTCCAGTGTCTCATCACCCTCACTGTAGAGAGTTCCTTTCATATATCCAATCTAAACCTACTCTCCTTAAGTTTAAAACCATTGCCTCTTTTCCTGTCACCGTTGCCAAGTTTCTCTCTTACAAGCACCTTCTAGGTATTGAAAGGCCACCGTAAGGTCTGCCCAGAGCCTTCTCTTCTTCAGGCTGAACAGCCCCAGCTCTCAGCTGTTCTTCATACACATGCTGCTTAGAATAATAGAAAGGCTTGGGCTGGAAGGCACCTTAAAGATCATCTAGTTCCAACCCCCGTGCCATGGGCAGGGACACCTTTCACTAGACCAGGCTGCTCAGAGCTCCATCCAACCTGTCCTGGAACACCTCCAGGGATGAGGCATTCACAATTTCTCTGGATAACCTGTTCCAGCGCCTCACCACCCTCACAGCAAAGAACTTCCTCCTAATATCTAATCTAAACCTGCTCTCTTTCAGTTTGAAGCCATTTTCCCTTGTCCTGTCACTACATGCTCTTGTAAAAAGTCCCTCTCCATCTTTCTTGTAGGCTCCCTTCATGTACTGGAAGGCTGCAATTAGGTCACCTGATATATTTTTAAGATATCCTAGGCTGCTTAATACTGAAAACTTCTTTCAAGCAAATTCTCTATGGTATACAAGAGCTAAAATAGATTTTGCTGTATTCCATGCCATGAGAATGGAATAATATTTTGCTCTAATAGCTTTCCCTCAGTGAACATGGGTGACTGCGCATGATGCTGTTAGGGGGGACTGTATTCCTTTTCTGTCTTGGTCCCTTGACAGGGAAGTCTCAGTAACAGTTGTCTGCCTTGTCCACGACTGTTCTGTCTTCATTAGGCTTTGTTACACACATGCTCAGTTTTCTAATAGTTACCCTTTTGCTTCATGGGATGTTCACTCCTGAGTTAGCTCATCGTGGTGCATGCCACTCTTCTGCAGAAGGCAAGTGTCCAGGCTTACTGGCTGTGAAGCAGTGCTGGGTCCAAAGCCTTTTCT
This sequence comes from Atrichornis clamosus, assembly GCA_013400975.1. Classification (NCBI taxonomy): domain Eukaryota; kingdom Metazoa; phylum Chordata; class Aves; order Passeriformes; family Menuridae; genus Atrichornis; species Atrichornis clamosus. Next base: position 40,150 of record WBMZ01005383.1, read on the forward strand.
GGTCCACACTGGTTTTCTTATTATTCCTCACTAACAAACTGGTAGACCTTAATGAAGATGAAAGAACAAACTGTTATTCAGCAAAGCCCGAATGCTGCTGCCTGTGACGTGACCTGGTGGAATCTGCACGGTGTTTAATTGACACCTCCCTGTGGCAGCAGCATAATTGGGGTAACTGGCAGCAGCAAATTTCCACTTAATCTGTTTTCTTTTGGGGTTGCAAGAAGTGACATTCTCAAACTTTGAACTGTTGTTTATAGCTGTCCAAAAGTTTGAAGGATGAAAAGAACTTTTCACTGTAGATTGGAAGAAAAATTCCTGTGCGAGAAGGTTAGAGTTTTTTATTAGGCGTTAATCTGTGATGCACATGAGGGCACCTGGAAGGACAAGTGATGTAACAGAGCTTACTAAAGAGGTCAGACAAAGGAGATGCATATATAGACGCATGAAAATATAGATGATGTTGGTATTTCCGAAGCAGAAGATTGGAGAAGTTTATTAATGACTATCCTGAAGTTACGATAGAAGAATACCTGGGCGGCCACCCTCAGTAGCAGGTTCAAACTGCAAAGGCTGTGGGTCAATTTTGCTGGCTGGGCGTATGCGTTTTCAAATCTAATATAAAACTTCATTTCTGCTTACTGGTGATGTGTTGGTTTCTCTCAAATCTTACTGTGACCTCCTTTTGAAAAACTAAGGGAGTAGTCATGTAATTGTCGTGGGAGGTGTCAGGATAAAGCTTTTCAGCAGTTGTTAAAGAAGCACATGATGTCCTTTATCATAAAATATTGAGGTTGTTAGCCTTGTACATCTTGTAGTCTGAAACTGTTAATGACATGTATGTTTTTCCTCATGTCTGGTGCATTTATTAATATAAAACTACTTTAGTCCCAGTGTTCAGTATTGAGAAACTCTGCGACCATGCAACATATTTTTTATAACTTTGTATAACTCATTTAAGGTTTATTCATTGTAAGTAATTTATAGTGTCTTCAATTATGAACTCCAGTGAAATAGCTGGAATATGCTGGAAAAGATTAGCTAGCTGAAAAGAGTTCTTAAAGAAATGTTTTGTGTATTTTTGTATGCAATGCATATTAATTTATTTTCTTCATTTTCATGTCTTATGCTTTCTTTTTTTTCAGCTGTCAAACGTTTGATGAAAGAGGCTGCAGAACTGAAAGATCCTACAGATCATTATCATGCACAGCCTTTGGAGGTTTGTTTCTCTATATGTTTGCAAGAGCTTGTAATTAGGCAGTTTTATTCATATATGCTCTTAACTAATATATACTTCTCTACAATGCACATATTTAAATATACATATTTAAATGCTAGCAGAACTTTTTTTTTTGTGATGGAAATCAGCAGCAGAGTTGAACCTCAGTTGTATTGTAGTTCCAGGTTGTTAGTGAAAGTTCACGATAACAGTTTTTCATGGCACCTGAATAGTTTTATAGCATGGGTTTGTTTATTCCACCATCTCCTTCATATGACTATGTAAATACATAATATTTAAGTCAATCTTTTTATACCCAAACCTGACATCTGGCTCAGTTGCTGAGTTGCTCAGTGAAACACTTAACCCTGCATGATCTCTTGAGGATTGCTCAGATTATAAAAATCTGTGAAAAACATAAATGGGTGCAATTCTGGATGCACTGTAAGAGAGAGAGATTTCACTTAAGCAGTAGCTTCTTGTCTAAACACCCCGTTAAGTTTTTGAGCTGAGAGGACAATGAAGTTCTGGTGGTTAGAAGCTTGAACCAAAATCCCTTCCGATTTCACTAGATTAATTAAAAAAGGCGGTGTTCTGTGGTATTCAATTGGGAGGTCTGATTTTGCTGTTCACAGAAATGTATAACATGCTTAACATGGTTACATAATAATGCATGTTCCTCCACGCTGTAAAGTATACCGTATTGTCTACTAGTTTTTATCTGTAACTTGTGTTTCCCCTTCCTGTGCTGAGATATAAGGTTTAATTCATGCTGTTATTTGTAACCTACATGAAGATCTTATTTCTGGATTAGAACAGTGTCAGATGAAGGGAAATGCTGGAAATGTTGATAGTTACCTCCTGTATTCTGAAAAAATTGTAACTAGGTGAGAAGTCCCAACACTCTAATTACCAGGGTTTAGCATTTGCTGAGAGATCTCATTCACGGACAACAAACCTCATTTGGACTCCTGTCCTAACAGTAGGAGTTGTTCTGCTTGTAAGTATTTAGTAAGTTGTTGATGTCACGAGTTCTGATACACAAAGCCCAACTCAAAACCCCAAAGAAATAACGTTTAAAGAGAAGTCATTTATGTGTCCAATGAAAATTATACTCTAAATTTCAAACTGTACCTGTTGTGCAGTAAGGCACAGTAGTTGTTTCAAAGTTGTTAGTGGAGAAGGGAGGATAGGAATTCTTTGGGGTGTGAGTCAAGTCCCTGTGTTGACCTGGGCATGGAAGGAGCTCTGGGGGGGCCTGTCATTAGTGTTCTTTCTTGGGGTAGGTCTCCCCTTGGTTCTCCAGAAATTATTGTTCACTGAGGCAAAGATCCAGTTTTCTCGTAATTGACTCAGTTTTCCATCTGTTGGGTAATAAAGCTCTTGTCATAATTTTTACAACTAGCATAAAGAATTCGGATAATGGATTTGAGGGTTTCAGTGAATTATTGTGTAAAAAAATTGCCAGAAAGCTACAGTGTTTTGTCCTTAGTGCTATGTTCTCTTAACTCTCCATTTGAATTTGGCTTCTTAAAACTTGTGCTGTGCACTGTTTCTTCAACCTGTCCTTTCTCAAGAAAACGGCATTGAGTTGCTGTGACAAGCTCTTCTTTTCTTTTTTTCTATTCTTCCATTGATGGGGGCATTTTAGGATAATCTTTTTGAATGGCACTTCACTGTTAGAGGCCCTCCAGATTCAGATTTTGATGGAGGGATTTATCATGGACGAATAGTGCTACCACCTGAATATCCCATGAAACCACCCAGCATTATTTTGCTGACGGTAAGTAAGCATGCTTACTAGTTTTTCCTTTTTATGTGATCAGTTTAACCATAGGGTCAAGAGAGAGAGATTCTTGCCATTTAACATTATGTTATTTTTGTAAGAAAGGTGGCATAGTACAGTTGAAGGTCAGAAGTCTTGTCTTCCAAGGTGATTTTGGTAATATGTAATTGCATGAAACTTTACACTTAATAAATGGAAGTTTTTTCCTCCAGGAGAAATCAGACACTGATGTGATTGTCTAACCTGTTCTCTCCATGGGCCCTCTTGGTTTCTGTTGAAAACATTGATCAGATGTAGGAAGGCAGACCTGTAGTTTAAGGCAAAGGCCCTCCTTTAGCATAGTTTTGCAGAAGGTTTTCTCCATGCATAAAACTCTTTGTTCAACAAGCTGAATGCCAATTTTGTGAGGTTGGCAGTAATATAATTATCACTTATTGTTTACATATGGAATTTTTTTGATCATGATTTTTGCAACTTCTACCAAAACTCAAGAGTTAACTTCTAGCATGTTTTATTGTATCTTACTTCATCCTTTGAAGGCAAATGGCAGATTTGAAGTGGGGAAGAAAATCTGTTTAAGCATCTCAGGGCATCATCCTGAAACATGGCAGCCTTCATGGAGTAGTAAGTAACACTTACTTGGAAAATGTCAAACAACTTGTTCTTTAAACTGAAAAAAATCTCATAAAGAATGTTCATAGTGGAAAAGGTGACAGATCGAGTGAGTAAAATTATGGGAGAATTTGACAAATGTAAGGTCATGAAAGAGTGAAATAGAAGGATTTGGAGATGAGTAAATGCAAGGTGACAGGGTTGAAAAACTGAGGGGTGATGATAAGCTCTTCTTTATTTGGATGCACAAGCATTAAGAATTCTCAGACTACTTAAAATATTCTTTACGGAGCTTTTTTAAAATTGTTCTTAGGAAAATAAATCCTATTACTTTACCATGTTTTTGTATAATCAGTAAAATCAGCTTGAATATTAATAGAGGGGTGTTTTCAGTTCTTATGCTGTGGTTCTGAACACTCAGGAGGAAAGACAGTGTGGTCTGAGTTCAGAAGAGATGAATGTTTTCTACCTTTATTTTTGTAAATAGCAGCTTTACAAAAATTGAGAGTTGACACAATTCATCCAAGGCAATATGTTTGTGTTTAAGTAATTTTAGTTTTGCTGAATATGGAGCATCAGTTATTTCTTTGCATATCAGTTCCACTTCTAAAATATGTTGATAAGGTCTTAGGATTTTTCCAGCAGACCACTCTTCAACTTTTGTTAAGTCTCTTAGGTTTTTTTAAAGAGTAGAAAATACTGTGTTTCTTAGTAGAAGTTGTAAATATCCTGGATTTTGTGGTACTTATTTTGATGTGACATTTATTTAGCAAATCTACTAGCAAAGTATCTTGAATTCTTAAATTTCATTACTTATGTAAAACAAAATCCAAGTACAGATGTTGTCAAAAGAGATGCTCCAGATGACAGTTCTATTACAAGCAGTTACTAGTATTTTTAAATGATTTCCTTCCCTAGCATGATGACATAAAAGGAACAAATCCTGTGATACATTGCATAAAAGAAAACCACTGAGCACGTGTGCACTAAATGGCAGAATTAATGTCTCATAGGAAACACACACAAAAATAAGACTGTCCTGTGAACCTTCTTGCCTTCTTGCTGTCCCTGCCCTCCTCCCCCATTTATACGTTAGATCTACCTTACCTTTGTTTCTTCATTTTAAAGGTCTGGAACACTAATCTTGATACAACATTTTTATGACAATTGGTTTTTTCTTCTCTTTTGGCTGATGGCCTTCTCTTTGTTTGCGATGTGATGTTAAAACAAAATGAAGAAAGCCTTGCAATGTACCAAAAAAACCCCCAAATTAGTGCTGTTTGTATGAAATTCAGACTACACCTTTGGCCAGAATGAAGTCAGAACTGCAACTTTTCTGAGTGTAGAATGAGATGACATAACAGTTGTTTCTGCCACCTGGTTTATATCTCTGTTTTCCTGTTTTAGTAAGAACAGCTTTACTAGCTATTATTGGGTTTATGCCAACCAAAGGTGAAGGAGCAATAGGATCTCTAGATTACACACCAGAAGAAAGAAGAGCTCTTGCAAAGAAGTAAGCACTAAGTTTGTTACTGGAGGTACATATATATTCACTCACTTTTAGGGTAATGCATTGAGTAGAAAGTAAGCCAGTTCAGTCTATTCTCCTGCATTTATTCCAAATATAAAACAAGTTTGATGCTTTGTATGTGTAGTTGTTTTTTTCTCTGAATGTTGTGCAAACTTGGAACTTATGGTCAAACAAAATACTTTGAGATAGCTCTGTTCCTTCCAGCATTGTGTGGTCGTATTAGAGGTTTGTTTGAAATTCAAACTGGGAGATATAATTAACATTGTCATGCTGTACTAATTGCAGCATGGAGGGAAAATGGGTATGTTGGAATTGATAATAAGTGTAAGTGGGAGAGAAAACAACCAAAATAAAGATGTATCATTGCCCTTAAGTAAATAATAAAAATGAAATTATGACAAAACTCTGAAGCAACTGCTTCTTAATGATCTTTAGGAAATTAATTGAAGATTAGGTTTGTGACTATGATGAAGTTATTTGCTTAGTGGACAAAGGGAAAGCAGTGGGTGTTGTTTCTAGGCACTTTAGCAAGGCTTTTGGCGTTCTCTCCCTTATTGTCACTCACGAAGGACAGCCGAGTAAGTGGGGACAGTAAGGTGGATTAAGGAACTGGCTGAGCTGCATGGCTCAAAGGATTGTGATAAGCAACACAAAACCCAGCTGCAGGCTGGTCACTGTTGGTGTATTGCTGGGGTCAGTACTGGGGCCAGTGCTATCCAGTGTCATTAATTACCTGGATGCCGGGACAGGGTGCACACTCAGCAAGTTTGCAGGTGATACAAAACTGAGAGGAGTGCCTGATACACCAGAAGGTTGTCCTGCCATCCAGAGGAACCTCCATGAGCTGGAGGAATGTCAGAGGAAACTCCTGCCCCCAGAGAGGAATAACACCAGCTGACTAGCTGGAAGAAAGCTTGGAAGGGGAGGTACTGGTGGACACCAAACTGATCTTGAGGCAGCAGTGTTCCCTTGCAGTAAAAAAGTCTGATGGTGTCCTGGGTTGCACGAGGAGAAGCTTTGCCAGTAGATCAAGGGAAGTGATCCTTCTTCAGTACTCAGCACTGGTGAGAGATCAGAAGTGCTGGGTTCAGGGCCAGGGCTGTGACCAGGTCAGGGTACAAGAAACATAAGCACTTCCTGAAGCAAATTCAGTGCAGTGCCACAAAGGTCACCAAGGGGCTGGAACATGGAGACAGTAAAAGAGCTGTAAGTGTTCAGCCTGGAGAAGAGAAGGTTCAGGGAGTCATATCCATGTGTACTAATATCTGAAAGGAAGGTGTAAAGAAGGAAGAGCCAGGCTCTTCTCAGTGGCATTCAGTAACAGGAGTGAGTCAGTGGGCTGGGTTGGTACTGCGCTGCATTGGTCTTGATACTGTGCTATCAAGACTGTGGTTCCTCACTGGCTTGGAGAGCTGCCTGCAGTGTGCCCTGTAGACAGATTATGTGTGGAAGAGAGGGAAGGTGATGTTCTCGCAGAAGGTGAAATTCCTGGACTGGAGGTGCAAGCTCCTGGGTCCAATATAACATTTGTAACAATAGTTAAAACTTTATCATTCATAATTTTAATTTGCTGCAGATACAAAATAAGTTTTTTAATTGTAAGAAGTTATGAATAAAGTATAAATAAAAGTAACATAAAAGTCAGTTAATGCTTTCCTAAATGACATGATAGAATATGTGTTAGTATAGATATTCTCAACATATTTTTTCGAGATGGTATGATTTGAGGCAGGGAGAAGTACTTGTAAGCTACTGGTCTTGCCACCACTTGTCTTTCTATAGATTCTTCTGCGAATAGTTTGTTTAAACAAGCACACAGGAACACTATGAGAACATGCTATTCTGAGCTGTGTCATTTGTGGGCAGGTCACAAGACTTCTGTTGTGAAATGTGTGGCACATCTATGAAGACAGCCCTCTTACCACTGACATCTGGAAGCGTGTCGAGCCAGGCGGACAAGGAGGCTAAAGAACTTGCCAGACAAATTAGCTTCAAGGTGAAGTCACTGTTTAAACCACTATCTCTGTTGTATAGAACTAGAAAAAAAAACCACTGAGGAAAAACTTGTAAATCACAGAAATATTCATCATTTCAGAAAACCTTCGTCAATCGCTGTGTGGAAGCCTGTTTTTTCAGTATAGTCTGAAAGAGGAAAATAAGAGTGGTTATCTTGAAATTTGCCAGTTAAGAAATTGTTCGTCTCAAGCATTGATTGATTAGTTTTAATTTTAGTGGTGAGCACTGTGGTAAAAAATGCCTAACTATGTTGCTTTTACTTCCACATTTTCAGACAATAATAACTTGATTAAATTCTCCAGAATTAGTCTTATCATAAAAGTGTTAGGAAAGTTTGGGCAAAGCTAACCTAAATTTTTTACCTTTGTGATTTTTTTTTTTTTTCCTTTTGGCTTATGGAAGGAATAAAACATATTACTACTGAAAAATGGTTGCAAATTCTTTTGAACTACTCTGCTACTATCTGAAGATACTGAAAGTTGAACTCTGGTATGGAAGTTGCTGTGACTGAAAAATGTGTTCTCTAGCTTGTGTCTCAGTGAAAGCAAGGTTTGTTTAGACAAATACATTCCTTAGAGAATTGCATGTTTTGCATGCACAGTGTTGGTTTTCACTGGGTTTTCCACTAAACTCTTAAATCAGCCACTAAGGAAGACTACTGTGCATGAGGGCAGGGAATCACAGTGAAACATATTGTGACAATGTGGCATTAGTGCAGACCACATCCTCGCTAAGGTCAGGGATGCTATTATGTCCCCTTTTATCACCAGTGTTCTCCTAACACTGTCCTAAAGACTACTATTTTTTTTTGTGTGCCATGAAAGTAAAGATTGTCTTCTACTGAGCATTACTGCTAGTTTTGCTGGACATGCCATAACACTTACGATAAAAACATCTCCAAATATTTTACAAAGAGGAGATGCAGGGACAGAGTTTTAAAGCTGAGCTACCTGGAGAAGCAATGAAATATCTGTTCCTGGCTTTTTTACAATATGTAAGGGTTAAAAAGTGTAGGATTTTTTTTCCTTAAGAACTGCTAAGGTTCATCAAAGAAATTCTAGAAATATCAGAGTTTGGTGGGGGTTTTTTGTGAGGAAAACCTCATAAATTACATTTCATACCTTTTCCAGTTTTAAAATGAAAGACTTAGGGACATCAATCTTTAAAGGATATTGGTACTTTCCATGTATCTGTATGCTTAACACCACCTCCTAAGAACAAGTGCTTCTCAAGGAAAAAATGAGCAAAAGCCTCAGTTTTCTACAGCCTTTTACAATCCATTGTGGATTTTTTTTACAAGGTAAATCACTTCTGTCCTCTGTGCCTTTCTTCCCTTCTCAAATAAAATTCTAGGGATTGGGGTTTTTTAAGCTTCCTGCTTCTCTGCTTTGCTTGACTTAATCTGTTTGATGTTAGGCTGAGGTGTTCAATTGATGTGTTTGTAATAAACTAATAGTATGAATTACTAGCAGGAAATACAGAAGTTTTTAATCATTGGAAACATTTCATGTCAATTTATGGGGTCAGATTTAACATCAGATTGCTTATTGAGTGTATAATTTCAGACAGAGTCTCTCTCCTAGCAAACATACTAGCAACCTCTGCATTACCTTCATCCTTAAAGAAGAGCTTTCCTAACTTTTTCCAGATGATTCTGGGGTTGTGAAAAATTGTTTCATACCACCTTTAAGCAAAATGGTAACTTTTAAAAAAGCCCCATGTGTGGTATTGAGATAGGAATTCGAAATTCAGGACGGGGGAAAAAACCCAACACATGTTCTCATTACAGGTTTCCTGCTTCTGTGAGCCACCACCTTTGTTCCTGTCCGTTTTAATAGAAAATTATGTTTTGTATCAGTTTTATATTGACTTCCAAATTGTTTTCTATATTTTTGGTGTTATAGAACATAAATTCCATTTCACTTAAAAACAGAAAAATAAATGACTAATAGCATATGTATGACTGTAAAACAATACGGTTTACCTACATGTTACCATCACAAGGCATATTTTGCAGTAAAATTAATTCTTCTCTCACACTCATTTTTACGTTTAAATATATTGGTCATCTTTTGAATGTTAGCCTGACTTTAGTCTAGATACTAGACTTAGTACTTTCATAAACTAAAGTAAATCAAATTCACATTTTGTAGTGCTTTGTAGAGATTGACAGTAAAGATGAAATAAGCTCATCTTGGGAAAAGCAAGAGTAGGAAAATCAGTGGTAACAGGTTCCAGGGAACTTAAAATTGGATATAGGAAAGAAAAATTCACCCTGAGGGTTGTCAAATACTGGAGCAGGGTATCCAGAGATGCTGTGGAATCCCCAGCTTTGGAGATGCTCAAAACTTGTCTGAACACGACTCTAGAGAGAGTTGAACCAGGTGACATCTAGAGGTCCATTCCAGTCTAAATTTTTCATAATTCTGTGTTGCTTTGATGATCCATATTTGAGTCATAACTTGCCTTGTCTAATATTAGAGTTCATAATAGTCACTAATATTAGAGCAAAGGGAAAGCACTGTTGTCAGATTTTACATGTTTTCAAATGTTAAATTAGTCTTCAGACTATTTCAGTGACATATTTTTTGGATTCTCTTGAGGTAATACATGTCATGAACAGGGGATTTAATTTCCTCATACAAAATAGTATCATAGAAGAATACTATATTGTGATCTTACCAGTTCATTATCACCATACCTGGTTGGTTTCTAATACACCATTTGTATTTCTTATACTTCTACCACCACTGCTTACATCTGCATTTGAAGACAGTTACTTGATTAGAAATTATTATAAAGATGACAAATTGAGATCTGGATACATGACTTGGGAGGTGACCTGCTTACTGATTAAAAATTGATCTGGTAATGACTTCATTATTTTTTTTTTTTTTTTTACGTGTAGATTTTAAAGTATTTCAATTCAGCACTATCCTTTTCCATTCCCAAGAGATTATTGCAGGCATATATATTGGGGTTTGTGCTCCTCTGTGTGTCCCTACTGCTCTCTTGTCTCAGACTTCCAAAAGCATGAAACCTAAATTCTGGGAAACAATGCCTAGTAGATATTTTGTAAATGCATATGAAAGCAGTATTACAAGACTTTTTCTTTTACTCTGTGGTGAAATTTTAATACGGAACACTGGTATGCACATGCTACCCAGTGTAGTGTCATGCATTTATGTCCACTCTGTGTGTGAGGCAACTTTGGTACTGAAACCAGTATAGCCACATTAAATCAGCACTCACCAAAGGCTCGTTAGTCCTGCTGTGGAGGAACAGGCTGTATTACTTCTCCTGTAACAACTGTAAGTCAGCATTGTCTTAAGGACATACAAAACAGAAGTTTTTAAAATGGTGTTATTCTGGCATAAAGTCCTGGATCTTCTAAAGAATTTTATTTTTTGTTCCATACATCTGTGCGTTTTTTGAATATTGTATCTGTTGTTATGTGCAAACAAGCTTTTTTCTTTTAAACCGTTGTTTGCACATTTATATTTAAAGAACAAAAGTTTCTTAAACTGGTTGCTGTGTGATTGAAATGCAATTGGCATACCTGATGGTTATGTTTTGGTAAGCCTTATATTCTCTATACGATAAAATAGACACTCCAAAATAAGGCAGATCTTTGTGGAGCAATTTTGATCTTGTCTGTGAAATGTACATACGTACTTCTTGTAGGCGGAAGTCAATTCATCCAGGAAGTCTGACGCTGGACCCTCAAACACGTCAGGACTGAACCACTCTGCTGCTGCACATGAGCCCCAGCAGGATGGGGCAGCTAGAGCATTCCCAGATCCAGCAAGTCCAATGGTATGGTCCATCTTTGAGCTTTATTGGGCATAGTCTGAACATGAAATTGGTCCACTTAAGCTGATTGGAGTCGTAATTAAGAATACGTAGTTCATATATTTCTTTTAGAACTTCTGCATACTTTTATATGAAATCTATGTGTAAATTTAACAGATAGTGTACTGAATCACTTTTAGAAATAGCAATCTCTGCTTCCACTTCCTTCTCCTAAAAACAATAAATAATGTTGTTTAGCAATTCTTGTTCCCATTATTTCCTTTAACGTATGGATTAACTGTTCATTAAAATTTTATGGTGTCTGAAGCACTACAGTTACCCATCTACATAAAGTAGCATGGGTTCTTTCAGTAGAATTCTTAGCCACAGGCAAAAAATGTTTCAGAGATAACCTGAAGCTTTTAAATATTAATTAAGATTATCTTCCTGCTTTCTGTAACTTCTTAAGTAAGTCTAAAGTATTCTTACTGTTTGAAGTATGTCCCTTATGTTTTAATACTGCTAGGTGTAGGGCCTTACATAAAGGTTTCGGAAGTGACCGAGGTCTGGTGAAGGGCCAAGGCAGCTGCTGTTATGACTGTTGCAAATTCAATCTAAATTCACTGATAAATTGCAGGCAAATCCCAGCTAAGCTGCCTTTTTTAGAGAGGATGGGGCTGCAGATTGGTTAAAAAACCTAAAACATGTCAAATAACATCAGAACATCTGTTGTGTGTTTGCAGCATATTTTCATGCTATGTAGAAACATAAACATGCTAATAGCGTACTTTTTCCCCACAATAAGGATTTTTCCAGATTGTTCAGGATTTAATAAACCATTTTATTTTATTCTTCTTACTACAAATCCTGGCTAATATAGTAGAATGAGCTAACATGCCAAGGCATTGCTGGCATTTTCTTGAGGACAGAGACCTTTTTTTAATTAATCACATTTTTAGGAAAACTGTTTTTATCAATTATACTGATTTAATAGTTATGATTAGTTTAATTTTCAGCAGAGCAGTCCCATAGGAAGTGAGACCTTTAAACATATAAATGTGTGTAAAATTGTTTATATGTGATTAAATGATAAGTGGATTCATGTTTTAAGTAATCAGACTGTCACATTCATGATTGTTACTTTTAGTTTGAAGCGGCACCTGTTTCTGAGCTGTCCCGTTTTGAGTTTTTGGAATTATCTGGAGCCATTCAGTAGTGAAAAAAGCCACACAGTGAAAGAAAGAAAAGTGTCACAGGAAAGACTATTTTAAGGAATTTGAGCTTGCTGTTTTTGTGTTCTTACTCATGCGAAAGTTGATAGAAATCTTTTCAAAGTAGGGCACTGTGGGCCTTGATCTGCTTATAAGTGTAAAAGAGTATCCATGCAAACCTCAGATCTTTTCTACCCAGCTGGGTTTCTTGCATGTGTAAAATCACTTTATTGGGTTAGTCCTTGTTGTGTGAAGACCTAATTCTACTTTATTAAGTTGTGTTAAGTTGTGTGGGCAACATCAAAATATACTTTTCTGTCTTCGTGGAAAAAAGTTTGCCACTTACCCTTCAAATATATGTTTAATTAAAAGCTATTGTAGAAAATTTGCTGTTGGGAATTTGAAATTTATGCCCTTTTGAGAGTATGAAGGGCAGAGGTAGACCCAGTGCTGAATCCTTGTATTAGCTTGTGCAATTCCTTCTGGTGTAGTAGATTAATGTGTCTAACTCAGAAGTCACGGGACCTTAGGTCCTTCTAGACCATACAGAGGTGCATATTAGAAGTAATCATGCAGAAAAAACGTAGCGTTACCTTTCTTTTGCTCCTAGAACAGTTGTAATCAGTCTTCATTAAAGACACAACAATAAATAGGTGGGGTCACCTCTAGGTGAAGGTAATGGACTCTGTAGACTGTGTTTTACTGCTTCATGGTCAGGTTTGTTCTTTCCAGAAACAATTCTCTATTCCATGCTTTTTTTACCTTTAACTTGCTCGAAAGAACAGGGATTTTTGGAATGAATTAATGGCCAGATACTTGTGAGCACAGTGGGGTCCTTTCTGGGATAGGCTTAACTTAATTCTTGTTTGAAAAGCACGTCAAAATGGGTCTCTGGTGTGGCATCACTTCATGTCCATTCCTCCATTCCACACAGGGTCTTATTCCTGAATAGAGAATTTCTCATTCCATAAGAAAAAAAGATATTTTGAAAGGATTATAGCCTCACTAACTAAAGAAGCACCAAGACCTAGAGTATTTCAATTAAGCGTATTTTTTTCAGATTTCAAAACTCAGTTTGACACAGTAGTGTATATTTTGGCAGTTATTGTATTAACAGCAATGATATCAGTGTGTTATTTAGTACCTTAGTCTTAGAGATTCTTGCCTGTGAAGAGACTTACTGTCTAATTGTTGCATGGGTGTGTTTGTGCTGTGGGAGAGGTGCAGTCAATGTTCTTGACTTTCGGGCTTTCCCTGCCTGACCACATCTTTCAGGTCATTTCCCTTCTTCCGCATTTTCTCTTGTCTATTTGCTTGACCAGCAGTGGTTGTTCCCATTCATGGTCCTGTCAGCAATGAGTGAAGTGTGCAACACTTCCGTAGATGTTGCACATTGGCTATTAAGATTTTATGTGCCTGTATTATTAGAGAATATTTATCCAGCCTTTAAATGGCTTATCTGAGAAGGAAGCCAGAGAAGGGGAAGGGTTTGATTCTCCTGCCAATGACGGCTGCTTCCCAAGAGAACCTGTCACAACAACGTTACCGAGGTTTGCATCTGCCAGACAATGAGTACAACAGCAGGAGAAGAAAAGGAACAATGCTGCTCTGGAAAATGCTGTCACAGCAGCTTGTAGAAAAGGATACAGAATAATCTTTAGGCATTAATAAGACTAAAACAATAGGCTACCTAAAGTATTATGCAACCATAGTATTTGTGAGGAGTCTGAACCCAGTGCAGAGAACACCTCTGACTGGACAACTTCTGACGATATATACGTTGGCTTTTTTTTTAATTTTGTGGTAACTGTTGATGTCTACTCAGGACAAAGTAATGGTATATTATTCTTGTTTGAGTATTCAAATTGCAAGCAAGGTACTGCTGAAAGTTGGCTTGATGAAAGTAATTACCCTTAGTATTAAGACAAGGAGATCCTTCCACATCTGAGCAAAATAATGTTTTTGAAAGAATATATTATAGATACTCAGGTCCAGCTTAAGTCATGTGCCAGTGGTCATCTAAATTTTGGTACCAAAACCCTCATGACAGTCCGTGGGTCTCACTAGTGGAGGCTGGAGAGCACTGCAGTTTACTGAGCAGCAGAGGCTGGTAGGCTGCATTGCTCTGTCTGCACCCCTGATTGCACTGACTAAATCCATGTGAACTGTTCCAGGTGCCTGAACTCCCACCAAACCTATAGCAATATGTTTGGTGTATTGATATGGAATGATGTCTCACCTTGGGGCTTATAATTAATGCATAAAGTTGATACTTGATAAGATTTATCAAGTGACAGGTAAAAACTGTGGTTAGACTGTTTTCTGATAACCTGGGAATACATTAAACCTCAGTACACCTGTTATTGAACAATGTGCTGTAGTAGTGACCTGCACTAATAGTAGTGGCTGGATGAAGCATTATGAGGAGTGATAAAATAAACAATGTAACTGAAACCAGCTATTCTTGAACTGATGAAGGAGGTTTCTGTCAGAAAATGAGGTTGTGTTCTGATGCATGAGATTTATAGAAGTCCTTACTTTTAATCATAAGTTCTGAATGGTATGTTGGTAAAAAGTGTTTCCCTTTATCACTGTTAATTAGTGTCTTAGTTTCATAATACTACAGCAACAATTTTAAATATGTCAGCAATTGAGAGTACTTGGCCCAACTTTGATTCATTAAAAAATAGACATTTTTCATATTAGCCATTAAGCCATGCTGTGTCAAGCTTGGGCATTTCTTCAGTTGGAAGTTATATAGACAAGTGTTTGACCTATCCTTCCGTTTTCTTATTTCTGCATCTCTCCCAAGATCATTAGTACAAGTGAAAGAGGCTTCAGTAACCCAGAGGATTTATACATGGTTCTGTGTTCCTAGAGTTTGCTATATTTTTAAAACATCCCTTCTAAGACAATTATTTAATCTTTCTAGTGTTGTGATGAAAATGTTTAAAATAATGGCCTGGAGATATAAAGGATGCAGTGAATGCTACCATTCTTCAGTAGATGGAACATAATGTAAATTTTCTTACTTACATTTTGTTAGACAGTATAACTTTTTGTTATTTCTAATGCAAGTACATTTTACTGAAATTACCTTATTCATGAAACTCAGAATGTCCCTGGAGCAAGTTTTCTGCGAGTCCTAACAGTTTCAGAAGCTTCAGAAATAATTAGACAGATAGTAATATAAATAGCATGTGCTAATATGACCCAAGAATGTATTAAATGGCTGTAAAGATCAGATGCTAAAGGTGGCTACAATGTAGCTGTTATTAAATATTTCTAATTTTAGTCTGTTAAGGCCTTATCTACGTTTCTGGTATGGTTTGGCAGAAAATAACGTAAAATTTAAGGGAAAGTGTGTCATGTGAAGTGTTGTATTAGTCTAAAAATCTTATCATTTTTGCTTAAGGAGAATTTAAAGACTTGCCACTAAGCTGAAGACAAGATGATTGTGATTTAAAAAAAAAAATTATAATACAGCCCATCTGCCACTTTTGGGATTCTTAACAATTAAGTCTTCAAACAAACAATTATTTATCTCTCTCTCTCTCTATATATATATATATTATTGAAGATGCTGTAGCATCTGGTCCTGAATTTATATCTAGTAATGATCACTCATTTCTTATCTAACTTTTTTCTGCATGTTTGGTAATAGTTGGGCATTGAGTATTTTGGGAATCCCAAGGTGGTGCATTAGCTGAGCTTTGCATGAAGCTGTTAGTCTGCTCCTGCCCTAGTCCTTCTATTATTTCCTCAGAAAAATAATATAAAACCTTGAAATTGTCAGTGAGGTTTCTCTTGAATCACAGATCTGTTCATGTCAGTGTATGGCAGCTTGTTTTGTTCAGAAAAGAGTTTTCAGTTTTATTTTTAAGTTGAAATTTTGCAGTGTCAAGAAGACGTGTGTGACAGCCAGTGCTACTTTCTTTTATTAGTAAAATGAAGGATCAGGAATATTTCTGAACGTTAAAAAAATTCTTTCTATTTTATTTATTTAAAAACTGTTTGAAGAAGAAAAACACTTTGCCTGCTGAATTGGTAGTTCTTGTATCCTGAATTTGCTTCTCTCCCTCTTGCCCTCTGGAAATGGGAATGTATATGAATCCAGGAACTTCATTTTTCAAATGCTTGGCTTCCCTAAGTCTTTCTTTTCCTTGGCATGGGGAACTTTCAAGTGAGTTCAATGTGAAGCAGAAATACTTTCTTCCGCAGTGTAGTGCAAATCATGACAGGCTGCTTGTGGTGTTCTTTGCTGATAAAGTGTATCTTTTAAAAACATTTTTCTTTGAAGTTACCTAAGCTGCTTTGCTTACTTGGGCAAGACACCTGTGTAAACAGGCAAGTTGTCAAATGTGGCAAGTAATTGCATCAGTACTTCCTTGCCAGTAATAAACAGTGGGAATTACTAATGATGAGGAGGTAGGAATGAAAGGCCTCTTCCCTAGTCTAGACAAATCACTGACTAGATGAAAATTTTAAATTTGGCCATATGCAGAAGAGTCAGGAGACCAAGTACTATTTACTGTCTTGTGGATTGTCAAGCCTGATATGCAGTTGAGAACATTCCCTACCTGGCCATGTGGAAAGATTATCTTTTATGGATATAGTAGCTGGCTGAAATGCTGCTTAAGGCTATGGATATTGTGTCCATTAAAAGGCTTTGAAGCAAATACAAAATATCCAGAATTGTAGTGTTACCTGCTGTAATGATAGTCACTCATTTAGAAGGAAAGGGGAAGAGAGCTAGCTCTGGAAAGTAGCTGCAAGTTGCTTTAAGTAGGAATACCAGCAAACTGTTCTGAGAACTGAAAATAAGACTTTAAAAATGGCAATTCTTTTCTCAGAGCTATTTTTAAAAACACTTTTAAATTGAACCTTGTCAAAATGTTTATTTCTAATGACTGTGCTGTATCACTATTTTTAATATTAAGCATTGGAAGTTTGAGCCTTTTAGTATTTCAAACAGGATCAGTCTGGTGTAAGATCAGATCTCATAGTTTCAATTTTACAAACTGGAAAATGGTTTTCTTCGACATAAAACTCTCCTGAGCAGAACATCATTTGCCCAAGGCTATTTTCTAGTACTTGTAATGTCAGACCGACATTTGACCAGTAGAGGGCAATAGGTAAGTGCCTGCACACGTGCTGTGCTCGGAAACTCCTGCTGGGATCACGGAGGTGGTTTGTGGTTAGGATTTTTGGTTTTCCAGTGATGGTGGCGGTGATGAGAACAGATTTCTGGACCCAGCTGTTCACAGGAAGCAGTGCAGCATTGCTTGATTACAATTCTTTGGACTTCTCTCCACCCTTCTTTGTCTTTCCCAACTTGTTTTCCCTTCAGGAGGATTATTAAAGATTTCTTGAACAGCATAGAGTTAAAACAAACCCTAGACAAAGATATTTGAAATTTCTTTAACACAAATATGGTTTGATGGACTTCCTCTAGCCTTTTCTTGTCCATAGAACTACTAATTTTCAGCTTGAAATACAGTTCATTTCAGGATAGTGTATGGACAAAAATGACAGCTATAACCATCTTATAATTATTAGTGACATGTATTATCAGGCTTTCAACTATTAACAGTTGCCTGAAGGGTACATTTTAGTCCTTATGATTTAATCTCTTGCTAATCTTTTGCACTGTCTCCTCTCACAACTCTCGGTGTTCCCTTTTTAGTCTGAAGCTCAGAACAGCAGTGCAGGGGCTGGCCAGGAGCGCTCCCCAGCCGTGCCCACCACCACCACCACATCGATGAGTCCTCGGCAGCGCCGCGCGCAGCAGCAGAGCCAGAGGCGGGCCCCGTCCTCCACCGACTTCAACCGGGCCCCGCAGCCGAGGGTCAACACGAACCACACGGGGTCAACCGTCCTCATCGTCCTCCTGACCTTCGCCCTCGCAGCTCTCATATTTCGTAGAATATGTTTGGCTAACGAGTATATATTTGAGTTATAAGGTTGTTTGTCCTAACAGCAGTGATTTGAATGCTTCATTGAACATTCTGTATTGGGTATGACATGAGAACTGTTTACAAAGGTTATTTTGTATTTACTCTTAAGTCCTTATGAATGTTAAGGTACCTGCAGATACATTACTTGTAAGAAAAGCGAAGGTGGACATGTAGCTACAAGTGTTAGTTGAGTACCCACTAGATACTTGGAGAAACAGTGCAGTGGAATAGTAACATGTGGGATGTGGGACTAAATTTGTGTAATTTATAAACTAGAAAAAGAAAATTTTCTAAACGTGGTTGATTAATTTTTTATGGGACATAAGTGCCCTTTTAAGTACCCCGTCTAAGTTAGTATAAAATTTGACATTGGAGAAGGGATTATAAAATGAAACACTACTATGTGTTTGTGTCTGGTGAACTCTTAATTTAGAGAGGATACAGTTTTGTAACCACTTTTATTTACCATGACAGGTTTCCAGAGGGGGAGCACATACAAAATGGTTGTAATGCTGCTTTGTGTATATGGAAGGGGGAGAGGAGTACGGAAGGAAAGAAGGCACCAGAAAACTACTTGCATTATTTTTATTTTTATTTTTTTGGAAGAAAGATTGGATAATCTTTTGAAAGATTTGAATGTCCTCTTCTAATACTTTCAATTGTATATCTTGTTTTTTAAATTTGAAGATTATATGAAACATGTCTATTCTTGCAATAGTTATAAATATGTAATATAATTATTTACCCAGAGTTACTGTCTTTTAATTATACCCAGAAATATACATAATGTGTTGAACTGAATGTTTCATATGTGGTTTTATTTACTAAAAAAAATTTAAACCTTATTATACTTAAATTCTCATATATATGGACATGCTTAAGAGAAGTATTTATTACAACCCTGCTAGTAATAAAGTTTGAAGCCATTCTTTTGAATATGTTTCAAGTATCACATGGCAGTTTGTTTATTGTTTGGGGGTTTTGTTGGTTGGTTGGTTGGGTTTTTGGTTGGGGATTTCCTTTGGTTGGTTGGTTTTTTTCTGCATTCCTTTTGGGTTTTTTCCAGTTTTGTTTGTTTGGTTTTTTTAAATCTAAAATCGATATTTTGGACCCAGAGGTCTTTTTATTAAAAGTTTCTTGATAAAGTCCCTGGTAATACTAATGAATGCTGTGAAAATGTGTATACAAGCAGTAGACCTACAGTTGTTAAGATTTTGAGAAGTTTTGTCTGTGACTGTTTAAATACTGAAGTAGAAGAAAGCAATGAGTGGGATCATTTTCCTCTTTTATTATTGTTCAAATTATTGTTCAGCATGTTTATTTCAAAGACAAGGAAATTTAGCTAGTTTTCATTTTGTTGCTGGTCAAACATGATGGCACTGACTTAAGTGAGATTCTCATCCTGTTTTTCAGCAAGTATTTATCAAGCTACCTACAACTCTCCTGAATTTTGTCAATTATGGTATATATTACTTTTGAAATATTAAGGTAGCTATAACAGCTTTTAAAATAAGGAAAGCCCATTTTGTGTCTCAGGGGGACGTGTAAATTTATAAAAAAACCAAAATCTGAGTCTTTTACAATTTCTCTGGATTGCTGATAATCTTGTTTGCAGGTACAACAGAACAAAGGTGAAAAAATAGTTTTCTTAAGAAGTTCAGTCAAAAGTATATATTTGTTCAGCAGTTGCACGTTCTGCTACAGAACAGTTTGATGTCAATATATTCATTAATATCTTTTTACCTAATTTGTCTATTTCATTAGAAATTAAAAAGCAAGCAAAAACCAATACACAAATTCCCTGCAAAAACCCACACCAAAACCCTAAAAACCCTTCCGATCCTGTAGCCTCTAAAATGGAAGTACTGTGTTTCCTTGTTGGTGTGGTGCTTGGGTCCCGTTCAAGTATTGCAAGTGTGGGCTCACAGAAGAGAGTTCTGGAAGAGGTCTGACCCACAAGACTGTTTCCCTGGGTTTTGAGTCGCTCTCTCCTCTGGAAGCTTTGCTCTGAATGTGCTTTGCTTTTTCTGCAGATTCACTGCTGTGCCGAGCAAACTTTTGCCCTTGTGTGTGCGGCTTCGTAAGTGGCTGTTGTTAGTACAGCTTGGTGTTCCACAGACAGGCAAAATCAGCATTGCCCTGCGACTGGGCTGGAAGGAAATAAGCCTTGGATGGTTTCTGGCCTTTTCCTTGTCATTAAAGAAATAGCTGCTTTGTATCTTTTAAATTTTTTTTCAATCTTTGATAAAAGTTGAAATGCCTGATTGTGCAAACACCTACTTGAAAAAAATATTCATGATGACTTGGTTTATATAAAGGCAATTGCATGTATAGATTGGGAGTTGTTTTAATTTTCCTCTAAAAGTTACCAGTAAATAAAGTCAGCCTTTTCAGAGGAAGTAGCTCATATTCTATCTTCAACAGCATAAAGAGCCAGACTAAATCAGAAAGTAAAATTTCAACTGCCCTAAACCCATTAAAATACATTTTACAATGAGATACATGTCTGAAACGTGGCACAGGCTGTTGAAAAAGATGCCATACAGAGGATCAAAAAATGTGGAAAGCCTAATGAAAAGGGACAGCCTGGTTTTACAGTCTGGCAGGAGGATAGCACTGAGATTAGGGGATTGAGCAAAAAGCCGGCGTGCAGAATTGCGGGGTTTTATATAATGGCTTTAGTAAGTATGCTTTAGGACCCAGTGGAAATGTTTAGTGAGGCAAACTTGGTGAGTAATGGCCAATCATTAAGCGGTGATGAGGGAAGAGCTTTGAGTGCCTGTGGAAGGCATCACGTCGGGAATGCGGCGGTGCTGCCACTGATCGCCGCCCAACGCGCCGCGCCGGAGTTGATTCAATGTTTAAGCCCGGGGGGACTTGCACTGCTGGAGGTCACTGGAGTGCAGAGTGCCCGGCTCCCATTTCCTGCAAGATGCCTTATTTTGCAAAACTCCTTTTATTAATCTTTTGCTTAGTTCTTCTTGTGGAAAGCAGAAAACACAGGAGGAGGAGGTGGACAAGCCATCTGGATGTGCAGAGGGCAAGGTAAGGATTACTAAAACACGTACGTATCTTTTCCTGGAGTGTAATAAATGCATTACTACGTGGACATAAAAATGTGCTCCGTCGATGTCTTTGTGTGTATTATGTGCAAACACTTAGAGATAATATTTTTACAACAGTCCCTGGTGGTATAATCGGTTTTAGCTCTAAGTGGACACTTCTCATGCTGATGTTGATTAACTGTGAACGGGGCAGGTTTTGCAGAGCAGTTGACTGCTTCAGCATGGATTGTGTTAAAATTATTCTTAGCCATACATGCAAATTACTGAGAGAATTCAGAGGAGTTGTGGTGTAACAGAGATGTTCAAACGTATGTACTTTGTCAGCACTGTTTCAAGTGCAGGTTATTTACCTGCTTGCTGGAATGTCCGTGCTGCTTATGTTCGCTTGGAATTGCCTTATCCTCTAACAATTTGAGATGCGGCTGTTGGCTAGCATGCATTATGGTAATTAATAACAAACCCTGGAAGTTACCCAGGGAGTGTAAAACTAAAAATGTATTTTGAAGAAATACGTGGAGACTTTAAAAAAATGTATTTTAAAGTCAAGTGAAGGTACAAGAAAGAGTTAAAGCTCGTAGTAAAGTTTATTAGATTTACCGTTGCTAAGATTTGTCCAGAGGTTTACATTAGAAAAGATAATCTTCCAAACCTGCCAGACAGTTCAAAGTATGTTATCCTTTTTTGTGGTTATGTCATCCAGTGGCAGTTATATCTTACAAGACTATTCATTGTTTAAAGGGCTAAAAAATAAAATTGGGTTAATCCAACTTATTAAATGACTTCATTATGACTGTAAACTTTCATATTTTCATTTATTTTATTGGGCTTTTTGATTTATCACTCAACAGTTTTATAGGGAGTGTTGTTACTTGAATATTTCGCAAAGAAATGTGATGTAATTGGAAGTAAAGAAAATATGCTATCAGATTTACCCTACTTATTGAAAAAATACAGTGGCATATGCTTTTAGTGACGTAAATGTTAAAAAGCTGAAACAGCCAGGGCCTGATCCTGAAATCCTAAAGTCATTTCAAGTTTTACCACTGATGTCCACAGAATATCAGTTATTGAATGGGATCTTTCATTAAACTCGGAAAATATTCCAAAGTCTACGTTCTGAGGAATGTGGGGCATTCAATAATAGCATTTCCATGCAAACTGTTTATGTGTAGTAGAGATCATGTGCTTTGAAGTAACAAAACAGTATAAATCCTTATTTAAATATGACTTTGCCCCGAAGTAGTACTATTCCCTGAGTTAAAAGTTTTGTACTTTATTTGAACATGGTGAAAAAAATTTACCGTTTCTACAGTGCTGGTATTTTTGTGAGGTGTAACAGAGTGGCAGTTAAGGCACTGTAAAATTATTTTTATAAATATACTGTAAAGAATAACAATACCATTTAGTTTTCTGTGGTGCCATGGTTTTAATGAACAGTTTTCCATCCAGATAGAACCTGAGGAACTATATGGCATGCATATATATATGTATATATAAAAATTCCTATGCAGTGTAGTTATTTAAAAGCATATAAAATATAGGGACTATCAAATGTGAGTGATGTTTTAAATGCAGAGAATTCTGCAATGTTGCAACAAAAAAGTGTATGGAGCAGTGGCATTAATATTTTAATTTTCCAGTTACACAGAAAAAATTTAGTTGTCTCTAAACCAACAATGAATAGTGGACTATTCTAGTAAAAAGAAACTTAAACTAGTTCCTAGGCTGGTTTACTAATCATGTAAGAGAAACTAAAAGAATCTTTTAAATAATTTAATCACATTTTCTGCTTAGTATTACTCTTGCTGACTTACTGTAAGAAATAGAGTCAATTTAACAGCAAACATACTATTCAAGAAAATGTATTCCTATGTTTTGGCATCTACATTTAATAAGTTTGATATTTTGTGTCCATTAAGGTGATAAATAAGCCTGATCTGAAGACTTTATATTGACTTCCAGAAGACATCTTGGGTTGTGCAGGTGCAGAACACCTTCAGTTCTGTAGTTCCTTACTTGGACGTTGCACAGAGGTTCCCGTTGTGCAGAGGTCCTTCCCCACGGAGCTCTGGGGGCTTGGGGTGGCTGGTCCTGCAGTGCTGGGACAGCTGTCTGCCAGGGTTCTGCAGACAAGTTACTGAGCCTGTGCCTTCGTGGGAAAGGAACATGGGGAAAGTCAGGTTAGGAACCCAAATTAAGAAATGCCTGGGTAAGGTTGCCTGTGCATAATTAATTACTCACTTTGGTTTATGTTAATAAATTGCGGCACTTTTTTTCGGTGAGTGGTGCCTTGCTCAGCGTGCTGAATGGATAATCCTTGCTTGATTAGGAACTGTCTTGCATTTAATTTTCTCTTACTCCTGCATCCTCCACTTCACTGATAACATGTCTTCTACAAATTGAGGTATAACTTAGAGAAACAGCAGCCTCTGTGTATCACTGCCCTGGTCATTGCCCGGCACAGCTTCAAGTTACGCTCTGGAGAGCCCAGGCTTTGTGTAGGAAATTGTTGTGTGCTCCTGGCTTTGTAGTTTGAGACTTCAATAGTAGTTTTTCACATTTTCCAGGGTGTGCAGTCTCTGCCACTTATATTGCAAAACTGTTTGAAGGATATCAGTGATACCTGTTTGTATGAAGTTGAGGATGTTCTTCCTGATGTGCAAGATGTACAAATGGTGCATGAAACTGAGGGCACTAGGATTGTAACAGAATTGTTGGTTAAAAAATTATGCATTTTATTTTGATGGGAGAGATAAAGTGATGAATGAACTGCAAAGTAAAACCTTTTGTTGGAGTCGCCTGGGTGATGGCTGAGCAGGAGCATGTTGGCCTCAGCCTCACCTGCACACCAGGGAATAAATTTACACAGAGGAAGGCGAGACTGGTGCGGAAGGAAATGGTGTAAATGTGGAAGGGTGCAGCTGTGTGTGTGAGTGGTCTGTGCTGCCGTGTTGCTGGCCAGAGCTGTGTGCAGTTTAGGCTCATGCTGCCAGGGCATGGCAGACCTGCTAGGAGTAGTACTGACTGTACACGGGGTGTGTAGCTGTGCTTGGGAAGCTATGCTTCCTCAGAGCATCAACCTGGGCAAAAGTGCCAAGCAGGTGCTACTGGAATGTCCAGCACTGAGTTTTTGAAACAGTTTTGGGTACTCTTCAGTAGCTCAAGAGTGGCCGCCTCTCAGGAATTGCAAAACAAATACTCCTAGATTACCCAGCGGGACAGAACTCCCACACAGACAAAAATAAACTCTGAAAATCAGTAGTTTTGTTAATATTTACTGCCCTATAAAAATTGCTGATAATTTTTCTTGTAATGTTTATTGCTCTGCATAAATTGAGAGCTCAGGAGACATTTAACATCTCAATTGTGCCAGAGAATGCCGCGTTTCCAGCAACCTGTGCCCACCCGACTCTGAGACTGCCTGTTCCTCTCTTCTACCAGCTGTGCAAAGCCTCATGCTTCAACAGCGGAAACACAGTGCCTTTGAAATAGAAGTGGCTTTGAGCTTTTCTTAGCTAAAGACCTACTGCCAAGGTTTTTGGAAATGGTCAGTGGTTTGGAGTATGTCAATAGAGATTTTCAGGGCATGCTACATGCCAGCCTTAGGTTGGAATCCAGAAGCAGAAGGCAACCACCAAGACACAGCAGCACAGGGCTCAGCACACAAACTGTTTTTCCAAACAGCATTTCACTGGAGCAAGTAATCCCATTTCTCAACCGGATACTGCGGACATATCCTCTGGCCTGTGGTACCTCCCACTCCCTGCATATCCCCTGTAGTTTCTCAAAAAATTTGGAGTTCAGCAACGGTTCAGTGATTAAAATGTTGATAGCCACTTTTCACAGGTGTGTAATTAGCCTGCGGCTCAAGTCCAGGGCACTGCAGAACCTCTAGTGCAGGGTTTGATGTCTTCTGAGGCTTTTTTCCTGACACTGCAACATCACAGCAAGGCCAAATAATAATGTGGAAAAAAAGCAGAGAGAGAATGTGTATGATAGCAGTGACTGTGCACACCCTTTGAGTTTGTGTCCATCATTTTCCAGAGTGGGATTTAGTTTTTCTAGAAACCTGGCAAGGAAAGTCACTTTCCTTTCCTTCCTGCTCCTAACATAAACCCAAGATGAGCAAGTGTGGAGCATGTTACATCCAGAGGTAGGGCAGTAGAGTTCCTCTTCCCTGAGGCTCTGGAAGCAACAGGGACTTGTGTGGCCACCCAAACCAAGATAGACCTGTCTGCTTCTGGAGATACCAGAGCTTCCTGGCAGCTGGGGCTCCTGAAGCACTTGAATTAAGTAGCCCTGACAGGCAATGGAAAGAGACTTCACCAAAATCAAGAACCTTGACGTTCCCAGCTTGTCAGAAATTTCTCAGCTGTATCTGATCCCATGTGATTCGTGTACATTAAGATTAAAGACACACATCTACATGGGATACACTCATAGCACAATGGAGATAATAAATTTGGAGTTCTCATCTAGAAGCGAGCTAATTCTTATGACAGTCATAAACTCTTCTTGTACCTTCTCTTTTTCATTTAGCTTCTGGGGGATCTTTGCAGCAGTCACATACACGCTTTGTTGGTTAGAAAAACAGGTTTTGTGCCTTTCTTGGTGCTGGGTTTACACAGTGTGTGTGGCTGTTACAGGCCTGGGTGCAAAGAGATTTCAGTTTCCTGACAAGTGTCTGTGAGAAAGCAAGGCTTTCTCAAGGACGCTGCAGGAAAAGAATCTCAAAGTATTGTAAACTATGGTCTTGTCATGAGACCAAAGAAGAAAACATGAGGTAAGAGTTACTGGGTCCAGCCAATCCCTTCTGGAGGGTGGCTGGTCAGTGAACCCATGACCTTATGTTAGTCCAGCGTGCTAGGGTATATAAGCACCTTTGTAAATATAATAAAGAGGTCGGTTTGCATCTACATAAGGCCGTCCGTGTCATTGGTGTCCGGGCCCGCTAGTGACAAGTGTGCATCTCCTCCAGCTTTCTGTGGCTGCTACACAAATTAAATGATGCCTCCAGCTAATGCATTTTGGGATTTCTTTTCCCCCAGGGAGTATAGTGAAGAATGATAAGATTTTCACTGAAACTAGAAATACTTCTCTGAATCCCAATAGGTAATTGGAACCAAGGTCCTGTGACCACAAGGTACCACCTGGTGACCAAAGTCAATGCTGAATTCTCCAGGAGAAGGTGCAGAAACCTCCCAGACTCTGGCTGCCAACAGCTGTGCCGTGCTTGGGATGGAGATCATGTTTCTTTTCAGGGTGACCACTTAACCATTGCCTTGTGCCCTACAGCACAAGGACTGTTCCCAATTTGAGAGGTTCTTTATCTTGCTCTGGAAAGGTCTGAATGTCTGCATAGACACCTGCTGGTTTTTTTATTCCAGCCAGCTGTTCTTTGTAATTTCTCATGCCATTAAGAATTAGTTTTCCTTGATATTTTTGGAAATATAAAAAGCATCTATTTTATGCAATTGAGAACAATTCTGAGTAAGAGTGTCTTGAAAGGAAAATATATTTTAAAAAAATTAAGACAATAATAGAGAAGCCTTTACAGAAGCTCCATGAGCTATCTGTCCCCTTCTCTCCTCTGTAAACAGGAACAATTCTTCACAGAAGTCAGATTTATCAAACTCATGCCCCTTGAACAAAATCTAAGTAGCAATAAAATTATATGTTAAAAACTCGGCAAAAAAAGACAAAGGGAGATGGTTGGCTCTAAATGAATAGTGGTGAATTGCAGAGAGTGCCTAAAGCTGAAAGAAACCCTGACAAACCTATAATCAGAAATGCTAAAGACCGTAAGTACATCAGGGAGGATTTATGAGATACCAGTGATCAGATTGCCAGTAAAGGCGCCTGACAGGCAGCAGTGTTCAGTGCATCCTTCAGCTCTGTAAGAGCACTGGCAGCTGGTGTCACCTTTGCTGCAGGTAGTGAGATGCTCCCTATGCCAAACAGCAGTGGGGGTGGCATGGGGTACCTGCCAGAGCGGGGCAGATGATTCCAGCATAGTTGATGTCAAACACTCATAAAGAATTTTTTTTTTCCAAACAAATTTGGCCTTGAATTGGATTAAATAGACAAAAGTAGTATTAAATTTCAAAGGCTGTGTAGACTTCCTGTCATTAAAGATATCTCAATACAAAAACTTTATAAATGGATTAAGTTGATTAAAAAGGAACTGACAGATTTCTTTTTTTTCTATAAAATCTGAATTGTCCGTCACGTACCTGAAGGATTGGGCATGAACTGATGATTAAATGATGGCTATTAAATGCAACCCCTCGCTCAGAATGTGCCTGAAAATCTCTTTTCTTCCTAAGACAGTGTTCGTGTCCCCAGAAAGCCCTCTGAAGCCTCTGCAGCCACAGGCTGTTCTCAGTAGCTCTCCTGTGTGCTCTTTGCTGTCTGATGATTTTTTAAGAATTGTTCAAAATGTAAGCGTTTCAGTGAGGCTGAGCCATCGATTTACGAGATGGCACTGTAATACCGGCAGGGTGTTCCATACTAATTCCTCATACAGCGTGCAATCCAGTGTTGTATTGGATTTTTAATTAGATTTTTTTTCCCCCCATTCTTTGAGGAGGGAGACTGGATTGAACATTCACTGGCACTTCATGTTTTCCCTGATAATTAAAGTCAAGCAGGCACAGGAAGATCCTTCTCCCCCACTCCCAGATTTTCGGGCGCAGGGTCAGCGCTGTGGATGGTGGAGTGGAGCACTTTGGCAGCAGCCCTAACCTTTGCAGAGAAACAAAACTTCCCCCCTGCAGCAAGCAGTTAAAAGCTAAACTTTTGCCTCCAACCATTCCCATTAGTGGCTGTGCTTGGTTTTAGATTCCTGCTTTTAGGTAACCATTAGTGCAGCCTTGTCGGGAGGGCACTTGCTCCGGCTGGCTCTTTGTCACAGCCGGCAGGGAGAGAGGCTCTGACATCCCGAGTGAAACAGGAGCCCAAAGTAACGGGAGTGGGATCCAACTTTTCCTGTGCAGCATGTGCCCTGGGGTAGAAGGGGTTATATTCCTTCAAAAACATCTATTTGATACAATTATTTTTAATTCTGTTACTTCCTTTTCACCTCCTTATTATAAGCAAATAGGTTATTGATGTTAGCAGCAGCTATCAACACCCATTAGGTTTCATCATTTCTTTCCTGAAATGAGTGCTCTGATGGGAAACTTTTCTTCTGATTGACGATTTATGCTCCCTTAGGCTCATACTCATCATGCTTTGTATTTAGATAAGCACATGCCTTTCCACAGCCACATTTATAAGTGGTGATTGTTTTGTTAGCTCTGAACGTTTGACCAATACTTTAAACTTAAGTAGTCTCTTTATTTTTTTGCCTAAGATATTTTGTTCTTTATTTTCAGTAATATTTATTCCACACAGGCATCAAAATCTGAACTCTTTTGTATAAAGTTCTTTCTATTTATTATAATTTTTAGTAAGTTACTGAAAACCAGCTAATTGCAGCAATATTTATAACTTGGTCAGATCTTATGTCCAAAGCAAAGGGATTGAGGAACCTTAATGGTCCAAGTCTTCCATCTGATACCACTAGAACACCACAGTCAGGGATGCTGATCCAAATTTTCTTCTGGAAGTGCATGCAGTATGTTTGTCTGCTGGTTAGTTACCCCTTTATGTGATTTTAGTGGCTATCTTGCACTTTTCTCAGGCATTTGTTGTCATCCTTGTTCTACTGTTATCCTGTAATATCTCAAATAAAAAGTTTGAATGTTTCCTACCTTAATGTTGAAAAAGTGAAGGACTGCAGAGCTCTTTAGATAAAACTCCTCTTTTCCTGCTGTTGTGGGAGGAATGGGTGGCTTTGCTGTTGCTGAAAGCCTCTGTTCACACAAACTGCTGGCACTGAGCTGATTAAGTTCATGGGGCAGTTTCAAAGTAGTGTATGACATTGAATGACCACCACTGAAAACAGCTTTCTCATGAAAATGTTGCCTTGGTACCTGGCCAGATCCTGGCCAGGTAATGTGGGGCAGCCAGCTGCTTCTACTGCTGCTTGCTCTGAGGTGTGACATTTGCTGCACGCAGCTCCTCCGTGTGATGCTGTGCTCTCAGCCTTGTGGCTCCCTGGGAGCTGGGTGTCTGGGACAAAGGAAGCACTGTGTCCTTGGAGGGGGACAAAGGCAGCAGGGCCGCCTGTGGGGGCACAAGGTCTGAGGTAGTGCTGTGGAAAGGCAGCGCTGTGTGCTGGCAGCCTCCCTGCTTCCCTCCCTGGGATTGTGCCTGCAAAGTTGCTGCCCCTGCAGCTCTGAAACCGGGCTGGCAGTCGTAGCGCTTGGGCACAGAGACGTCAGAACAGTGCTATTGCTGTCTTTTGCAGTCACATCTTTAAGAAGAATCACGACATGACCAAAGCCTGGAAAGGAAGGACGGTGCAGCTTCTCAGAGTCGACGAACATGACTTCACCATGCGTCCGGCCTTCGGAGGTGAGAATAAAATGGTTATCTTGATTTCATGCTAAGCTAATTTAAAATAATTTAATTATCTAATTAACAATGTAATTAAAAAACAAACCTCTGGCCAGATGCGTCAGTTTGAAGGGAGAGGACTTGGTGCCAATTCAGAGATGCCTCGTGCTAATCTCAGCCCTCTGTGCTCTGTGCAGTTCCTACATTCCTTCCTGTTGCTGCAGTTGGCTCTGTTCTGGCTGGCATTCCCCAAAACTCAGGGTGAACCTCCCAGTAAGTGTTTCACTCTACTGAGAAAAGGAACTAGCTGAAGGTTTTATCATTCACTCATAGTTGTGAGGTTGCAAAGAGCTTTTCAGCTGATGTGATTAAGTTGCAAAGTAAAGAACTCATTGTGTGGATCACAGCTCATCCTTCCTAGGAGAAAATGGAATACTTTTGTGCAGGTAAAATCTTGTCTCAAACTCTCATAAGCAACCAAAAGAGTGAGAGGGGAGGTCTCTGCCGTGTTCACTTCTGCCTTCTGTCACACCCAGTTACTGGAATGTCCTTGCCTGACCTTTCTAGATTCACTACTGCAGAGGTTAGAGGGTGCCTGAATAAAAAAGTGCTGCAATACCAGTGTGGAAATCCTTCAGATTAGATCAATAACCAAGCCCTTTCAGAGCTAAGGACAGAGTTTTCTGTAGTTTCCATTGAATGACAAATACTGTATCCTTTGTCAATTGGCCATGTAGGGTGAAGTGCTACCTCTCCCTGCCCAGTGGGACACACAGGTGTTTTGCTTTTTGCCCCTAGTCCATAGAACAGAACTTCTTGAACCTGTCCATTTCTGGCATGGTTTGAAAGATGTTTCTGGCCCCATGGTGCAGATGTGCCATTCTGAGAGCACACTGCTGACCCCTTGCTCACAATTTATATATATCTCTGTTCAAACCCCAGAATCAAAATGTGTCATCATGAGTGTTTCCTGCCCCTCCCCCCCCCAATTTATTTACCAGCAAGTTGCAGTCCAGCCTGACCATTGGAGGTAGTCTTTTGCTAATCAGTGGTAAACTTGAGCTGCTATTTATAGGGTTGAAGAGTTTGCCTTAAGTTGCCCTCAGGGTGAAGCATAGGCAGCTCTCCCTGGGGCTGGTGGGAACACACTGAGCCCTGGGATGCAGCTGAGGCTCAGGGATGAGGTCTGGGAGCTGGCTCTGGAGGCACTGGGCATGTCTGCTCCTTTACGAATCAGCTGTAAAAGTGATGCTGAAGGAGCTGCTCGCTGGTCCTTCTCCAGATGGATATCTCCTTGACAGTGATCCTGCTGCACCACTCTGGTTAGGGAAAGCGAGACAAAGCCTTACTGCTGGTATTTGCTTTCCTGCTAGGCTGCTTCTTTTGGAAGGTGAACCTTTCAGGGGGGTGGATTCGGGAAGGAACATGACCTCTGAAAGATGAAAAGACCAGGGAGACATGAGATTGGTTTCACAGACTCACCTGAATCCTCTTGGTTCTAGGAGGAGATGGTCATTGTCAGGATTGCCCAGCCAACCACCTGGTTGGCTTAACCCCCTGTTTGCTTGTTTGTTTGTTTGTTTGTTTGTAGGTCTTAGTTTTCTTTACCTGACTTTCTAGGCTTCTTTTTTTCTCATTCTTCTGTTCTCTCTGCAAAGCCTGGACCTGTGAGACGTTGGCTGGATGTTCACTGCCTTCAGTCTGGCTTTGTTTTGTTGGCATGCTGCTTTGTCATGGACGGTGGTGATCCCACAAGGTGTGCCCAGCACAGCAGTGTTTTGTCACAGAATCACAGAATGGTTTGGATCGGAAGGACCTTGGAAGATCATGTAGTTCCAGCCCCTCTGCCATGAGCAGGGAGACCTTCCATGAGACCAGGTTGCTCAAAGTTCCATCCACCCTGGCCTGGGACACTTCCAGTGATGGTATCAATACTTCACTGATTTTGATCAACACATTATTGATTTCTATCACTAGTGTGTTGTCTTCTGGAGGTTGATAGGCAGCTGTGTTGTTTCACACACATGAAGATGGATTTCTGGTTTGTTATGCTCCAACTTTCCTTACAGAAGGCTAGAAAGACACTGAGAAGCAGATACTGTGCTGTGTTGTGTGAATTCACTAAAGGGCACGTAGCTCCCTAAATGCCAGGTATGCCCTCCCCTGCTATAAGCTCCGAGGGTGCTGTGTTAGGTTTTCAGATTTATTTTCTTTTTAGCCAACCTCTGTTTTTGGAGCTTGTCTGATGACTTCTGAGTGCCTGATATGGACAGACTGAAACTGCTGATCTGTCCTCTGTGCAGCTGCTCTGTCCTCTGGACAAAAGACCTGCTGGTTTGATGGGTGGTATGATAGGGCTTTTCTGGGAGGAGATTTGGACTCCTTGCCTTGACTCAATTGGAGACAGCTGGGGAGCCATGGTGATTTTTAAACCTTTTTCCCCTAACTGGATGTATGTCAGGGCATCATGCCTATTTTGGGGGGAAGCTGCTGGGTTTGTTCTGTTGTGCTGATGGTTTGATGCCCAGTGGCACCACTGCGCTGTATTTAGGGACACAAATCTGATTTTTACTATTTTCATCAGTGTCACAGAGCCCCTGAGGAACACCTTTGTGCTCAGGTCATGTCAAAGAGACTCATGTAGTTACACAGTCATTCTTCCAGTGTTAATGGAACTGCATTATAATCTCTCTCTTGTCTTGTTTTTCCATGCTGCCTCCCATCATGGCATCAAGATACTTCTAGAGCCAAAAAACTTGGAGTAACATGTATAAAATTGAGAAATATCCTAAGAGCCTTTGCTGAGAAGGTTCCTTTATTTATAAAAGAAAACCATGATTTTAAAAAAAAAATTTGCTTAAAACTTCCTTAACTTGCAGGGATTCTTGGGGAAAAGGTGTGGTATTAGCAAAGTTGTACTGAAATTGCATGTTATAAGGGAACAGCTTTGTTGAGGCTCCAACCTTGGAAAGCCTGTCTCACATGCATGAAAATAGTGGTTGCTACAGGTTCTTGCACAGCAACAGAATTGCACGGCGTATTTTTAGTGACAGATGATAAGCCTGATGGAAAAAAACATAAAGGAAAGGTAACAAAAGTCTGGTAAGAGGCGATCCTCATATTTTTGTCTGTAATGTTGTTCGTCAGGCAGTCGCAGTGATTTGCTATGCACCATGAGTCCTCCCAGCTTTTTGCCGTGGCAGTGTCACTCAGAGTGGTGTGGTCTGACCTTCAGAGGATAAAAAGGCTTTTGTACTGTGGAAGTGGAGAAGAGGAGCCTGTGGGGTACATGTGGCTGTGATTGCTGCCCCAAGACCCTCTCTGGTCTAATAGAGATTCCAGCTCTGTGGCACTGCACTGGGCCTGTGATGTTATGGTGCAGGTGGGAAAGGCACCTCTGTTCTGGAAAACATAAATGATACCGTGAGGAAGTTGTGAGTGACGTTAAGACTACAAAGATGATGGTTCCCAAGTTCGGTGGGCCTTCCTAGAATTTCATCACTGAACTTTAAGCTAAAAAGGGGGTGGGGTATGAACTGCTTTATGGTGACCATGGTAACTCTTGCTGGCCTGCAGCTGCCAGCCCAACACAGCTGGGAGCTGGGCAGAGCAGGCTGGGGTTATGCTAGATGAAATGAAAAAACCAAAATCATTAGAGAAAGGTTTTTCAAGAAAAAGTGTCTTTGTAAAGAGCAAATGAGCAAACAAATGTTGTGTAAGTTGTATTATTAACAGCCCAATAAGCATGGTTGTCTTGCCTGCTCTCAGCCCATTAGAGTCAGGCGACTGTGTACAGAGGCAATGACAAAGTTTTTTGCTTTGTTGATGGTCAAAGAGCCTCCATAAGCTAAAAGAGACTGCAGTAGTTTTGACCCTTAGGGAGTTATCTCCATACCAGTGACCTTGTTCTAGCTAGCAGATGTTCAGGTATTATTCACTATTATTAATATTTAAAGATTATGTAAATATTTGTTTTGCTGCCTTCCTTAAATGCCCATTTTAAGCATTTCATTTATGACATCTCATATTTTACAGGGAGCCTGTGAATAAGCAGCTTTAGCTGATACTTAAAATAGCTGTATCTTCTCTATTGAGGACCAGCCTAATGCTTTACTTTTATTGTATTTTTTATTATATTTGCTCATAGCCACGTCAGCTGGTCCTCGCTGCACCTTCTGGGCAGTACTTTTGCCAGGATGGATGAATGGTGGTGTGAATAAAGCACAAGTAGTTCACTTAATGTTGGTATCAGGGGCTGGAATAAATCCTGCTTCTCTGCTGATGAACAGCCATCCGTGAGATACAGAGGGATGAAGCTCTCTGCTATCAAGAGCCAGGTGATGAGCGTGGCCTGGTGGTGACTGCCTGGAAGCTGCCCACACCTAAGAGGTTCCAATCGTATATGCATTCATTAAAAAGTAAATATATATATATATGTATTCACACACACATACAGGTACATGAAGATACACTGAAAACTAATTTGCAGCTTGCAGGGGATCTCTTGTGGAGGTTTGCAGCCTCTCTGGGTGTGCACGACATGTTGGTAAAGAAACCTACTCGTTTCCCATGTAGATGTTTTTAACTCAAGGCCTACATCTGCTTCGCTCCTTCAAAGATAGATGAGTGGACAGAGGCACTGCCTCAGAGAGAAACAATGAGCCTTTGAAAGTACTGCCAAAGAGAATAAAAAAAAGAGATGTCACAAAGCTTTAGTCTCAGAGCTGCAGGGGAAAACTGACTCTAGGCATCTTCATGTAGCACGCTTTTCCCTATCTTCCAAAGCCTGCTCCAGTATTCTGAAATAAATCCATGTTTGTGCCCAGTTATGACTGGGAACTGACTCACCCTTTGAAGCTTTCATGCTGGTCCTTGGTGTGTGTTTTTAGGTGCAGAGACACACTGGGATGTAACAGGCTTTAAGGATGGGCACCTTCTGAAGTCATTCCTGAACAGGACTGGTGGAAACCTCCTGGGTTCCCTGGAGAGGTTAGCCACAGGCCAGACACCCCATTCAACCTGGGGCAAAGTTTGATATTCAAACTGGAATTTTTGCAATATGAAACAAGCCACAAAGTCTTCTTCATGTCAGAACTCACCCAAAATTGAGAGTTTTGGTGTCCTTCTCTTCTCCTTGTACAACCACCGAATGCAGATGCAAGGTGGGTCTTCTCTAAAGGTGTTCTGAACACCACCTTTTCCATGTGCAGCACCTAAGCTGAACGTGTAATGGCTTTCACTGAAGAGCAGGTCTCAAAACAGAGCAGTTCCTGAAGAGGAAATGGAAATAAGGGAGCTCCCTTGCCACTGAATCTCAGTACATCGTGTTGTGAAATTGGCAAAGGAATAAAGATGTACGAAGCCACAAATACCTCAACAGGATGGTTCTTGAGTATCTTTTTAATATCAAAGTTTAATAGATAGGCTAGCACACTGACGTGCAGGAATGTACAGGTATAAGATGTGGCTGATTCAGTTTCAGAGGGCAGTACCTTCACAGTGAGAAGGTGCAAGGGTGCTCCATCATGTTACATATAAATCCTGTGTGAAATTGTGGGGCTAATGGATACTGACCAATAAAAGAGACAAAGCAGAAGCATTCCCATCAGCCTTGGTTTGTGCTTTATGTCACTTAAATCCTCCCTCAACACGCAAATATAAATACCTCCATCCAAAGGAAAATCTCCAGTTTTCCATTTCCAATTTTTATATTGCCAAATTTGCTAATGACTGTGCAAGGGTCTCAGTTTGCTTGAAAGCTGCCACTGTGCTGTGTCTGAGATGCAAGGGGAATTGTTTGTTGGTGGGCTCACTTCTGCCTTGTAAGTAGACGCCTGTGACTTTTAAGAATTTTTAAGAGTCCAGTGTTTGTTTTCTGGTTTTATCAGTCCTGTTGAATTAGGATTTTTGTTCTGCAAGGTATTGCTCTGGACAGGGATGGGGATAAAGGATGTAAACATATTTGCTATTTCTGGAAGAAATACTAGTTGAAGGTTATACAAGTTATCTCTAGACCTTATTCTGTAAATAATTGTTTAATTTGAATAATTTCATTAATTTGGCTGATACTTTTCAGAGCCTCTAAAGTATGATCTGAAAAGATCTGCTGGACTACAATCTTTGAGCAAAGCAATGGTGCTTCCTTTTGTCTTTCAAATCCCCAGCTTTCACATGGATCCATTGAACTTCCTGTCCAGCAGTGAACATCCTAGAGAGGAGCCTGAGCTTGGAGATTTTTCCAGTGTTAAAGTATTCAAGTCTTTCTTGCTTATAATTCTGTAGCATGATCCTTCTTTATTTCCTCTTTCTGAAGAAAAGGTGACTACTGATAAAATATTTTTTATGGCAAGAAAAGTCCGGTTGATGAGCGCTTTTTTTATCCTCCTCTGCCCCTTCTCAATAACGAGGGGTTTTTTTCTTTTTGCTGAGCCCTAGTGGCATTTGATGAGGAATTTGGCAAAGCACCCAGAGCCTCAGTGGTTCAAAAGTTTAGTTGCCAGAGGGAAAGAATTAAAAAGCTAGTAGTTCCTAGTTGTCTCCATGGGTTAGTGAGACCAAAGATCTCTTGATATTTCTCTCTGACTGATCGGCAGCCATGTAATTCAGTGGTATGTGCTGTAGCCAACACGACCTTTAAGCAAACAGGGTTTGCTTCTGTGGTTTAAAGAGGTAATTTCTAGACAAGGCTTCTGTTTTGCTTCAGAAGCTGCATGCGCTTACAGTGTTGCTTGCATCAACTGCCTCTGCAAAACTGCATCTTGAACTTGCAATTATCATTATCACTTATGCTCATCTCCTAGAGCAGGACCTGGTGATCATTTGATTCCTATCACTAGCTCACAAGCAGCAACATTTGGACTGTCCCCACCGGCCCTTCACCCACCTCCCCTGCTCAGTCCAACCTCTTGTTTAGGCCTCCTCCAAAGTGTCTTGGTGTCTCAATCGATCCTCGTTCCCATTTGTGTGCTCTCTCATTGCCTCAGGTGCTGAATGAGAAGCAGGGAGAAGGGAAAAGCAGTGATCGCTCCTGCTGATTGCAGTGGGAGTTTGCCAAAAAAAGGGCAGAGTAAACATTTCTGCAGAAAAGTTGGTTTTACAGTCTCATCTTTATACTGTCTGTATTATGTACGACACACAAGTCCAATGTTTAAATGATTTATTCTTCTCTGTATTGCAATCACTCTTCTATCATCCCCCACATTTGTGATTAACTGCAGAAAAGACAAAAGCAAAAGCAGTTTCACTGATGTACAAGACACCTAATCCAGCCTTCAACTTCTTCTTTCACGGGCTTTCCAGACCATCCAGCTTAACATGGAACATGTTTTATTTTGGGTTTAATAAAGCTTCATGGCAGCTCCAGACCGAACCTCAGGCTTTGTCCTTGCAATGAGGTAACTGCTGGATATTGAGTGTTTGATGCAGGAACATGAACAAAGAAAAGAACATGGATATAGTATTTTATCTTCAAGAGCAGATAGGGAAGGAATAGGAGAGTGGAGAAGATACCAACTTGGCAGTGTTTTTATGTTTGTGGGTTTGGGTTTTAGTTATTTGCTGCTATTTTGGTGTGGGTTTTTTTTAATCTGTGATTAGTGTTCAGAGAAGCATAGAAATTGCAGCACTAAATAGACTTTGGGTGGGTGTTGATTTCCTGAATCAAGGCTAATTTAAGGATTCACACCCAGAGAGTCTCTCTAGCAGTCTGAAAGTTGTGAGGGGCTGCCCAGCATGTGTTGGGCACACAGCCCTCAGGACTAGGGAGGCTCAGTGGGAAGTACCACAGCCAGCTGCTGCTGTCCTCCTCTGTCACAGCCTGACTGCACTATGAAGCCATCCTGGCAGAGACCTCATGTCTTCTCCATGTCTTCTCCTGCCTAGCGCAACATGCCTGTTGGGAAGCACTGTGGGCACTGCAGCGATGTCCCCAGCTCTATCTGACAACAGGTTACATTAATTACACGTTGCTGCACATCAGAGCGCTCGTATCACCACAGATACAGTGCTTTTTGCCACCTTGTTTAAAAAAAAACCCAAAAGCAAAGCATGTTTTAGTGAACGGGAGAAATGCCGTAGAGAAGTTCTTTGTCTCAGTTGCAAATGCTTGCTGGCCATTTTTTAAAGTTATTCAGTGCACAGCTGTGTGTCTGAATGTGACATGTAGATGTCTGTAAGCATCTGGGAGTCATCTCAAAGTGCTGGGTTAGCCATGTTTCAGCTTCATTGCTGGGGGCACTTAAATTGGAATTGGTGGTTCTGAAGAGCCTGGTCCTGCTCCACGGGGCTTGCTTCAGGTGCCTGTTCCCAGCACAGCTACTGACAGTCAGTGTGGGCATAGCCGGCTGTCACTGTGCGCGCGGAGTGCGGGCGGTGTCACCATCAGTGTGCTCTGCTGTAATCTGGTGAGGCTGGCTGAGCAAAGCCCTGGCAAACCTGCACTGGGGCTGGTCACAGCTTGTCTCATGGGCTCAGGGATCAGCCTTTCCCTACTGAGGCTGAGTTGGTGCTTTTTTCTCCTCCAGCAGAGGCAAACACAAGGCTGCGTTCGAAAGCCCTGTAGATGTCCGTACGTGCTGCCGCAGGCACAGGAGCAGGATGGGTGGCAGCTTACAAAAGTGTGCTGCTTTCTCAGAACAGCATTTCTGCTCTCTTGTTAGGCTTGTAATGTATTCAGAGCTTGGATGTGGTCTTGAGGAAGATGCTACTCTGTCTAAATATATGCTTGCAGCAGGCCCTGCTGTGTGTGGCACGGCAAATATGGGTCTGATTCTACAAAGGGGTTGTGGTGCATCTTGCATACCATCTGACTGCTAATCAGGTTCAAAATCTAGGTGCTAAAAATCTTTGCAAATCTTCCTGGAGGCCACGATGGTCCTTGGAAAATTCATTTCTGCTGGGCAAGTCCCAGACATGTCTGCAGAGTTTCTGCTTCCTTTGGCACGTCTCACTGACAGTGCCCAGGCCGGGGGCACGCCCGGGACAGGCTCCTCAGTGTGAGCCCTGTGAGACCCACTGCCACACGCTGAGAGCACCAGGCAACAGTGGATCCACCTGGACTCTTCCTCAGCAGTTCCTGCTGATCTTCCCCACGGGGTCGTGCTTGGTGTGCACGTTTCTGTAGGCACTTTCCACCAGACTTTGGGAAAAGCTGTGTGAGGACACACTATGGGGGTCTTGAGTAATCTGAGCAGGTCCTGATCGTTTATGAACAGCAGTCTACAGTGAAGTTTTGATACAAGGTTTCTAGTAATAGAGGAGCGTGCATTTGTTATGGGATGTGTTCTGCTTATTTACTCTTTTTGAATTCTCTGGTTGCTAATTTTAAAGTTACTGTGGAAAACTAGTAAAATCATCAGTGAATCATATGAATCAAAACGATGATGGGCTCTTGAGAGATTAATGTGGCTAGTCTTGTTGGTAAAAAATTAGAACACTCCAAGGAAGAGTTCATTGCTTGCCATTTCTTCATCTCAGTCCCCAGTTCTTGGGGCTAGATTTGTTCATAAAGGCCTAAAATTTAAGATGGAATGGGTCATTTTTAAAAACATATGCAAATGTTTCATCCAAGCTGTGAATTAACTGGGCAAAGTGTCAACATTGCAGTGTATGCCAAGGGGAAGATAATTCAATGTTTCAAAAGGGCCCTTTCATGGTTATTCACTGACTCTTCCGCCCAGCCTCTTCATGAAGAACCATTGAGAGAAATATGTAATGCAAGTTCAGAAATGTTTTGCATGCCACCTTATAGTGCCACCTCTTATGAAAGAACAGTTATTTACATATCTAAATCTTATTCTCTTTCAGGCCCTGCAATTCCTGTTGGGGTGGATGTGCAAGTTGAAAGCTTGGACAGTATTTCTGAAGTTGACATGGTACGTAATCCTCTTCTAAGCCTCAATTACTTCTACTCATAAAAAGACCCTCTGACTTGAAACCTATGGGCTTGAAATTATTGGTCAGATGAAAGTAATGGCAGCATCTCTGAAATTCGAAGAGGCTGATATTCAGAACCAAAGACTTGGTAAAACCAGGTGATCAAAGGCTTACCTCTGTATATCCAGATAAAGATTAAAAGCATGAAGGAAAAAGGGGCCTTGAATAGGAGAATAATCAGTGCTGTGAAAGATCTACCAGAACTAAAAGTATAAGCAACTGCATGTGAAGGTTTAAAGATATATGGTAAAATTCACATAAGCTGCACTTGCTGCAGGAGTTTTCTTCCTTAGGGAACCATTGAATTCACATGAGTGTCAGACATGTTTTCCTGTTTGGTTTTGGGTTGTTTCATGATGATTTTTTTAATGAATTGTATAAAATGGAATAAAAACACTGGAAAGAGAAGTGGAAAGGGGAACATAGAGAAGAGGAAGCTTCTTGGTTCCTTCCTCTTTCTGCCTTTTCCTCCCTGTTCTTCTGCACCTCCTGTGGTCTAAACAAAGCAAAGACAAAGGAAGAGCTTTAGGTTGAATGGTTTTTACTGTGGTGCAATTATGTCTTCATCCCATTTTGGAGGGGTTGAATTAGATGACCTTTAAAGGTCCCTTCCAACCCAAGCTATTCTATGTTCTGTGATTAAAACCAGGGAGCTTGCCTGCCTGGATATTGAAAGAGAGGGTTTGGGGGTACGCATGCAGTGAGGTGTGTGGGAGGGAGCTGTCAGCACGGGAGATGGCTGCCAGGAGGAGAACTGGGGCTCTGGAATATCAAGATAATGTCAGAGCAGCAAAGAGGCCTAATAAATAACTCGCAATGCTCTCTGTCAGGAGCATCTGATTCAACAAAAATCTTGCCTGTCAGAAAGCTTTGAGATCAGTTCTCTCCCTTGGCTGTCGATAGCTCCATAGTCCCATTTTCCCAGCGCATGACAAGTACTTTCTCCGGCAGTCGCTGATATGTATTTGGGGTGGAAGAATGTTCTCCCAGGTCAGTCTGAGTTGTGTTGGTTTGTTTTTGCAGCAGAGTGTCCCAGCATGGGAGGAGAGCGGGCAGTAAACTGTCTGCATGGCCGGGGACCAGGGCTGGGTGTTCTTGCAGCAGGGTGCCCTCCTTGCCTTCCCATTGCAGACAGGGCAGAGCTGCAGGCAGGGCTTGTTCCAAACCACACTGAAGTGGCCCTGGAAGTCAGGTACCCGGAGCTGGGCAGTCTTTACCTTTACCCTGTTTGAGCAGGAACCCAGAGAAGCACCAGACCGAAGCATCACCAGCCTCAACCCGCTGTATCTGCAAGGCTGTGCGTGACAATGAGAGCAGCCAGGGGCTGTTTAAAGCATGTGAGTTTAGAACTGGTGCCTATCTGGTCGGCATGGATGGGCTGCTGCTGTGTGCACTGGCAGGACGTGCTCTTGAGTCTGCCTGGAGCATGGAACAAACATGAAATGTGCTGCCAGATTTGAGGTACTTGTCTATGCTCATTCGCTGTGCCTCTGGCAGGTACTATAATTCTCCCAGTTTGTAGTAAAACCTTGTTTCCCAAAACCTTGTTTTCTGTTTGTGAGTGCTGAAATAGACCCCTTTCCTTCCTTGTAAATAGCCTGTGTGCTGGTCACAAAGGAACAAGCTGTGAGCACACTGCCTCTTTTGACTCATGCCATGAAAAAAACCTCCTTAAGCTGGATTTTATACTTAGAAGGTGTTGTCAGCTGCTGCTTTGGCTTCATGTTTGAAGCATGTGGCACGCTGTGTGTTGGCCATTGGAGAGAGAGGAGAGTTGGCCTGTTTGGAGATAAAAAGGGACTGAAGGTGAGAGAGGAGAAGATCCTGTCTGGTAGGACAGGGAAAGATGCGGCCTGGAAAGCAGTGCACTCCTTCCCGTGCTGTCCCTAGACAGTCTCTTCCCGCTCCTCTGTGGTGTCTGTAAGGGTGCCTGGCTGGTGCCACATCAGTCCCTGTTCCCCTGTGCTCTGATGATGGAGCTGCCCAGAGGCATTTTGCAGCCACAGCCTCAGGCTGCCTAGCTGTCCTGGTTTTGGCCGGGATAGAGCTAATTATCTTCTTAGTAGCTGGTACAGTGCTGTGTTTTGGATTTAGTCTGAGAATAATACTGATAACAGTGCTTTAGTTGTGGCTCAGTAGTGCTTACCCTAAGTCCAGGACTGTTCAGTGTCTCGTGCTCTGCCAGTGAGGAGGGGCACAAGAANGATAACAGTGGTTGTGGCTCAGTAGTGCTTACCCTAAGTCCAGGACTGTTCAGTGTCTCGTGCTCTGCCAGTGAGGAGGGGCACAAGAAAGCAGGAGGGAGCCTGGCTATGACAGCTGACCTGAACTGGCCAAAGGGATATTCCACATCAGAGAACATGGGAGGGGGTCCAATCGCTGCTTGGGGACGTGCTGGGCATTGGTCAGAAACTGTTTTAGGCATCACTTGTTTTTCTGGGGGTCTTCCCCCGCCCTCTCTTTTTATCTCCCTTTTCATTATTCTTCTTATTACTGTTCACTTTATTTCAATTATGAAACTGTTTTTATCTCAACCCAACTTTTTCTGATTCTCCTCCCCATTCCATAGGCTGGAGGTGGGGGCAGGGAGGAGTGAGCAAATGTCTGTGGTACCTAGTTGCTAGCTGGGGTTAAACCAAGGCAGTGGTCCTCCTCTCCCAGAGTCCCATGTCCCTCCATCTCACATCATGGCCAGGGGACTGGTGACCCTGAATATCCAGGCTCTTCTTCACCCCTTTTTTGAC
Organism: Atrichornis clamosus; assembly: GCA_013400975.1. Lineage (NCBI taxonomy): Eukaryota > Metazoa > Chordata > Aves > Passeriformes > Menuridae > Atrichornis > Atrichornis clamosus. Next base: position 82,458 of record WBMZ01005383.1, read on the forward strand.
TTCTGCTGTGACTTGCACTGACTCCTAAACAAGCAACAATTGTGCCTCTTCCTTGATTTCCTTTTTCCCAGCTCTAGTCAAGCTGGTGAGCTCGATGTCCAGCCACTGATGCTGACTCTTCCAGCCAGGTTGCAACCTAAGCTCTGCTGGTAGCAGTAGTTACTAAATGTGTTTCTTTGGGACTATAGCTGTAAGAGGAAGGTGGCCAGTGTCCAGTAGGGAACAGGAGCTGGCAGCATCCCTGGGAGGAGCAGTGATGGAGCCTGGGACCACTCTGATAGGTGGGGACCTGCAGGTGGGTGAGAGAAGTGTCCCTCTGGGAGGTCTCTGCCGTGGTCACAGAGGTAGGTGTCCCACCAGCTCTGTCCTGTGCAGGGCAGCAAGGTGAGGGCTGGCACTAGAGCATTCTTCGACAAACTAACGAAAATCCTACTGGCAATGCAAGGTTGTGTGGCCAGACAGCTCTTTGAAGCAGGGAGTCAGGGTAACCAGTTGTCACTGTCACCAAACTGATGGTTTGGTTGTGGTTTTAGAAAGTGCCTGCCACATGGTTAGGGAGAGACCCTGGCCTGTGTTGTTGCCTGCTCAGGCTTGGAAGCTGCAGCTACCATAATCACTTGCTTAATTTGGAATATAAAGAAAAGATGTGTATTTGATCTCTCAGTGTGAGAAAGCAGCAGCTGCCAGGTTAGGATCAAAAACCATATTTTTTCCTTTATGTGAGTGAAGCTCCTGCCCCTTCAACAAGTCTAAAAGGAAATTTTATATACCTATGCGGTAGGAAACACAGTTCTCTCACTTGGTTTCTGTTTGCAAAAATTTAGTTCTTTTGGGGATAAATTGCTTAATGTTTAGCCTGACCGTTAAGCTAACTTTCAAAGTTTTTCCTCTTGATCATGTTATTGCTGCCATAGTCCTGTAAGATAATTTTGCCAGAATTGAAGAATCGTTTCTGCAGGGTATTGTTTCTCTTGGGGCGTATTTATAACCCCTTTGGGACTGAACATTACTGGGTACTGTAATACAGTCATTAGTTGTTTATGCTTTGTTTTGGCTGAAAGTATTTCTTCAGGAAAATTTATTCACAGTGAGCATTGACTTAGGAAAGAATCAGGAGCTGAGAATGGAGAGATTTCATCTATCTGGTGGGAGCGAGTTTTCTTTCTGGTGTATCCTAGTTGTAGAGTGCAGCACTGACAGACCTCTCACTCCTTTTTTTGGTTCTCTTCCCTTTTTGTGAAGGATTTCACTATGACCTTGTACTTAAGGCACTACTGGAAGGATGAGCGTCTCTCATTTCCCAGCACCAACAACAAGAGCATGACCTTTGATGGCAGGCTGGTGAAGAAGATCTGGGTTCCTGATGTCTTCTTTGTGCATTCCAAGAGGTCCTTCATTCACGACACCACCACGGACAACATCATGCTGCGAGTGTTCCCCGATGGTCATGTCCTCTACAGCATGAGGTAACGCTGCAGCCCTGCTGCTCCTGAGCATCCCCTGTGGTTTTGCTGCCAATTTTGTTGTAGGCTTGACTTTGGTAATCACCAGGATTGCTATTGCCAATCCTGCTACTCCCACTGCTGATGCAGAGCCCTATTTCCAGAATGTCCGGTACAAAATGCTTTGCAGGAAACTCTGAGAAATCATGCTGTAACATGGAATATCTCCTCCCAGGGAAAGCATGCCCCCAACTCTTTGCAGTCAGTGGAGAGCTTAGTCAAGCAGGAATGTTCATCCCAGGGTCAGTGTGTGATTAAACTGGAAGCTGCTGATATACCAGATGGTGACCTCTATAATTATCCTGTCTTCCTTCTTGTTTGTCTAGAATTTTTTTTGGTTGTTGTTGTTGTGGTGCTTTCCTGTTGATGTAAATGTTTAAGTTTATTGAACCTGCAATGGCAGTATTAAAGACACGCTGGTTTTCTAGTAGATTTGTTGACTGGAAGAATCCTGAGGCACGTCTGTCATGGCCTGGAATGTTATCCGTCCTGCGGGTGTACACAGATTGTGACCGTGAGTTTTCCAGGATTCTGTAATACACAAGGACATGGAGGCTTAATCCTCTAAACTTCTCTACCTTATCACAGATTATCAAAAATACCACAAAAATCACCACTAGCAAGTAAACTACCACAAAATCACCACTGGCAAATATACCTATGATTAATAAAGTGACTGCATATACATATCATGCTATTGCAAATTGCTGTCAGCAATCAATAATTTAGCATCCATCAATCATGTGGCAACAGCCAACAGCAGCAATAACTAACTGATATATACTGTTTTGGGTTACTTGTGGAGCAACTCCTCAGCAATACACCCGCAGGTACACCCAGGACAGATTGCTTGTGTGGATGGTATCGAGTGATACCACCATCAAGTGAAACAAATCATCCAATGGATGGAAGGACAAACTCAAACAACCTCCAAAGTGGGCCCAGAGGGGACCAACGAGACAACACACTGAGTTTCACTTCAGAGGTGCTCTGAGTCACAGGGACTGGAGTCAGCCAGGTGTCCCAGGTGGGAGTCCAAGAGCTGGTAGAAAGTTCATGCAGTGAATTCAGCCTGCTAAGGAGCAGGAAAGTATGTGCAGCATGGAAAGTTATCAGAGGAAGGCTTCATTTTGGATTAAAATTGTGTCTTCCTTATATCCAGACATATAAGAGGGTATAGGATGCTACCACTTTGAACAGTCGGTAGGTGCTGTTAATTTCTGGTTTTCACTTGTGACGGTCAATACATAAGGATGTTTTCTGTTCTCTCAGACCCTTTTTTTTATTTTCAACACCATTTCCTGTCTTTTCTGACAATAAATTGCCTTTAAAATCACTTTTTTAGCAGTTATTGATGGTATATCAGGATGCCTCCTGTTTCTAGGTACCCTATCTGCACATCAAAGAGGCCGGTTGTGCTTCTAAAGGATGTGTCTGGCTCTCAGACTGGCAGGCTTTTCTCTGCCCATATTTTTCAGCAGACAGTCTTTTTAGCTCAGTATTCTTCCCTTCTAACCAGGCCACCATTATGGCTGCTCACATCAGCATCCCAGCAGATTTAATTTCCTTCAGAAGAATGCAAAAAGAGAAATGGAGAAAAACACACTGCCAGGGAAGAAAAGCTCAAGAGCACAAACAAAGGGATATTTCCCCAGGAGGGAAAACATGCTCTCAGTGTACGGTGACCTTTGAATGTTTGGTAGTCAAGGATCTCTGTTCTAGGATCTTTCTGAAACTTATTCGCTTCAGCACTGGTAAAATGATTTTCAAAAACTAGCAGAGGTTTTCTGTAAATTTTGATTCAGGAGGCTATTTCTCTTTGAAGAATGAGCATAGTGGGCAATATTGTCCCAAGTAGGACAACATCCTACAGAACCATGGGGTTCTAAAGTTCACTCTAAATAGTGAGTTTCAACTCCGTTTGACTGAGTTTCACAGTCCAAATACAATTCTACTTAATTTATTTTTAAGAAAATTGTAAAACCACAAAGAATTATATTTGCATGTAAGAAAGAGAGTATGCATCATGGTATGGCTACTTAATCTTGCCTGGATTTGATGATGGAAGTCCCAACTTTACCAAACATTTAAGAACACTTTCCCTGTTCTGAACCCATTTAAAAAATCGTTTATTGCATGAAAGGTCTGATTACCCATATCTTAACTAAGCACCTAAAGACACTGTGTACTTTATTAGAACTGGATGAGGATGAAGGTGCCAGTGCAGCAGGAGAGACAAGGTGCAGAAAGCAAAATGAAGAATGAGGTTAGATGTAAGGCTGGGCAGCACGGAGGGGACAAGAGCAGGAGAAGGGTGGGGACCTGCTCAGCAGATGTTGCTGGGTGTAGCTGAGTGTTGGTTTACATCACTCACACGCTGCAGTTCTCATGTGCTGAAGACAGCAACACACCGCTTGTTAGCAGTGCTCCACAACCAAAATGAAGGAACAAATATTTTTAGTGGCAAACCTTGGCTCTGTTCAGATCTGCTCATTTGCCTATGTGCAGAGAATTTACTTTCAAAATTTTCTCTGCTTTGTCAAGGAGGTGATGTGATTTTTTAATGTTACCCACAAGAGAGAAGTCTGTGAGTTAACCACAGCTGACCACACAAGAGTTAAATTGGTAATTTCATACATAAAATCCAAGGAGAATTTTCTTGGCATTTGGGTTTGGTGGTGTCTAGAACACTCAGAACAAGATCCATCTGACAAAACATGGGATATCCAGTGGTGCTGGAAATGCCCTCATATGCCTTGAGATGTCTGCATGGGGTTGGCACTGTACTGAGGGACATTTCATTCCTGTTTTCATCCTTGGGCTTTCAAGGCCACCTAGACACTGCCCTCTACTTGAGGAATATTATATTGACGAGCTGAGGTTCTGTGCTGTCCCTGACTAACAAATTGTTATTGACCACAGGTTGTGCCATAGTTCAGGTGATGCTGAGGAAAGAAAATAGCACATTGTAACGGGGCTGAGTTACACAATGCTTAAATGCTCCAGGCAGCTAGGGGAGATCTCTGCAGCAGGATACCTTCTGGAGCATATCCCCAAAACCATTCTTTAAATTTGCTCATATGGCAAAATTTTGCTGTAGTTTTATAGTCAAAACAAACAGCATGTGCTTTTTAGGGGTGATGAGTGCGTAGGTCAGGGTAGGATTTGGATCACAATCCCTGGAACAGAAGAAAAATTCTTTATCAACATCTGCAATGAATCTAGAAAATGGTTACAGTCAACGTAAGTTGGCCTCTGAAACGATGAGTCACAGCTGATTTGCCCCTACTAAATCGGGAGCTCCACTGCAAATCCGTCTGCAAGAGAAAGTTCACTGACCCACAGGAGAATTTCTTATGTAACATTGTGTACAACTGGACTAATTTAAAAACTGAGGCTCTGATTGCTGCAGCTCTTTAGCTAAAACACAAACTTAACAGAAGCAAATCTCACTTGTTGAAAACCAGCTGCACCCATTTTACACTCCCTGCCGCAGAAATACACCCCTTAGATTAAAAGAATTTGATTGAGAGCTGTAAGAAACTCCTTTTGCCTTAATAATATATGTACTGGAGGAATTTTGTGGCTTGCAATAAGGATGGTCATATTCTTCAGGCTTGGGTCATTGTGGATATGACTGTGGAGGGAACCGAGCAATGGGGAAAATGAGGAAACCTTAATCAAACTGCACATAAGGGAATCTTCAAATGTAAATGGTGAAGTTATTTTATGTTGTTTTCTTGTATGCAAATAGTTGGATATAAAATATAGCGGAAGTATCTGTACTGATGTTAGTATAACTGTAATGGCTATGATAGTGCTTTAGTTCCTTGATAGATATTGAAATTGCATCTTTCTCTGGAATTTCTGTGTATAATCCATCTGGCTTCAACTTGGAGAATTGGTAGGCTTTTTCCTGTGGATTTTATGCTAACATCATGCATAATTGCTGGCTTTAAAGCTGCAGAGTAATTATCTGTGATAACATTCTCACTTGATTGCTCCTCTTAGAAACCAGCTTTTCTCAATTTTGACTTCTAGGGTCACAGTGACAGCAATGTGCAACATGGACTTCAGCCGCTTCCCCCTGGACTCTCAGACGTGTTCTCTGGAGCTGGAAAGCTGTACGTTGTATCCATGTTTCTAGCTAGATATCCTCCATGGTTAGCTGCACAAACCTTTCCCTGGACACATTTCAGAATACTGTCTATTTTAGAGCCTGAAAAAGTAGTTCATCAGAGTTATTAAGAGTCATTCTATTGACTCAGCAGTGTTGTATATCTAGCCCTTATGCTGCAAGACAGGAATTTTCTGGGAAAACATCTGATGACGTAATTCTGATCCTGCAAACACTGTGATCTAGTCTCAGCTTCTTTGGAAAGAGTTGTTCTGTGGAGAAAGTAATGTGAACAGTAACGTTTTTGTGGCTGTTTTGTAGACCTTTTCCAGTCTATGGCAAGACCAACGTCTAGTTGTTTTGAGGTCCTCCCAGATATTTAACTGAAATATCCCTCTACAAAAAACACCAGAATCACAGAATCACGGGGCAATTATGGTTGTCCGTGAGGTCAGCTGCTCCAATACCCTGCTGAGGGAAGGGAGTTCTTTATAATGGGTTGCTTGGGGTTGTGTCCAGTTGGGTATTGAACAAGGTAATTCAGGATCCACAACTTTTCTGTGCAACCTGCTCAAATATTTGACAACCCTGATCCTGAAAATGTTTACTTCTACCTTCTTGGGAACAGTATTTTGCTTTGGCTTGCATCCCTTGCCTCTGGTCCTTTTGTTCTCCATTTTGTCTAAGCGTCTGGGAAAAGGCTGCTGCCACCTTCACATCAGGGCAGCAGCTGGACCCCACCACAGACTGTTCTTCTTCCAGCTGAACAAACCCTGCTCCCCCAGCCTCTCTTCTTATGCCATGTGCTCCAGTCCCTTACCATCTTGATAACCCTTTTCTCATTCCCTGTTCCTGCTACTTAGTGCACTAATTCTGTAAGTTTTTCATTTACACTTTTAAAATATTTCTAGGCTTTTGCTTCAGATCACAGCTGTCATTTTTACTTTCATCGTTCTAAGATAGTTTGAAGTATCTGTGTTTCCTCCTTCCTCTAAATTCAGGTGTTTTACCTGTGATTGTTTCCTGAGATACACTTATCAGTGAGCAATACTTTATAGATTGTTTTTGATCTGTGATATTCAGAAGATACCATTCTAGCTGTCATTTCAGCACGAAATAAAAAGAGGGTTTGTTTTCTTGAACCAGGATGACCTATATTTTTTTTTGTTGTCATGGTATGTTATATGACAAGATCTTTCCAACCCGTTGCTGTTAGCAAACTTAGTTCATGCCAGAGACTGGATGTATTAACTTTTGTTGAACCTCTAAGCTAAAATCACATCACATTGTATTTCTTCTTCCCCTAAGATGCTTACACTGATGAAGATCTGATGCTGTATTGGAAAAATGGGAATGAGTCTCTGAAAACCGATGAAAAAATTTCTTTGTCTCAGTTTTTGATACAAAAATTCCACACTACTTCGAGACTGGCTTTCTACAGCAGCACGGGTATTGGCCTTTTCTGATTTAATACTATTGCTAAACCTAATGCTGTATTAACTGCTTGTGAGAGGGTTCTTTGGATTATGTCACTGAGATGTAGCCTCCATGGTCTATTTGAAAGCTCAGTTTCTTGTTTTACTAGTCTTTAGAAATAAAAGAGCAAAAGAAAGCTTTTGTCTCTCTGTGCCTCCTGTCCAGGTGGTTCTCACTGATTCTGGCTTTCCTCCTCTCTCAAAGGTTGGTACAATAGACTCTATATAAATTTCACTTTACGTCGACACATCTTTTTCTTCTTGCTCCAAACCTACTTCCCTGCCACTCTCATGGTCATGTTGTCCTGGGTGTCCTTCTGGATCGATCGCCGAGCAGTTCCTGCCAGAGTCTCTTTGGGTGAGAACAACTGCAACAAGCCATGGCTGCGTGAAAAGCTTTGAATGTGAAATTTTGGCAGGAAAGGGAACTGTTCGTTTTGATGGTTAAAAACATTGTACAAGCAAATGGTGGTTTTATCTGATGATTAGTATAATGTGTAACTTGCAGTTTTTCTTTAGTCCTTCCTCGCTAAGCAGTCTTCCTTATTTATACATAGCTCAGGATAGAAAGTGCTGTGGTGTTAAATATAAAGCTGTAAAACAGATTGGCACAGATAGGAAACAAGAGTCCTTGTCACCACTGGTCTTAGCAGACCTGACCTTAGGATTAGGTGTGTTGAAAAAGTGTTTTGACAGCATTGTGTTTAAACCCTGGAGGTTAAGGCGGAAGTTAAATGCTGTTCCTAGGAAAATCCTGAGCACTCCATTTCTCCTCAAAACTCAACCTATCATGAGCACAAAAGTGTAGGCAGGGGAACAGTTCTGCATTGGCAGAAGAGATACTTAACACACATTTATTTAATATTGAACATCTTTTAGAGCATCATGTAGAGCATAATTGCTGTTGTTCTAGAGACAAAAAGCCTTATGGACTGTATCAATCAATAACATTTATTTTTCTTGGTTTTTTCCAGGGATAACCACTGTGCTGACCATGTCCACAATCATCACTGGGGTAAATGCTTCCATGCCTCGTGTTTCCTACATCAAAGCAGTGGACATTTACCTGTGGGTCAGTTTTGTGTTTGTCTTCCTCTCTGTATTGGAATACGCGGCTGTGAATTACCTGACGACGGTGCAAGAGCGGAAGGAGAGGAAACTCCGGGAGAGGGTAAGAAAAGCTTTTGTTCATCCATTTATTTCTTTCTTTTCCTTACAGCTGATCTGGTCTTTATATTGACTGTCTGTTAATGGGAAAACACTGACAACCATGTGTTGAATTGGGTCTGTTTAGACTGCTTCACCTCAGACTGAATTGCTAACACAAAAACAGGATTTGGTCTCATGGGTCTTCATAGAAACATTAGAGCAGAGGAGAGTGTGATCTGAACTGGGAAAGTCTGCAACCTGGAACTGTGAGGCAAGAGGGGAAAATATAAAATCTGATACTTTACTGAAGACTGTTTAGTAAGCTAAGGGTGTTATTTGGAGCAAATTCATTCCTCCCTCAATAGGCAATTTTACTCTGGAAATTGGATGTATTAGTGGAGGTGTTCCCCATTACCAGGCAGAAATAATAGTCAGCCAAGCTTATGCTTGTACTTTTTAACGTACTGTGAAAGGTCTTATCCTGCATCCCTGGAAGTTTTCAAGACCTGACCAGATACAGTCTTGAGCAGTCTGGCCCTGCTGTGAGCAAGATATAGGACTACAGGTCCCCTGAAGTCCTTTCCAGCCAGAAGTATTTTACAGACCTGCAGGCTCTTCTTCTTTATAATTAAACAAAGCACCATCGCCTTTTGAACACTAGGGCTTGGGACCAAAATTTTTTTCAGTCCCCACACATCCAGGACATCACCATGTTTTACAGCTTCTTTCTTCCCAGTAGGAACTCCCCACATTAGTTCACTGGTAATACTGGTAACTTAATGTCCTGGAGAAATTTGTATAAGACGTTTGGAAATGCCAATCCAGACATCATCTTTCATATGATTTCAGCATTACATTTCCCTCTCTGAACTATTCTTTTAGTTTTACATGTTCTTCTCTTTCCCCTTCTCTTCTTCCTATGACTTTCTTGAAATACAGCATAAATCACCTAACAGTCCAGCACCTTTCCTAGTTGACATCTCATAAAAAATGTAATTAGATATCTTTTCAAAAGCAATTGGAATAAATTTAACAGACTTCTGGGATGAAGTTTTACCTCTCTTCAAGGCCTTCTCAACAGCAGTATGATTCTGGAAAGCTACGAACGGGTCCTGAGTATCTTAATTTATTTATGCCCCATCCTAGTCCCCACCTGGGACGCAGCAGTTCCCTGCAACACAAGACAGAGATGCTCTGTGCAAGCACAGCCACTTGAGTGTGTCTGACTTGCTGCACGTGAGCACTGGTCTGTGGCATTTTAGCCAGCCCTGCTCAGACATCCCCCGTCCAAAGAGCATGGCGTCTTGACAGGTCACGGGAAATAAAAAAACATTCTTGCTAGGTTTGACTTGCCTAGAATAACCCTGTATATTTTTTTAAAGATGAAAACCCTTCTCCTTTCCTTTAACTGTACTGGAGGGATGAAATTAACTTTAGAGGGTTTGTTAATGCTCTGCTAAGTTTTCTGGAATGTTTTTCCACATCCAGTGATGGTGTAGCTTGTTATTTGTATCATAAATCTGCCCTTTATTGGGTTTTGTACGTGGAATTCTATATTCACTAAATCACTTTTGCTACACAAGGGAAAATATTCTATCCAGTCTACGACATGTGATGATATTAATTCTCAGTGGTGGAAATGGGAACAGAGATAATAAGCAGCATTACCTGAGGAGGAAACTCTTGAAGAAGCAGAAGAGACACTTCTCACAGTAAATGTAGGTCTTGTCAGCCAATGCTACTCCCCTTTGAAAGACCCAAAAATCCTGGTACAAACATGATAGGCTGCCCAGACAAGAGCTCTATGTTATGTCTACATTAAGAAATTAAATGTGCCTGGGTCAAAGGCGTGCATTATCTAAAACTAAACCTTCTCTCCCTCAAGATCAGAGGAGTTGCTGTGAAATGCCTGTGGCAAATGCTCTCTGGCCCCATGCTTATTTTGAACCCAGACATGAGAACTTTTCGGTGCTTGTTGGGCTGGACAAAATTCAGGCCAGAGACATTTCTGACACTAATAGTATTGTCAGCTGCATTCCCACACCCAAGGAGGTTCTTTGGCAGTCTTGGAATTATTACTGTAGGTAGAGACTAAAATTTCTGCAGGGTGGAATTACAAAGCGCACCTCTGCGTGTTCGTGCCTGTGTGAGGATGAGTGCCATTTTACATTCTGTGGAGGTGAGTGTCTGGCACGTCAGCCTCCCTTGTCCGTAGGGGTGGCTGTCGTCGTGCGTGCATGAAGCCATGGGAACTGTAATTTGACCTGGGGGCTGTGGGAAATCAGAGGCAGGAACTCCTAGCAGAAAGGAGGTTTTGGAGTCCATTTTCATTGCATACAAATGCATAATCCATATTGCTGGGATAGGAAAACGATAAATTTTGAATAGTAGAAGACGACATTTCATATTCAAAATTCTGTCTGTATTCATTGCATATTTTTAGGCTTGTGGGATGCATGCTGGTGCTGCTGAAGTCAATGCAAGTCTTGACATTGGCTCCAAAAGAGCTGGGATTTTACATTAGGCTTTTAGCTGGTCCTCTCCTTGGTTTAAAATCAGATTTATGAAGAAAACGTGTATCTGTAAAACCAGACCTTGGCCCTTTTCTTTTCATAACATGTTCTAGATAAGCAATTTCCACAGATTAAACTACATCTTGAATATTTATAAATGCAAAAATTGAAAAATAAGGAATCTCAAGACAGTAAGGCTGAATAAGAACTAGTTAAGAAAACCTTTTGCCTAGATTATGTGTCTGCTAAAGCATTTTTTGAGTCTTTTCTGAAGCTGTTTGTTCAAGCAGTGGAGATAAACCCCGTTTCTTCCTTTGTAAAACAAGCAAAAAGAAAAGCTACATTTTTGTTCAAAGAGAAACTTAACAGTATCTCAATCAAAATGTCAAACTCAACTGTTTGCAAGCTGTCTGTTAATAGAAAGGCATAATTTCTGTTGCTTATGTGTTTTTCCAACGTTCAGCTATATATTTTATGTCCCTAGTTTTCATGTACATGTGGAATACCTCACTCGAAAACCATGATGCTGGATGGAAACTACAGTGAATCTGATGCCAACAGCCTGGCAGGATATACAAGAAACCAGATGGTACCAGAAGAAGAAAAACAAGAAAAGATGGTTGTGCATTTAGCTATGAGCAATGAATCTAATTCATCAAGGAAGAGAGGCCTGAAGGGCCATGTGGGCTTGCGCATCATCCAGAACACTCATGCCATTGATAAATACTCAAGACTAATATTCCCAGGCACCTATATATTTTTTAACTTGATATATTGGTCTGTCTTTAGCTAAGTATGCTGGCACAGTAGTGACTGAGTCAGAAGACATCCATAAAACACTATTTTGTTTGTACTTTTTTGGTCTAATCAGGACACAAAGCCAGAAAACTGATCTTTTTATTGCTGCTTTGAAGGGTAAGGGGGAGGACACATCCTCCAGTAGGCAACTCCACGCACAGGCCTCATGGAGGAACTTGCTGTGCTGGTTGATTTCCAGCCCACACCCCTGCTCCCCTTTGCTTTATGACACCTGCCATTTCTCATACTTGAAAATATGTGTTCACCATACACCCAAAAGGTGCTGGATGCTTGTCTGGGGCTGGCCACGCTGGTGGTGCCTGCTGTGCAATGGGCAGCCAGAAACAGTGGTCATGTGAGCCGTAATGAATTAGATAAATGCAGCGTGCAAGGGGAGGTCTGGAGAGTGCAGCTCCTGTAAGGAAAGTGAACGAGGACTTTCCTTTAAAAAATCTCTGCTTTTGAGCAAATTCTTTTGGGGTTTTTATTTGGCATATAAACATCGTAATTTTTTCCACTGTTTTATGAAGAAAATCTTGTTTAAGGGTACAGATTCTGCCTTCTCTCTGGATAGGACCTTCATTAACACCACTAAGACATCTGACTGGCCAGGATCAGCTGGGCTGGCTACAGAGTGCAAGTGTTATGTTTGAATCAGTGGTCTTTTTTTCCAGGTTGTAAAGGGCAGCCCACACACAAACTGTATATCCCAATGTGCCTCTCTCAATCGACACAACACCCTTCTGTCCAGGCATCTGGGATCGAAAGGGATACACGTCTGCCAGAACCTCTCTGCAGAAAGAGAGGCATGTCAGAGATTAAATGGCCAAGATTACTACCGTGGGTCCAAGGTCGATGTAAGTCCTTTGAAGTTTCTGCACAACATTGTAACAAGCTTATGTGCTTGGCAGTTCTTTTCCCATCCCTTTTCTTTGCTAACAACGCTGACAGCAACACACAAATAGAGAAACATGATAGCAACAAGACAGCAATGCTCAGGTTTGTGTGCTCCTTATTTTGAGAAAACACCATGACTTTTTGGTGGATGTGGAGGTTATGTACATCAAAACATCTGCTTACCAAGCTGAAACTAAGCAGTGGGGGCAGATCTGGAAGTGTGAAGAGCCATGAGTGAGGTTAGAATGAAGAAAAAGCAAACAAAAATACTAATGTAACCATAACTATTTGTCAGCATGTGAAATTTTCTGCTTACCATGGCAGGAATTCTGATGTCCTAAATCTCAAGGGATGTAGAAGGTGGCAGAGAAATGTCAACTCTTGCTGTCAACAATACCCAGGTTTTCTCTTGTGCCTCAAATATTACTGCCTATATCAAGCTGATGATGGCACTGATTTACTGGAAACAAAATTGGTGAGAGAAGCTAAAACTAACAACTGCATTCCCCTTTCATCAGCCATGTCAACAACTGACACGAATGGAGTTCTGTCTGGTCATAAAAGTAAGAAAATACAGCCCTGAAATTGCTGAAAAGAAGAAGAAGGACAGTGTCTGAGGGGCAGGAGTGCCCTGTACCCCAGCCTGCCACTTGTCTTCTGAGCTGCCAGGTCAGTGCATTCACCACCCATTGCTCCTGGGCTTGAAACCCTGATATTGCTCGCATTGACAGGTGGAGGTCACTACAAAAAAGATGCAAAAAATATTTTAAAAATAGACCACTCATTTTTTGAGAGGTTAAAGCCTGGTCATAAGACTGCGTTCTTCAGCATTAGCAGTTTTGAGTGTAAAACAGGAGCCAGTGCCCTAGCTGGCAGCAGGACAGTGCAGCAAAGGGACCTTTGCTGGTGAAAAGCAGCAGAACTGCACCATGAAGCCACCAGAGAGTGAAGGGAGTGAGAAACTTGGTTCCTGCGCCGCCCTGTTTTGCCAGTCTTTCTGCATTACCCATGGCATGTGCCATTTAACTTCTCAGTGCCTCAGCTCCTCCATCTAGAAAGTGAGGAGCAATAAGATTTACCTACCTCATAAGGTGCCAAGGGGCTTAACATGCTTAGCTAGCACGTGTGTGGGGCATGATTATGATTTCTGAGCAGGTCACCCTGCGGGAATCCGATTTTGTCTTAGTTAGCAGTGAGTTCTTCAAATGCATCCTCTGAATCAGTCCAGTTGGAAGACAGCAGGTATCTCTCCTGCCTTATAATGCTATTATAATTCCCCTGGATTATAGTGATATTAAATCAGAGATAAATGTACACAAACAGCCAAAAAGTGAGTGCAGTCAATGAATAATGCCTCCTGGCATACAAAGCCCAGGAAGTCCTACTGCTTCACTTTGCCATTTATTTTTATTGCACCTCCTGTACGCCTAGAAGTTATGTGATGACAAAGATGGTTCTTTAGGTCCTATCATCTTTGTTCTAGCATTGCCTGTAGTTTAAATGTCTAATAAGCATCTTTTGGAGAGGATACCTTACTGTTATTTTATTTGCGTGTGTACATAACTGATAGAGATTGATATCTGTTTTTGACAGCCTATGAAAACATCAAGAGGGTATTTTCCATTAAGAAAATCCCTCCTCTATCTTAGGCACTACTTAAGCTTATTATTCATTAAAACAATAAATGAAAAGCATAGATGCAAATAGAGCCAAGACTTCTCCTTCAGTCAACATTGTGAGTTGTATTTTTCTCCTTATTCAGAGGAGAGTGGCTAGGCATGAAGCTAGAACAAGTATTTGGTGTGTGGTACTGACAATGCACTTCACCTTTGATTTTTTCCTGGATTACAAGAGACTCCATGAGCACTGTCTAACTTGCAGTTGCAAGATCCAACCAATGTTTTGCGAGATAGTGCCTGAAGCTGGGGTCTGATTACTGTTTAGTGGATACAACCCAGTTCTGTGAAGCACTGAGCAGATGGACAATGAACCTACCAAAGGACAGGATTTTCAGAAGTGCACAGGAGATTTGGGCAAATTAAGGTCACTGATGAAAATACCTTCTCTGGACAACCTGATCCAATCACGAAGAGCAAAAACACCGACTCTACTCATTCTACATCTGGCTCCACTGTACTTGTACTTCTAACCAAATCATGTCTCTGAAAACAAGTAACTCTATAGATATGTACACATATGTATAATGTGTATGCAGGCATAACATACAGCAAAGGAAGACATTGGGACGTGTACCTATGGTAAATAGTTTACATATGTGAAATTGTAATATATTGTATGTAAAATACCGTTTATTATGCCCAGAAAACTTACTATATTGAATGGAAAATGAATGTCAGCCAAGGGCCAAGAAATGAGGTATTGGCAAACAATATGTGTTCTTTCACAATTTTTTTCTGAAAAAGGTGTTGAGAAGGATGCAAGAAATGCTGATGCTAAACTTGTACAATGGGTAATAAAATCCGGTAATAAAATAACAGACGGAAAGGGTGGAACAGTCCATTTCATGGTGTGAACTTTAAAATGTGATTTTTATTCTGTTTGGAAATCTATTACCTGTGAGCTGATGCCCAGGGCAAAAGATTTTAATAAACACCTAATTTGTAATTGATTTCAAGTAAAAAGCATCTCAAAAGGTGGAAGAAATGTAGTGGAAGTATGCAAGTACTTTGAAGTATGCAAAGCTCTTTGGGGAAATGGAGTCGTTAATTACAGTAATAAGCTGTGGAGACCTTTTGTGAAAACTGCAGCCAACAACTGAAGAAAGTTTAATAATTGCTTTATAATTAATGGCACATTTTTCAAAAGCTCAAGTGACAGATATATATCTCAATCTCCATTTGACTACAACTGAGAACTTGTCACTTAATTTATGCTTTGTGACTTTGAAAATATTGTCTCCACGTTTCCCACGGGAAGATAAAACTGCTCCGAGATCCCAGCTGCCTGATCTCAGCTATTATCCCTAGTGCAGACTATGGAACTAAAGTAAATGTGCATGGGTGAGGCTGATACCCAAACCACTGAATGATGGTTATTGTCTGTGAGATCTCCACAAATCAGTGATTACAGCAAGGTACAGCCTAACTAAGTGAGATCCTGCCCTGCTGAAATTTAAAAAGCAGGAAAATTTATTTAAAAAACAGCAACAATTTAGCACTATTAAAATGAAAATGTAATCCAGTCTCACACTAAGCTGATTAATTCCTTTTCAAAAATGACATGTGAAATAATGGATCAGGGTCATTACTTTCCTCATCAGAGGAATTATCATTTGAGATGAAGAGAGAAGGGTGGGAAGGGAAATCGTGCATAAAGCAGGGGCAAGGTGCTGGTCTTGGCATCCAGCTCTCGTGGAAGGACAGGAGCAACCACCAGGATGAGCAGAACCTGCTGTGGAGGCAAGGGCTAGAGGATCCAACTGTCCCAAGGTGCCTGGGAATCACACGTCACCATGTGGCACTCCTTGCTTTGGGCATGGAAAGGTTATCCTCTGCCAGGAGTGCTGTGTCCCCAGCAGCCGTGGGGTAGTGGTGAGAGGTGGTGCAGTGCAGGCAGCGCAGACATTTTGGCCGGAGGTTTGGGCTCAGTTGTGGCCACGTGTGTCACGAGCTGGTCCTTGGTCAGGGTTCCATGTGGGAGCCACACGCCTGTGGCAGCTGTGGGCAGAGCGCCTCCGCCCCAACACAGGGAGGTGTATCCCCACCTCTCGGCTCATCCTGCCAGCACTGAAGGGACGGGGGTACATCATCGGCAGGGCACAGAACGTGTGCCCCAGCCCTCCCTTGGCAAGGCAGCCAAGAATTAGGACAGCCCTGCATCGCCTGCTCCCCACATCAAGCAGCAAAGCCCTTAGCAGATAATTTGACACCTGATTTTTAAGATTTCCTCCCTTTGAGAAAATCCTGAAGACTCCTTTTGGCCAGTTGTCCAAATTGGACTTCTTCCACAAGTCTTTTAGGGGTCTCTGAGTGTGGATATGTGCACTTGCAACCATAGAAATTAGCTTAGGAGAAATGCCTGGCAACTCAATCCATGCAAAATGCATATAAATGATGTGGAAAAAAAAAAGGAAAGATTTTACTGCTCTACTTGTCATGCGGATTTATAGAAGAAAATTGTGTGTTTAGCTTAGAGGGAATTCAGAGAGGGAAATGAAAGGACAAGTTAATTGTAACGACAGTTTGAATTACTTGAACAAATATATTTTGGGAAACGGGACAGGACATTAGAGCTGTAAAACTCTCTAGCCTCTTGGCTCTTTCCATCTTATCTGTGGTTTTTTTAGGGTCCAAATTTATTTCAACCATGAAATTTTACACCTTTCATATTAAGGTGCATAATGACTACATTTTTATAGGTACAGTCGGGAGGAGACCTTTAGTGTTGTGCACAGATTGCAAGTAGAAATACTGCTCATTTTGCATCTAGAGTTTCAGGAGAGCTACCATTCCACAAAACAGGAAAAGTGGAGTTACTCAGCTGTTAGGTAGGGAGACGAGACACTCTCTAAGGAGCTGCACAAGAGAAAGACCATATCATTTGCACCTTGACATCTTACACATATTGCTGGGTGCTCAGGTGTGGTTCTGAGGAGGACTTTGTAAGACTCTCTGAGGAGGAAAGAAAACTCCTGCTTGGCCGGCTCTGGAGACACTAACCACCTCGGGTGATCATCACCCTAACCACAGCCCCCATCCATGAGAGTGCCATGGATGCAAACTGCCATCCTGGGGAAGGCAACAAAGGACGTTTCCTCAGGGCTTGGCCCATGTTCTGTGCCTTCATGAGATACTTTCTTTATGGGGTCAGTGTCCACCTGCCCTAATGTGGGCTTTGATGTGCTCCCAGGATGGCACACTGTTTCACTTTGATGCTGGGGTGGGGGCTCTCCAGGTGTGTTCCATCCATGAGGGAGGTTGGTGCTTTAGTCTGAAAAGGTAGTGTCTGTTTGTAGGATTTTCCTGTCAGATTCCTGACGCATCAGACCTTCCTTTCATCCCAGTGGTGACCTAGGGAATGAAGAGGAGGAGGAGCTCTTGCTTCAAAGGGCTTCTTTGTTTGGAGAAGGAGCGGTGTATGGCACAGAAAACAAATGAAAGGATTGAACTGGGAGGCCCTGCTGATTACTTGGGGTCAAATGGTCTGTCCCAGGCTCTTGGGCAGTCTGTGCTTTAAATGACAAGAGGACATGAAAACTTTCCCTTCCGCAAGCTCAGCCTCTCACAGAGGGTCTCTCCCCGTCTCCTTCCCACCCTCCTGCAGACACAGCTATGCAGTGCTTAGCAGGACCTGGCTTCCTTAAAAAAGACGAAAAAGTAGGGAAAGAGGCAAGAATAGGAAAAAAGTGCTCCCTGCAAAAGCAAGTATTTTTGTGACTGTGCCAAGGGCAGTATTTTGCCAAGCCATTAGCTACTCTTCACTTCTCCAGCTTTTCTTAATCACAGCTGTAATGTTTGTGCTTTCTCCTCCTTAGTTCTCTGGCAGCTGATGTAAATATTACAGAATGTCAGTATTCTTCCCACGTATCAGCTGGTGACAAAAGCCATGAAAATAAGTGACTAACAGCTCCAGTGCAAAACACCTTTGTGCTGGTGCTCTGCCAAGAGAAGGAATCATCCAGCCAGCTTCACAAATAAAAACTCTGTAACACTTCTGTACCATGTGAATCCAATAAACCAATTAGTTGAAGGGTTTAATTGGAAAGAGGTAATACTGGCTGGTAAAAATAATAAAAATAAAAACCTGTTTGATTTCGCAGAGGAGGAAGCAGCCTCAGAAAGAAGTCTGAGGCTTACCCTCACTTCAGGTCTCAATCAAGGCTGTGAGAGGCATCATGGCCCAGCTGGCTGGTGGTGCAGGCCCAGGAGGCAGCCCACAGGAGGACCCATCTGTGCATCTAGGACTGGAGCAGCCACCCAAGATGCCCTTCAGACACAGAGTTTAATTCCTCAGTCCCTCCGTCCCAGGCTGCTGAGCTGCCACCTAAGCTCCAAAACACTCACAGTTGCTTCCAGGCACGCTCACCTCCAGTATGAAGGCCGCCCCAAAATTTCACAGCCACTCCAAAGCATGTTTCTGGGCCCTGGCTCAGCATGTATGGAGGTGAATGTCTTGATGTTCATTTCTCACAAGCCTCCAGGCTCGGCTGGCTGTCCAGTTCTGCTCAACATTGCGGTGTTAAACTGTCCCTAGTGACATTTCCCAGATGCCTCTCTAATCTAATCTAAACCTACCCTGTCTTAGTTTAAAACTGTTTCCCCTTGTCCTATCACTATCAAGCCATACAAGCCCTGCCCCCCTCCACCATTTCCTTCTGCAGAAGAAGCAGCATGATTTGAGGTTGGAATCTGATTTTTGTATTTGGTTTTTTTTGGTGTGTATGTTTTTCAGCTATTTCATTAAATGTTTCATTATACCGCAGAGAGGTGGTAACTCTTTCATGAACAACAGCCCAGGGTTTTAACGCCTGTTAAGATTAGCTGGTAGCGCAGAAGTGACTTGTTTTGAACATTTACAAAACTACCACCAGAAAGAATAAACAAATGACTCAATCATCAATGAACTCACGCATTCCCTAAATGCATAAAAGTGTTTTTCCATGCCTACAGCATTGCTGCAAACTTTGTTTCCTGCCATGGTTGCAAATAATGCCTCCGGTATAATCCAAACCCAGACTTTCACAGACAAGTCTCTTTTATCAGCACGACTCTGATGAGCTGAAGCTACATCCTGCAGCCAGGCAGCAGAGAGGCAGAAGGACAGCTGAGCCCCTGCCCTGCCCTGCCCGGCTGCCCTCACTCCCCTGCACCAGCACATGCGTGGGCAGACAGACGGAAAGCTGGCCACGTGAATGCCTGGGATATGGATAAGTGCATTTTCATATTACATCTAATGTAATAAGTCAGTTAAATGCCCCAGTCTGGGCAGGGCAGCATGTTAATGAACTGTCGTTACCAGCAGCTGACAGTTGGTTAGCAGAGATTAATTCCTAATGAAGAAAAAAACTCTTTATGTAATGTAATGCTTCTGGCTGGGGATCAAGGGTTGCAATCATCCACCCACAGCAGACCTTTAAATCCGGCTTTGTTCCACTGCGGGTAAAAGAGACCAAAAAAAAAAAATCTGCTATTTTTTGAAGGTTATGATTCAGCCAGCGTCACTGAGATTCTAATTCCAGGAGCGCTGAGCTTGTTTCCTAAAGAATACAATATGTTGCACCACGGCCTGGTGAAGCAGATGTGGCAGAGGAGGTGGTGTGGGGCGGGAGCAGGGCATATGTGGACCCTGTGCCCCAGGGATGCAGAAGACGGCCTCGTGGGGGCACACCAGGGCTCTCACATCCGGAGGGATGATGCCGATTCCCTGACCTCAGCGCCGGGTGTTTGGGGCTGTGCGGTGGGTGTTTGTGTGGCAGGGAGTTGCCCTGGGAAGGTGCAAGGAGCAGGGGTGCAGCTGTTTTAGGCTGTGACTGCACACGGGTCCAGGGTGGCCAGCTCTCACCTTCCAGCAGCCGTGAGGAGATGGGCTGTGAAAAGCAGGAGGTCAAAGCCAGCTTAAGCAGCAGGGGTTTTGGCAGGGGACTGCGCAGCTGCCCGGATCCAGACAGCTGGTGCTGTGGTGGATGCACACACAGAGACTTTCACCCTTGCAGCCATCAGGAGGCTCCCGGGACCTTTACTTCCACTTGCAAGAAAGCAAGGCATTCCACACCAACTCACTGAATTTCCTTTCCCTACCTTAAGAGATTCCCTGAGATGAGGTCTGAGAAGCTGTTTCCTGGGCTACTCTGCAGGTGTCACCTTCTCTCCTGGCTATGCCAGTGTCACCCTTGAAGGGGGCACTTGCAGAGGTGCTTCCACCCACCCCAGCTGAGGGTCTGAGATATCCTCCCAAAGTCATGGGACCAAAAGCAAAACTCACTGAAGTGCTAAATCCCCTGGAATAGCAATAAATAGTGCCAATAATTACCAGTTAAAAAGAAAAATCACTATGGCTACCCTGTGACCTAAGGATATGGATACAATAAAACTGATTCACATGCAGGAAGGTGATTTGTACTTGTAAGGACTGGTATTTCACTATATCTAGGTTTAGTCATTATCTGATAGGAATCTTTCAGCTCATTTACTGATGTTGTAAGGAAGTTTACAATGATGGCTTAAAGCTAGGATTACTCCATTTTACCCGAGCATTTTATATTTTACAGTATACTCACACAAAATAAATGTACATAAAGCAGGAGAAGCTTCACAACTTGTGGCACATGAATAGGAGAAGACAAAGGAGACCCAAATCTCCCTGAGCATGGGTGCTCAGCAGGGAAAATGGGATCTCTCAGATCTTGGGGTTTTCTTTCATCTCTTTTCCATTTCACCTTGCATTTCTGCAGTGATGGCAAGCTGCAGAAAGCAGATTAAATCTGTAGGAAATGTGAGAACAAAGTAAGTTCTGTGCAGGCAAAGGACTTCAAACAGGGAGAATGGCTGGTGGTGAAGATACTGTCATAGGCAGAGACTTCAAAAGAGGCACAGCAGGTGATTGAATTTACAGCTAATCAGCACTGCCAGAGCGAGGTACACGTGAGCAAGGCTGAACTCTGCAGATTTCTGTTTAAATGGTTCCTTAGAGTTTTTGCCATTTATGTACATTCGTGTTAAGGGGACAAGTAAGAGTCCTGTTGTCATGTCTGGGAACGTGATGTTGCTCCTAAGGGCTTCCCATCTCCTCAGCTCCAAAGGATGGGAGAGCAGGAGTACCACCATTGAGGGACTGTGCTTCCAATGCGACAGCCTGGCCAGCAGCACCCCCAAACTGCTCCGCACCTTAAACTAGACACTGTGGCAGATCAGAGAGTGAAAAGAAACACCGTGGGGCTGCTGTCCAGGGAATACATGTCCAGAAGTCCCTGACAACCACAGGTCTGTCAGCTGATAGTATCTGGGTGTGAAAAGGAGGCTTCCCAGGAGGCTGCCATGCGAGCAATGTGGGTTGGGTACAAATGTGAGCAGAGAAAATGGTCAACACTCCCTCTCTGAGCCTTTTTCACACACTGTTTTTTACCACTGAAGTCCCTGAGCAGCTTTATGTTTCTCAGAACAAAGCAAAATCCAACTACTTTTTACTCATGGTCGACTCTGCATGTCTTGTAATGGAAATTACAGGCCACATTTATAACCAACAGAAAATTTGTGACACCAATACGAAAAGTGAGTAACGAGATGAAAACATTCAATTATTGACATGAGAGACAAAACAGCCCCATTAGATCATTCTAAGCTTCTCTCAAAAATGCTGAATGTTTTCTAATACTTTTCTGGGCTATGAAAGAAGTTACTGCTAAAGGGATGCCAGTCTGAAGATCATTAATGGCTTTTTTGGCTCTGACACATTGGACAATGTCTTTAATGTCAATGGAGAGATTATATCTTCAAAGGAGCTAAGGAAATCGTGTGCTAAAAGCATGTATAGATTAATAACTTTTTTTTTAGTTTGCTCCAGCATTAGAAAAAGACAAAAAAGACCAGACAACATTTTGCAGAAATCTCAATATATTCTTGGGTTTTGCAGTTTTAAAAGAATAAAGTATTAGAGAAAAGTTCACCAACATTATCTGTCTCAAAACATGCTGCTGTAGATATGTTTGCTCTGTAGTTTTGCTGGGTTTACTTAGTTTCTTTGCTCAGCCTTACTATTAAAAGAAGGTAGGAAAATGAAGGAAGTCAACAGAAAGAAAAAGTTTGAAAAGCTTTCAAGGAAAAAGCTTGAAAATAAATATTTTACTGTAGAGGGGAAGATGACAAAGTTGTTGGGTTTTTTTGTGGGTTTTGGTTTGAGTTTCTTTTAGATGTTGGAGAAGCAGCATTCTCAGGGTTCAGCTCTGGGTAGTAGCATAGGACACCATGCACTGATCACTAATGACAATCAGGAAAGAGCATGACGTTTTCCCATACTTATTATGCTTTATCTATTCAGCACAAAACTCACCCCTCGTGTTCCTACATACCAAGGACTGAACTTCTGGAGAAGATGTCTGATTTTCCTAGACTATTTCTGGGCTGACACCAGCACGCTGTGCTGCAAAGTCATAAACTTGCTACTACACATGCTAATAGTCTACTTTTTGGGTCCTTGCCCAGAGCATCTCAAAACACTGTCTCCCCTTCTATTAGCTTGGATTTCTCTCTGAAGTAATGACATTATTTTCCTTTAAACATAAACCACTCAAATGCTATTAGTATCAAACCTCTGATAACAAATTCACTGTTGCCGGAGAGGGAGGGAAAAGGATTTGGCCTAAGAAATATGAGCCCATTTTCAGGTGCCTGAGAGTTCAATTAAACTGTCATTCAAACTATAGCCATAAAGAAACCCTCTAGTGCTAGACAGCTTTCCATATCTAGAGGGTGATGTCTTTTGAAGAGGAAGAAGGGATAGATATATCCTATTTTGTGTTTTTTGCATCTCTGGGTGAGTTTTACCACCCACTGGAACAGCTTAGCTGGCTCTCCTGAAGCCTCCAGTTACCCACACGTTAGAGCGACTGAGGACTGTGGCAGCCTGGACTTTTTTTCACACTTCCCCCACCCTGAGCAGTGAGCATCCTCTCCAGTTCTCTCCCTTCCCCAGGGAGTGTCAGGAAGGTGTCGTTTCCTTCCAGATACAAATACATATCTGTTTATGATCTCTTTCATGCTGGGGTAAACTCTCCTGACACTCTGAACTGCATGACAGAGACCTCCTCGCTGACCCACTCTGGACCCTGGGCAATGATGCTGGGGCTTCACCAGTGTGTTCATTCCTGCCAGGCCCCCATCTGCTGGGCACCGTCGTGTCAGGCAGCCCGGAAAAGTAGCTGTGGAGCTGCTTGTCTCCAGCAGGTGGAAGCCTGCCTGCACGGATGCTGCCTGCTTGCATCGCTGCCTGGTAGCACTGCTGTCTGCCGGCTCTGCGGCCCACACGGCTGCTGATGGCACTGCCCACGTACAGCCCACTCCACTGCCTGCCTGGGTGACCGCCTCCGCCGCAGCGCCATCGCTGCCTACCTGCCTGCACCCCTCAGCACCACAGCCCCAGCACTGCCTACCTGCCTGCCCCCCTCAGCACCACAGCCCCATCCCTGCCTACCTGCCTGCACCCCTCAGCACCACAGCCCCATCGCTGCCTACCTGCCTGCACCCCTCAGCACCACAGCCCCATCGCTGCCTACCTGCCTGCACCCCTCAGCACCACAGCCCCATCGCTGCCTACCTGCCTGCACCCCTCAGCACCACAGCCCCATCGCTGCCTACCTGCCTGCACCCCTCAGCACCACAGCCCCATCGCTGCCTACCTGCCTGCACCCCTCAGCACCACAGCCCCATCGCTGCCTACCTGCCTGCACCCCTCAGCACCACAGCCCCATCGCTGCCTACCTGCCTGCACCCCTCAGCACCACAGCCCCATCGCTGCCTACCTGCCTGCACCCCTCAGCACCACAGCCCCATCGCTGCCTACCTGCCTGCACCCCTCAGCACCACAGCCCCATCGCTGCCTACCTGCCTGCACCCCTCAGCACCACAGCCCCATCGCTGCCTACCTGCCTGCACCCCTCAGCACCACAGCCCCATCGCTGCCTACCTGCCTGCACCCCTCAGCACCACAGCCCCATCGCTGCCTACCTGCCTGCACCCCTCAGCACCACAGCCCCATCGCTGCCTACCTGCCTGCACCCCTCAGCACCACAGCCCCATCGCTGCCTACCTGCCTGCACCCCTCAGCACCACAGCCCCATCGCTGCCTACCTGCCTGCACCCCTCAGCACCACAGCCCCATCGCTGCCTACCTGCCTGCACCCCTCAGCACCACAGCCCCATCGCTGCCTACCTGCCTGCACCCCTCAGCACCACAGCCCCATCGCTGCCTACCTGCCTGCACCCCTCAGCACCACAGCCCCATCGCTGCCTACCTGCCTGCACCCCTCAGCACCACAGCCCCATCACTGCCTACCTGCCTGCACCCCTCAGCACCACAGCCCCATCACTGCCTACCTGCCTGCACCCCTCAGCACCACAGCCCCATCACTGCCTACCTGCCTGCACCCCTCAGCGCCACAGCTCCATCACTGCCTACCTGCCTGCACCCCTCAGCACCACAGCCCCAGCACTGCCCGCCCGGCCGCCGCGCTGTCCCCTGGCTGCGATTACAGCACCATCCACAGACTGCAGTGCTGGCTGTAAGGCCCACCTCCCATGCGGTCTCATCCCCGAAGGTCCCCGGTGCCAGGTGGGGCACAGGCAAACGGCACTGGGGCAGAAATGGGGCAGCCACGGTATGGACACGGGTCCTGGGGACAGGCTGCTGCTCAGGGCTGCCCTGTCCTGCTGCTGCTGCTGCAACTTGTTCACTTCTGCCTACCTTGCCTTGGATGTGCAATGGAATCAGAGCAAGAGGTTGAACTAAGGGGAATGTGCTGGCTGTGAGAAGCTGAAGAGGGAAAACAGGGAAAAGGGACAAATGTGCAGAAAGCACTGATGTGAGAAAACAAAATGGTCATAGCAAAAACTGTATTACTTGTTTGTGCTTTTGTCAACGCTTTCCTCTTCTATGGGTCTATCTATCACATTTTAAACTCTACCATCTGCTAGTGTACTTGCAACAAAGTGTACATCCAGTTTTCTCTTTTATCTGGAAAGAAAATCATGTAAGATAAACACTGCCTCTTCTATCCACCTTAGTGAGGTGCTGAGACTTTTCTGATAGATCTTTTGTGCCCTGTTCCCCCCCGGTGCTGTGTCTTATGCTTGCTCATACACTTCAGTGAGTCTTTTAAATGACCTCCACACATGATGGCTTTAGTGGTACATGCATGGATTCATATAATTGACATTGACCTGATTTGGCAGGGGAAACGATGTGGAAAACATTAAAATAAAAAGGGCTGGCTTTTTCTATAACACTGCTCACCCAACACATTACAACCCCAACACTGTACACCTTTGTTTTCAACATCTAGCACTTTGTTTTTCCTATACAGCTTCTGCTTCACAGCAGGTCAAACCCTGCTGAGTTAACTTGTTCATCAGTGACTTGAATGGAGGGGCAGAGGCCTCCTCAGCAAGGTCACTGATGACACAAAGCTGGGAGGAGTGGCCGATACCTCAGTGTGCTCTGCAGCCCTTCAGAAGGACCTCAACACATTGGAGAGATGGGCAGAGAGGAACCTTCTGAAATTCATCAAAGGCAGATGCAGGGTCCTGCACCTGGGGAAGAATAACCCTGAGCACCAGGACAGGCTGGGGGCTGATCTGCTGGAAAGCAGCTCTGTAGGGAAGGATCTGAGGATCCTGGTGGACAACAAGCTGTCCGTGAGCCAGCAGTGCCCTTGTGGCCAGGAAGGCCAATGGTGTCCTAGGGTGCATTAGGAAGAACATTGCCAGCAGGTCGAGGAAGATGATCCTGACCCTCTATTCAGCCCTGGTGAGGCACATCTGGAGTGCTGTGTCCAGTTCTGGGCTCCTCAGGACAAGAGAGACATGGAACTCCTGGAGTGGGTCCAGTGGAGGGACTCAAGGATGTTTGGGAAACAGGAATATCTCTCTTACAAGGAAAGATTGAGGGTGCTGGGTCCGTTCAGCCTCAAGAAGACACCACTGAGAGGGGACCTCAACAGTGTGCATAAATATCTAAAGGAGAGAGTGCCAAGAAGATGGCTCAGTGGTGCCAAGCAATAGTGATGCCAAGCAATAGGACAAGAGGCAGTGGACAGAACCTGATGCATGGGAAGTTCCACCTGAAATGGGGAAGAACTTCTTTACTGTGTGGGTGACCGTGCACTAGAACAGGTTGCCCAGAGAGGTTGTGGAATCTCCCTTACTGGAGATATTAAAAAACCATCTGTCTGCAATCCTGTGCCATGTGCTCTGGGATGACCCTGCCTGAGCAGGGAGGTTGGACCAGATGACCCACTGTGATCCCTTCCACCCTGATCCGTTCTGTGATTCTGTGATTCTGAGTTGGGTGTCCCCTGCTTAATCCCTGTTCCAAGGTCATTGCAGGAAGCACTGTATCACCCAGTAATGGTGACAGCATGTTCAGGAGGCTTTTATGCTTTCTGTGATGTGTAGACATTTCTCAGCGATGCTTAGCAAAAGGCAAGAGGCAATAATCATAAGCTGCAGCAAGGTACAAGGAGAAAGCCACTTAGAGAGGCTGTGGAAACTTCACCCTTGGAGGTGTCCAAAATTCGACTGTACAGGGCCCTGAGCCACCTGGTCTAACTGCATCCCTCAGGGTGAAGAGCAGAAAGTACCATCAAAACTTTTTAGTAGATTGTACAGAAAAATAGGCCTGTTCAGCAGTGTATGGTCATCAGAAATGAAATACTAACATTAGGACTTCCTCTTAAGGCTCAGTTCATACTGAACAAAATACTGAATTCAAATATTCTTGCAAACCAAAAGGAAAAATTAAACAGATGGCATGCTCAAGACAGTAGTTGTGTTAAAAGCAACAAACAATTTCTTGGTATAGCAAGAAACCAGATACCAAGGCTGATGGCCTCACATCCAAGCTTTATGACTTTGATGTGAAAAGAGCCTATCAAATCCTTCAATTATGTCTCAAGAGATCAATGATAATTTGTGCTGCAAAAGGAACATCAAAATGAAGCTAATAAAAGACTGTAAATTATATGAAGACCAAAATTAGTAAAAGTTCTGTTCCCAAGGCAAAGTATTATGCCACTAAGACTTGACAATTAGTAGTTTTTTCTGACCATGCAGTCTGGGAAATGACAGCATTGAAAGTCAGGAACCCCTTCATTTTGCAGAGGCACAAGCAGGATGCTTTGATACTCAAGAATCTTTACATACTAAGCTTGGTCATTGCCAGTGGCAGTGACTTCTATGCCACACAATCATCTGTTGATTCCTGTACACTTGCAGTCATGCTGCAGAACAAGACCTCTTATTAGCATTTTATTTCAGTCAGATATTGCAATCAGACTAATGGTCTACTAATAACAGTCTTGTCTCTTCCCTTATTACACCGTATGGTATCTGCAGACAAGGAGCGGAGGCTAATCTGGTGGAGAAACACAAAGTGCTTCACTGTGTATTCAGCCCACTGTTTCCATAAAGACACTAACAACAGCAGTAAGGCAAACTGAGCAAATGAATATTTTGCTAAATTGAGATCCTGGGAGACAATACAAAAGTCAATTGTTTCAGTCATAATAAAATTTTTTTTTAAATAAGTACAAATCCCAGCTGTATCCTGTACAAGAATTTTTGACAGGGAATTCATAGGTTGAGAAAATGGTCTAAAATAGCTCCAGTTCATCTCTGGAAATCTGGAGGGCAGAGCAACTGAGAGCCGGGGAGGTTACACTTATCGGCAACAGGCTAAAGGGAGACACTGTGAGAAATGTCTGCTGAGGCATTTCTGTCTCATCACAGGTCTGAAGGCTAGAAGGACTGCAGGAGTCTGAGATCCAGAGGCAGTGAACAGCACCAGACATGATGACCAAACGGTGTCAGGCGAGTATATTTGTCATAATTCACCTGGCAGCTTTTAGAAGTTGGCCTCTGAAACCAGAATCACAGATGACAGATTTGTGGCTCCTGTTTGCTGTTCTCTTCCTGCTCTTCCTGGTGTGTTTCAATGCAGTTCATAATACCTGTTCAGATTGGGTTTTACTGCTGCTTTGAGTAATCATTGTTACAGTGATGATGGTCAGTAGCAGAGGAAAAGGAGCCAATCAGTAATTTTGCAAATGACCATGTATAATTCACAAAGCTTCAGTATATCCAAGTCCCAGCTAATATTTTTTCTACTCAGAAATTAAAGGAATATTATTGTTAGAGCTGCTCCAATCTGTAGCTGTGATACAATGTCAGTGCAAAACCATGAAATATCTCAGAGACAGAGCTGGAGATGCTGCAGCATATTCACAGAGGAAAACAAAAGTTACTGGATTTCTTTGTGCCAAAACTAGAAGGTTGCAGTGACTCCAGTGAGGGGAAATACGTAGGAAGCCATTGGGACACGTTGCCCCTGGGAATTTCACGTCTGAGATTTCATCAGAATGAAACAATACTAGAAAGGTGAGTCTTGCTGACATTAATCACCTCATTGGCTCTGCAGCCCTGTATGAATAGTGTGAGTGCTGTGCACAGAGGCCAGACACGATTTGTGACTGGCTGCTGGGTCCAAGATATTCACCCATGAAAGGAGGTGATTTCAAGAAGCAGATAATTGGAAACCACTGTGTGCCTCAGAGTACGTCTATCAAGGGAGAATAATGTGACATTTTTTGTCTTTATTTTTAAAATATACAAACAGTTATAGCCTGTTATTTGTTTAAGAAACTCTTTTTGGCCAAGAATTTTGTAAAATGTAACTGTTATAATATGCTACCCTCTGAAATTAATTCACTGCTAAATTCAGCAAAGGTCATCAAATCCATATAAATTTGTCTTTCTAAAACACTGTTCAAATTTATCACATATCTGGTGCCAATAGCTGATGGTTCTCAGCCTGGCTTGTTGGCTATTTGATCGTATAATCAGCTCTTCCTTAGAGCCATAGCTATCGGACTACCCCCGATTCATCCCTGCCTGAGAACTAGTCCAAATCCTCTGAAAAATCATACCATCTTCAGTTAATAAATACGCTCATAGTGAAATAGACTTTATTGCTACTTTTAAAAAAATCTATTTCCAATTTGTGTGCTGTGTCTTCCAGATACTGGATCTTGTAAACAAAATTAATAAAGCTATTTCAATATAATTTTAGCTTAATGGGTAGAGGAGAATTCTCACTTTCAAGACTCACTCAGTTTGCATCATCACATAAAGAGGTAATATAACCTCCATCCTCTTACAAAATTCATTTTTTAAGCACACAAGAGAGCAAATCTTGTCCTTTTTTCGGTAAGGTACCGGTCATCTAGTTTTCCAAGAAAACTCTCCATTGGTGTCCAGAATTTCTCCTCCTTATCCTAAAATTATGAGCCACATTCTTAACTGTTAGATACTGTCTAATATTTACAAACGGGACAGCTTTGTAGTAAGCTGTAGTCAAATGACACTAGTAGTTTCTGGCCTTCCCCTATGATGTTCCATTTATTTCTTGGCTGTCATCCTTCAGTTTTTCTGTTCTACTTCGTACCCTTGCATGCTTATTCAGAAGGTAATCTATGTTGTATTCTTGCTTTTTGTCAAGAACAGCATTGGATAAAGAACAAGTCTCTTTGGGAGATAATTGCATTACCTGATGAAGATTTGCCATTTACAGTCATATTCAATGTGGGGGGTTTATCCAGTTTTAAAATGTTTTCCTTATTTTATCTTGGTACTGTATTGTTGCAGCTCCTTAATAAAAATGCCATGTGCTGCAACATTAAATGCCTTACAAAAACACATCACATAACTCCATTTCCTCTGGCAAACACATTTTAAATTAATCTGAAAAGGATTAACTTGGAAAGATCTATTTTTCTTTAAAGCCATGCTAATTGACATTAATCAAATTACTCACCAACTCTTCATTTATTGAGTGCCATATCAGCCTTTCCAATATTTTGTCAGGTTGAAGGCTGTAATTAGTCCAGTTGTTCCTTTAATCCCTGCTGAATACTGGCAGAACAACTCTCTTATTAAGCAGTACTGCCTTCTCTGAATTTCTATTGACAGTTCTGTAGGTGTTACTCATACCTGTGTTAGCTTTTGCCCTGAGATGGCTCTGCTGGAATCTCAGTGTTTGTGTGTAACAATTTCAGACTCGTCACCCTTCTTTTTTCTTCCTTTTTGTTGCTGTTTTTTGAAAAACATTTTGAACTATTTCGTGGTTGACAGGCCAAGGCCCTTGGTGTATTGCTGATGAAATTCCCCACAGGGTGCTGCAGATGAGCTGTAGAGGAAACAGCAGAGGAAATTGGGAAACCCTGTTTAGCTAGGTTGTATGTGTAAGAAATGTACTTATCGCAAAAAAAACCGGAATGGCATGAGCTGGATAGAAGGGCTAAGGACCAGAATCTAGGAGTGTGAAATTAGTTCCTGTCTGGGAGGTCCAGAGCATAATTTCAAACCAGTCTGAATGCTTTCAAATCTTCTGGTTTTGGATCTTCCAACAGGACTCCCTTTAAGAGAGGAGTCCCTCCTGATAAATGAGTGCTGTGTTCTGTGGGGATTAGAACACACTGGGGAGCATTAGGGGAATCCTTGACATCCATAGTGTCCCATGCCTGCCTCCTCTAGTATATCTGCTAGCAGCAGACAAAAGTCCTTTCCACCAGACTGCACTAGGCACTTGTATTCATGTTTCAATATTTTAATTCAGCCCTAGTAAACCGCTAACAGAAAAGTATACTTCTAAAAGTGTCTTTTTATCTCTCATTTATCTTTTAAGTTTTTTTTTTTTTGGTATCTTTTCTTCAATTTTAGTAGCAGAACCTCCATGCAAAAAGGTCAGGTGCCCTACAGCCAAGGACACACAAAGCCGCCTAATCCAGCTAACGCAGCTCTGGGAAACTGCAGAAGGGGCTGAAACAAAAGGACACAGCTCAGCACACAACGCGCGTGGTCTCTCAGACAGAGCGCAGGGCCACGGAGAGGCACTCACAAACTCAAATATGCCTCCTTGGGCACAGAGACGCATCATGTGGGGAGAGAAGACACTTTTGATGGAGAAAGACATCCCTGAGGTAAGAGTCCTAATGAAAGGAGAGTGGTATTAAAGACGTGCCTCGTTGGGGTGCTGTAGCATTGTTATTCATTTCGGCGGTGAGAACAGCAGCTCAATGCATTAGTCCCCAAGCAGTGCAATTCACTCAGGCACGTTGTTTGCTGCAGCCATTCAGGTTTCTGCCTAGTGCAGGCTTGGCCTATTTCCCTTTTCTTTCATGCAGTGCACAATCCATTTAGGGATTTATAGCAGCTTAGAGGCCCATGTACACTGCCTTGTCTCTATCTGATTTTTATTCTGTGATAAGAAGGCTTGGGGTCATGGGTTCATTGGCACTGGCTCCTCCTTGCCGTTCAAGTTGCATGGAAATCTAATTATTCATTAGTTTATGATTTCTTGAGGCCCACCAGTGTCCTCATCACCTGGAGAAGTTCCAGGGTTTGCCACAAAAAGCATGTGAATCTGCTCTGATGTGTTATAAGCAAGGGGTGCAAGAGAGACCAGAAAGGAGCAGGGGCATAAAAACAAATATGATAACAAAGTGCAAAAGCTTTTTGTGGTGAAAATCTTGGCCAGTATAAAGTGACATGATTCCCACCCTTATGCACATTTATGCCAGATCATACAATGATCTTTAACACCGAAAACTAAAATCTTTGTGTTTGGACATTTCCCCTGCCCTACTCTTGCCAGTAGCTGCTGACCTCTGCTCCCCACAATCACAGCACTTCTAGTTACAGACTGGAGTGTACCTGTCTCTTGTGCCTGCAGAGGCAGTATTATGTTCTTTCCTTTTCTGTGTGGACTCCTTTCGTTTTAACCATTCCAGTGTAAATACATTTATTCACATTTCTCTCATCCTCTCAGCTTCCTGAAGAGTTTGATTTCGTGTCGTACAAAGAGCAGAGCTAAGAGAGCTATGAATAGCTACCAGCTCTGCTGACACCACCATAGTGAAACTCAGTGGATATGTCACATATCCCCAGGTTGTTCAAATCCTATTCCTCATCTGTACTAACATCCTCCTTGGATATGGGCCTATAATCCAACAAATGTGAGGGATCCAGCTGACATATGTCACCCTACACAGACCAAGCATGGATCTCCTGTGAACGTCCCAGCGAATGGAAGTATACTTCTTAAAAAAAGACACAAGTAGTGGGTGCAGAAACCCCACTGACTTCATATGAAGCCCAAGTTTTAAAGCCTCTGAAAATGCCCATGATAGAAGACACTAAAGAAGTGAAAAACTATTCTCTAACCCTTGTGCCCTGGAGCACAGAATGCTGTTTCTGAAAGAAAGAGCTGCACAGAGGAAATAATTTTCCAGAAGTCAAGCATCCTACCTGTTACACAGGAACCCTTGTGTTCCTGCAGCTCCTGCAAAAGTAAATCACAACAGAGGTATGGTGACACAAGTGTCCAAGCTTGCATTAATAGCTTTTAGATAAAGGCAGACACCTGCTAGGAAGAGATTAGAAAATTGAAATCCTATGGGCTCTTTTACATGCCTGCTGTAGCTTCATTATAACTCCAGAAGTATTTACACAGTGTATGCTGTGTATTACTGCACTATTTGAAGCTTTGGGTAGTTAGTTAAATAAGAGAAGGCCTGGTTCATGACTTGACTGGACTTATTATTGTGTCAGACACTTACACTGCATTGTGCCTTGCCCTGTCAGGCACTGAAAGTACGCCTGGGTGTTCAGGGTGGCTGGTGGCTTGTGTGACTGTTCTCCAGACTTGTTTTCTGCTCCTGACAAGTTCAGCACCTCAATCACTGTTGACTCAAATGCAAAAAAATATGTCTCCATTTGTTCTTCTATGTTCTCATTTTGGAGTTAGATGGATTATAAAGAGAACTGGACAAACAGTTTATTTTCTGGGATCAAATGCAAAACCAATATATTTAATAAATTACAACAATTTGGTTTGGCCAAATGGAATTAAAAGTTTACTTTTGTGACATTTCTTATCATCCTTTGTTAATGAAAATCCAGTAAATCCAGGATGAAAGTCCTAAGCAGTCTGGGAAACCTGCATTTCTATGCCTCAGTAACTAAGTAAAAGCCCAAGACCCTGTTGAACTCCTCTGAGGAACATAGTGATAAAAGTGATAAAGTCCTGGAGCTGGGAAAGCTGGCAGGTGTTGAGCGGGCCCTGAGCTGAGCAGGAGCTGGGGGTGGCATCTGTGGGGAGAGATCAAGCTGATGCATAAAAGGGCAGCTGCTTGGGACTGCCCTCCAACACAAATTCAAATCTGGTTGATTGCTACTTGCTCAAGAACTCTGATTTCTTTTACCATTCCTGTTCAGGATCATTTGTTTCATCTTTCTGAGATGCTTTTATATTTTTCTTGTGGATTATCATTTGCATTCAGCTCCTACTCTAACCCAAATAAGCCTGGTATCTGGCTTCAAGCACAAGAGCATTCCAGGAGAGATGGCTTCAGCTATAAAAAATAAACAGCTGGACTTTCCTACTGCAAAACTCAACATCGCTCAGTTGACTTCATGACTACAGTCCATCCCCACTTGTTTATCTCTGCCTGGATCAGCTGCTGGCTGTCTGTGAGGGATTTGATGCAATCATTTCACGTTTGAATTGCGGTCTCCTATCCATAGAACTGGTGTAAAAGTTAGGAAAGTCAAGGGTAAGCTAGGAAAGTCGACAGTATTGTAGCTTTTCCATTTTAAAATTTGCTCTGAGTTCTGGTGAATGTCAGATGTGGGTGGAAAGTCAGTACTTATTGCTAGTTGGGTGTCTGCAAAGCAGAGTGTATGTTCAATTTTATATCTGTGAAGACTCATTTGGTGGGAGAACAGGAAAAAAATTGCCAAGGGATTACCAAACCAAATAAAACCAAATAATAAATTTTGACACATATCTCCAGGATCTTTTCCCCCAAATATACCAGCTGATAAATAATAAAGCCATTTGAGGAAACTGCAGTCAGCTCACAACTAGCCCACAAACTGTACAAGCAGATGAACTTATTAAAATTACTGTTGGCTGCAAATTATTCATTCTTTTCAAATTTGGTATCCAGGGGGTTTTACCTACCGAATGAAAACAGTGCTATATCTTTAATCTCTATATGTTCTCATGGAGAAAGCAAGCAAGCAAAATTAACTCTTCAAGAGTTAATTAACAACATCAAGATTAAGCAAAATTGGAGGACAAACTTTTAAGAAGTTGTTTTGTTCAATTTTCCTGTTTTATTTATCATATATAAGGCCTATGGCCACCTCTTTTCTTCTTCCTGGATGTTTGGAATTTCACATTTAACTTTCTGTCTTTTTCCCTCCAGGAAAACCAGAAAAAAAGTAGTGCTGTAAGTGACCTCGGGAAGTAAAGTAGTCTAACCTTTGGTTCAAAAACAAGATCCAAAATACCTGTTTTAATTATTTCTGATGATGGCAATTGCAATCTCCTTCCATGTAATCTACTGCAATGCTTCCCTGTCCTTATTGTTAGAAAATAGTCCTAGTATCTAATCTGGTATCTAACCTCATTTCCCCCTTACTAATCTCTCGGTTACCTTTTTGTTCTGTGTACTGTGGCCATTTGGAGCAGAGTGTTTTTCCCTTTGAAGTGGCTTTTGCACACCTGGAGACATACACTGTGCCATTTCTACCCTTTCAAGCCCTCCCGCGGGGTAACCACCCAGGGGGTTCCCAGCTTCCTTGGGGGTCATTTGCAAAACTTGTTACTCCTTTTTAGTAGTAAGTCATGGGCAGCTGCTCTTGCGGTACAGCAAGATAAACCAGCTAAAGCTAGCAAAGTTTTGCGTCAGTCCTACAGGTATTTCACCAAGACCATGCTTCCCTGTCTTGCTTATGAGAATGTTGTGTGAGAAGGTGTTGAAAGCTTATCTAAATCTACAGCTCCTCCCCCAGCTCTGAAGCCTGTTGGCCTGTCAGGGAAAGAAGTTTGTTCAACATGTTCTTTCTTCGTAATCCCCCCTGTCTATTCTTCATCTAGCCATTTTCTTTAAGGAGTTTAGAAGTTGTCTGATGATTTGTTCCAGGATTTTTATATGAATTGCTCATATTTGAACTTTTCTATGAACAACAATCCGAAAAAGGGAAATGGAATACATTTGTTGGCCTTCTGGATATATTCCTTTAGCAAATTCCCTCTGTTAGTGAGATAATGATTGTTTCCCTCCTCTCGTGTGTACCAAGGGACCTCCAGCTGTTCTAGGGCACCTCAGTGAATTCATAGCTATCCACTGCTTGTCAATCCCCATTGCGCCTCTGGTGCGGAAGCAAGGGTCTAGCATTTTTAAAATATGTGCATGAAGCAACAAAAATGTATTTCAGAGAATTTGATAAAAGAGATCATAAAACTTTATACAGATTATTGCAAAGCCTGAGAAAAGTATATGTAATATCACCACAGGTGAAAAGAACAGTTGTTAAGGTACTTTTAAGTCTCCTTGAGAAGGATATGTGAATTAGTGTAAATGAAATGCAGGTAATTTTCAAATATAAGATAGGTACAACTTCTCTGAACAGCAGCATCGAACAGTCATTGCAACAAAATGCTGATGACTGATTGCCCATCTCTTGAAGTCTGTGAGACTTTGTGTAGGAAATGTTTTATCCCAGAAATCATGAAATTGAATCTTCTCTGATTGAATGAAGTTTTAGTGACTTTCAATGTGTCATTCCTGTGGATCCCAAGGCTCTGTAAATGCTCACTGAAGTCAGTAAAGACACAGCAGCTTAGACCAGGTAGATATCTGCTCCCCAGGGTGTTTAGAAAGACATGGGGACCTGACAAAGTGCTCTGAAATACAAATCCATTGGTAACAGGCAGAGCAAGAAGAGTCTTGTCAACAAAGGGACGGGACAAGGCTGGTGGTGTCAGCAGAGCATGGGGCAAGGTCTGCCTGAAAAGGTACAAGTAGGAACCAGAGATGTAAAGCCCTGGGGGGAGGCACAGAGGAGAAGGAGGGTAAACATGGAGCTGTGGGTTGTGCAGGGAGCGTGTGAGTTCCAAACTGAAGAGCAATGTGGCTGGCTTGACCACCTGTATTTCTGCCCTTGCTGCTTATTTAAATTTTCCTTACTGCAAATGAGAATCTTGTCGGCCACATGAGACCTGACACACCAGGCTCCCGAGCTTTCCTGCAGCTCTGGTGGGTGTTTGCAGCTCAGTTTCGGCAGGCTCCCTCCCAACATGCCTGTGCAGAGGGCAGAGCCATGTCCCCCATGCTGTCCTCCCCTGCTCCT
Organism: Atrichornis clamosus; assembly: GCA_013400975.1. NCBI lineage: Eukaryota > Metazoa > Chordata > Aves > Passeriformes > Menuridae > Atrichornis > Atrichornis clamosus. Next base: position 118,833 of record WBMZ01005383.1, read on the forward strand.
CTGAACGCCGGGATTCTTTCCAGAGACGGTGCTCAGCAGAGCACAGGTCCTGAAAGCACCAGCCACTCTGGCCTCAGCATCCCTGTATACTAAAGTAATACAGAGGAACACACAGGATCAAAATGCTGTTAGTAGACATAAACAAAAATTAATTTTTTCTGGAAGCTAATACAGGTTTATTAACAATTTTCAATTTATTGCAATGCTTGTAACAAACATTACTGTTACACAGATAAGTTTGGTGATTAAAGCATTGCTAATGACACCTACTTGACCAACTGCACTACTTTACTTAACAAGGCAGAAATATATATATATGTATGTGTATATATATATGCCACAGGTATTTGAATAGGGTTCAATTTAAACCAATTAATAAAATAGCCTGTTTGGACTAAAAATAATTGTTGTCTGAGAATACATGAATTCAACACTGCTAGAAAATCCCTGCCATCTGACGTAGAAGGATTTATAGGTTTAGTGGAAATTGCTTTCCCCACTGTCCAGATTAAATACTGCAGGATGATTTTTTGTATGAGTAAACATCCTTCCAATAACGATCAGACCGATAATGTCTTAAAAAGAGAAACAGGATCTACATTTAGGTTTTCTTCTTCTTGTATGGACTATTTCTGGATACAAAACCTTCAAGTAACATGTTGACTGTCCATAAAATGCATTTTAGCATCTTCCTCCTGTTGTGGGGATGGATTTTATCCACTGAATGCAGAACCCACCGACAAGGAAAAGAAATACATGAGGTATACAAAAAAGGCAGGTAAGTCTCATTTTTTTACATTCAAATGCTACAGCTTGGACAAATGTAATGTTTTGTGTGATGATAAAATGACTAACAGATAATTAGAGCTTACATTTGCAGACTCTGATCTCTCAGGCAAAAATATTTTCTGTTGTTTCTTTTGCCAATGAATAAATTTTAATGCATTTTCTACAGTAAAAATCACTGCTCCTCTCAAAAAACTGGGTTTGTAAAGTATCTCAAAGTTTGAAAGGATACAAAAAGAGAAGTATTTATATTTATGGTGGTTAAAATGTAGAGTATTTACATGAAAGTGAGGACAAAATTTAGGTCCATGAGAATTGTTACATTCACTGAAGATTAGATGGACTTGAGATCTCATATATAAACATTCAGAATTTATTTTATAGTTCCTATGTAATTTGTTTTATAGAGCTTTTGAGAGGTAAAAGTCAAAGACTTTCAGCAAGGCTATGGTCAGTTATAGGAAGAAACAGAAAGAGCACTCCATGCATTGAATTAAGATATTAAAATTGTTTAAGATGTTCTCTATGCTTCTTTTTCTCTCTATATATCTCTCTTACAAAAAGGCTATGTGATATTTTGCTCCCACTATCTTGTTGACAGCCATTTTAAGAGGTTTTGAGCTGAGGAAGGATTTTTGCTACAACTGAGTTCTGATTATTGTATTCTATTTGGGGAATATTTGGAACTTTGTATGATGATTTTCATATTCAGGTATACGATAAGGTACACACGGAGGAAAACCACTTTTATTTTTCAAGAATATAGCTGTCACATTTAATTTTCTGTTTAAATGCTGTGTCCTTCTCCTTGTGACAGACTGAACCTATGCTGTTTCTGCTTTGCTACAAGTGTCTGCTCTGTCAAGAATCTATCACCATCAACACTGTAAAGTATGGAAATGCAGGAATGCAGGAATGTCACAGTCCTGAGGAATTCAAACCACTCCTATTAGCCTTCGGAAAAAAAGACAGAGAGGTGGAAGTGATGGAAAACGCGGTGCCTTTTTATTTTCCCTCGGCCCCTCGTAGCAAGTGAGGGCTATGTTACAGAGTGACTGCAGTGTCCCGGTTGGCCCCTGGGGCTCCATGAACCATTTTACACGTAGGAAGTGGCTTTAGCAGTGACACCACCTCCATGGAGGTATAACTGGCAAAATGGATGCAGTGCTGTGCTCATGACCACCCCCAGGGGATGCATTACCAGAGACAGCGTGGATGCAAGACAGCCACAAAATCCCTATTTTTTTTTTGAGACTTCATGACAGTGTCAGCAGAGGTGATATGCTGGCTGTAGTAAAATAAAGGGGTGAGAAGCAAGGTACTATTATATGAGCTGGGAGGCATCCAGACAAGAGGAATGTGCACACACAGACATGTTCTTGTTTAGCATCTTTAAGGAAAACTTCCACTGCACTAAATATTTAACAGTGTCAGTGCAGTGAAGTGATAATACAACAAATCAAAGCAGAAAAGTATTAAAAATGTGTGAAAATTGAAAAGAAATACCTATTCATACTGTCCATACTTTGTATATAAGGTGTAATTGTGCCAGGGCAAGCCCATCAGAAAGCCCTGAGGTGTTGTGGCTCTGGGAAGCTGGCTCCACTGCCCTCCCACCATGCCCACGCTGGCCTGGGAGGTCATTTCTGGCTGTTTCTTCCTCAGTAGGGCACTAGTGATGTTGAGGAGGGCTGACAGGGAGAGAGGAACAAAGGTAGCCTGTGGCTGTAGGGTTATCCATCAGCAGCGTGGTGCCCAGTACAGTGCTCACTTTGCTCTGTGATGGGACAGCCTGTGAGACACCCATGGTTTCAATAGCCTTATAATTTGTAAGGTAAAAAAAGGTGGTTATTGCCATCCACCTGATTTCCTGCTAAGCACAAACTACAAAACTTCTGTATGAATTGTACACCAAACCCCTAATTTAGAACTACCTTCAATGTCAAACTCAGAATAGGATTGCAAGGATTTTTTAACTTTGGCTTCCATTCATTTGGTCCTGTTCCATGCTAGTTTGTCTTCCCTCCATCCAGGTATTTGCAGGTGGATCAAGCCCCCCATTCAACTCCTCTTCGATATATTCAGAAGATTTAACTTTTTCTTTGTTTCTCACTGTGAGATGTTTCCCAAGCTTTGACTCAGCCGTTGCTTGTTTTCCTCTGTCCCTTCACTGCTTTTTCAGGATTGACATCAGGACTAGGTGCAGTATTTGTACAGCCCTCCTTCAGGTGCTGTATGCAGAGGTAATGCCACTGACCTTCAGGGATTGCAGCCATGATCTCCCGGTGGGAGACCATGCGTGCCAAACATTGTCAGGCATCTGTGTATGGCAGGACACCTCATCCTAGAGGTACAGCCAAGCCTCTTGGCTCTCCTGTGGAGGTCCCCTAGACGTTAAGGTGCTGGCTGTATAAAACAATTTTGAAGCAGGCATGGTTCCTTAGCACTTCAGTCGAAGTCCATGCCTTTTTCCATCACAGAGTTAGATCCCGGATTCAAAACAGAGAAATGAGGGATGCTATATAACATCAGAAAAAGCTTGCAGAGAACATTGCTTCTGAACATTTTCATTTGGCTCTGTTTCCCCTTCCTTCAACACTCAGCCCTGAATAGCCATTATGCAGAAGGAGAAGTTAGAGTAACTGATGTTTTTATTCCTCTCTGAACACTCTCTTGCTCCATAAGGCTTGTGGTAAGGACCAGGATGGAAATCCATCCCTTCACTGTAGCCTTTACCTTCTGAAGAGAGACACAGGCCTCGGTGGAGATTGATGGGAAAATCCATTTGAAGTGGAAAAGGGTAGATCCACACCATTACAGGGTGCTCAGGATGGCTTGATTTGCACCCATGCCCTCCCTAGCCCCCAGAATCCTGTCAGGGTCACAGGATCATCCGCTTGCCTCATTGCCAGGGCTCAGAGCCAGCCACCAGTGTTGGCACGTGGCACAGGCACCTGCTGTAGAGACCTGCTTCACTGGGTGTGCTGCCAGCATCCTGCTGTCCCTGACAGACGTGTCCAGCTTTGCTCCTGATTCTGCTGGTGAGGCTGATGGAGGAATACATGGGGTTTTAGCTTGTTTCTTTGGATGCTGTGTTAGCTTCTTCCAAGGAGACTCATTTGTTCTGAACTCTGTTTTCAAATTAAAACTCATCACCAGATCTGTAGTTTTCAGCTCCAGGGCTTGTCTTTTCACCTGCTCAGATCCAGCTGAGCCCACATCCACAGCGTTCACATTCTTGCTGATATGGTGAATGGGGTGGATGGGGCACTGCAGGGTCAGACACCTTCTCTGTCACAAGCCTTGGCACTGCAGGTACCCCAAGGCAGCCTTTCTAGCATGAGACACAAGAGCCCTGAAGAAGGGTGAGCAGACAGGCATGGTTTTCCCCACAAGAGTTTATGCATGCATCACATTCTTATGGGACTGGATATTCATGACAGGGATTTTGAAAAAGGTCCCAAATAATTTCTGAAATAAAGCTACTGAGGCTTTGGGACATAGTGTGACAAGAAAATGGCAAATCAGTCTAGGTCAAAGTATGCATACAGTCCCAGTGAAAGCAGCACAGTAGATAGCTTTATTGCATGGGACTTACTACAGAGCCCTCCAATACTGTCATTCACTGTAAAAATGCCTGTGTGCCAGTCAAAGACTCAACTTCTTATTTTTGCTAATCTCCAGGACAAATCACCTCAAAGGAATTTCACTTCAAAGAGCAGCAATATAAAAATAAAAGCTTTCTCACCTTGCAGATCTGTTCACAGTTTGCAGTCAGCCATGTGCAAAATCTGCAGGGATTGCAAGGCTTTTAATGTCTGTTAGATTGAGAGTGCCAAACCTCCTACAGGAAGGAGCTGAGTTCCGGAGCACCGTCAAGAGAGCTCTCTGCTGCTTTCCCAGCTGCTCAGGCTCTTGGAAAGCCACCAGGCTGAACAGGGGGTCACTAGAATGATGTAAAGGCTCACTAAAAGTCACAACATTGTTGTGTCAACAAAAGGACCAAGGCCTGTGTCGCTAATTAGACTTGCAGGATCTGCTAGAGAGGATGAGTGGTAGGAAAAGAACTGTCCTGAAGCTGAGCCACGTTGGAGCTGCCAGAGCTAACTGCTGTTAAAAATTCCCCCTCTTTTTACACTAAAATCACTCTGGACAGCATTAAAACCACCTTTCAGAAAAATAGCTCTCTACAGGAGAGATTTCACTGTATAAGATCTACAGATCATGTTTATTTAATCTTACCTAAGAGACTGACATCATGGTTTTAGTCATGTCCCTACCATTCCCTGTCCATGTTATTATAATTTTGCCTCACTCTTGTCTCCAAATAGTAATTTATTTTCTGTTCCTTTAGAGCTCCCTGTCCACATTCCTGTCTGTAAGAGCTACCTTTTACAGAAGTTGAATGACACCTTCTACAATGAGCCTTGGGCTTGTTATCACAGTGTCTCTCTCATGGCCAAAGACCTTTCTCTTCATGACATTTGCAGATGTTATTACAATTAGTGACACTCTTACTAAGTAATAGGAGCCAATCTGCATCATAATGAACATTTGCAACATTATTTTCTCTTGCTTGTCTTCACTTTGGATAGGACTTTGGTGTTGTCAGCTCCTCTATTCCCTGGCCACCCATCTGCGAGCTGTCTGTGGTCTTCAAGTCACATGTGGCTCTCCTGGTGCCTTCCCTGAGGGTGTCCCTTACACATAGGGCAGCTTCCATCTTCTTGCCCTCCTAATGCTTTCTCTGGCCTTATAAATTCATCCCTAACAGGATTTCTTCCTTTATCTCCAGCAGTCCTTATGGTTTTCTCTTGCCTTAGAGTTTTTTTCGTATCTTCAGGATTGATATTGATAGCATTTATTTGCATGAACAAATGTTACTAATGCAAGCTGTCTTTAGATCAGACCTCTGGAGTGCACAGGAAGCCTGTAAAATGCCTGTTGAAAGCATTGCCTATATATTATATTATATATTGCACATTAGCTGTGGCGAGCCAGATCCAGTGCGCCTGCAGCTCCTGGGGCACTGCTTTTCAGGATCAGCAGTTTGAGCTGTGTCTGGACACCATTTGCTCCAGCAGTGCTGGGTCTTGGGAGAGCAAGAAGAGGCCCAGTGTGGGCTTCAGGCAAGTGCAACTGGTGTCTCTCCATCTCCCCAGCTGGTAACTTGCCTTTCCCTTTCCTCCTTCTGTCTTCATCTCCTTCACACCTTTTCTTTCCCCCATTCAAGGTTTCTCTTCTTCTCCAATTATCTGTTTCTCTTTATTTTTGTCCCTTTCTCTGCCCTCTGCTTCACCTGCCTCATTTTTTTGGTCCTTAGCCACACCTCTGGCCCTTCTTACAGAGACCTTCCAAGATTCACCCTATTCCTTTTAACTTCATATTACTCTGTGGCTTACTTCAAATCCTTTTCTTCTGTCTAACACTGCTGCTCTTCTTTATCCTATTATAGATTAACTTATTTTTCATTATTACTTCACTATTTCTCTCATTTGCCTTTTCATCCCTGTTGTTTTTTCAAGTAATTTCAATCCTGCCTGACAATTTTTCTTGGCCCAGCCAAAAGTGTCCCCTCTCTGCTTATCATTGCACATCACGGTGCTTTGAAAACTGTATTTTCTACTTTCATCATTATCACCAGCCTCCTTGCATCCCTTCCAGAACTTTGAGTCTATTCTTCACAAAGCTTGCTGGCTTTACTCAGGTCATTCATGGCAGAACAGTCTCTGCTGGTACTTTTGTAACTGTGTTCATACACCCACGTACTGTGCCACTTCTCTTGGCCCCTGATGATAAAAGCTCCAGGCAACATTGCCAGCATGCAACTGGCTCAGGATCAGCAGCTTCACGTTTTCGTCTCGCCCACTATTACTGCAGTGTGTTTTATGAGCTCGTGTAAGGAGACACAACAGGCTGTGTGCAGCCTAGCCAAAAAAACCAACCTTAAACCAACCCAAAGATGCTGCAAGGTAGTTCCTTCCCTCCTGAGTGCATATAAATTGGTTTTCTCATTCCAGGGGCGAGTTCACATCTGAAATGGTGATGGCCTTTCTCCTAAAAACTGCTCAGTCATCTTCCAAACTCACTTGTGAAAGCACTTGCAGCTTTCAGTGGGAGTCAATTTCAGTGTGATGACATGTTGTGTTTATGTACTTTCTTTCAAATTTTCTTCTCCTTCTTCTATTGTGGAAAGTCTTGAGCAACAGAGTCTTGTTCATCTTCACCAAGCCACTCCTGAATTTATATGCTTGCTCCATACCACTTGGCCAGCTTCTCCTTTCCCTCTCAAAGAGCCCTGCTCAGGCTGCCTGGAAGGCTACCCCACCTCCAAGCTCTCTTCTCTTACTCTGCTGTTTTTTCTAGCTATGGACACTGGATATGTGAGATGTGGACATGCCTTGGTGTTGCTAACAGCACTGAAATGCCTTCTGTTTGGTCTGCTGCTCTGTTCCCAAAAATGCCTAACCACCTGTTTCTCTTCTTGAGCACTGTGCAGCATTAAGCTGTTGTTTATCAGGAAATAACACAATGTACTGACACCTCCTTCCTTAGCAGTAACAGTTGATTTGGAGGCCATCACTATTTTAACATTGTTTCTAAAAGCACAATGAAAAAAATTAAAAATACAAAGTAGAAAACAATGTACACTTTTCTGATTTTGCTAACACTGAATTTTTCTGAAGTCATTTGGCATCATGAGATTCTGCTGCAATTCTCCACCCATAGTTCTGATTTTAACTATCTTGAACATTTAGATATCCTCACTAAATATTGTTTCCAGTAGTTATTCTTCTATCCAAAAAAATTTTTAAAGCTATTAAACAACTGTGATCCTATCACGGGTTTTATGGGACTATACTGAAAAACATCCTTCATGGTGAAAACTCTCCATTATTCCTCCGTTTCTTGTTTTGTAACCATTCATATACGGGACCATCTTTCTGACTGATTAATTTCTTTACAAGAAGAACCTGCCAACAGTCTTTTGGAATTTGAGGTACTATGTGTTATTTTGATCACGTTTTTCTACAAGGTCATTAACTTTTTAGAGAAGGCTATTATTATGTTTACTACAACTACCTGAAAGGAGAGTGTGGTGAGGTGAGTGTCAGTCTCTTCTCTCAGGTAACAAGTGACAGGACAAGAGGAAATGGCCTCAAGTTGCACCAGGAGAGGTTTAGATTAGATATTAGGAAAAATATGTTCACGAGAAGGGTTGTAAAGCATTGAAACAGGCTGCCCAGGGAAGTGGTATAGTCACCATCCCCGGAAGTGTTCAAAACACAGGTGGATATGGCATTTGAGGACATGGTTTAATGGTGAACTTGTTGGTGGGCCCAGGCTGGTGATGGGACTTGATGATTTTATAAGTCTTTTCCAAACTTAATGATTCTATGATTCTACATAACATCCTTCAAAAAAAGTCAAGTTGCACGTTACTCTTATTCAAGATATACTATATTTATCTGGTGTCTACTTTTGGAAGTTTTTACTATTGTTTTAGCTAATTTGTCTAGGGGAAGAGTTTATAGCTTCTCAGAGTTCAAAAGAAGTGGAGAGCTGTTACCTTCCATTCCTGTGACACCAATGACAATTCAAATGCTGGTCCAACAGTTTCTTACTTGGCTTTCTCTTGGGTAAAATCCTGGTGACTTTTTACTGTTCAGTCCATTTACTTTAAATCTATCTCTGGTCCTGTGTCAATATAAATATGAATATTTCTTGCCCCAACAGCAGAGTTGTTACAATTCTGTTGTTATTTTAGCTAGTTATTTATACTCATCATTTATACAAGTATTTATCTGTATTTCATGCAGTTCTTTGTCTTATCTTTTGCTGCAATTCATTGCACTGACCTTTATTCCAACAGGTTGAGGCTGCTTTGAATTCTGATCCTACATCCCCAAATGCCTGTTTCTCTTTTAAGCATGCTGTCATGCATGAGTTTCATTGTTCTGTCATCTGTCTTATCATTGAAAATACTGGCTAGTTATTTCCAGGACATAATCTGTGAAATATTATTTAATATCTCTCAACAGCAAATTAATGGCATTGCTATAACTGTGGTCTTTCAACCATGTTCAAACTCACAGTTTCATCTCAACCATATTTCCCTTGTTTAGTAATGAAATATCAAAAACCTCACTCAAATCTACTTTTCCGCCTGCTTACACTAAGGCAGCCAGTTACACTGTCAGACAGGACATTAGATTGGTTTGACGCCAATTATTGGAAAGATTGACATTGAATGATCTTTATAATCTCATTATTCCCTGGGGGAGGGGCAGACAAATGGATCATTGGAGTTTGTCACAATTTATTTCCATATGTCAAAACCCCAGCTTCCTTCCTTTTACCCTCCTTGAAACCAGGTATTGTGTTCACCCTCACACTCTCCCAGGGGCATCACCCATCTCTGAAGAGTCCTGGGAGGTGATGGCTGACAGCTCAGAGACTGTAGCAGCTGGTACTCCTGGTGCTCCTGTGGAAGTGCCATCAGCCTTTGTTGACTTAAATACCTCCAGCTTCTAAATATTCCTTGAAATGCCCTTCCCTGATCTGCGCTGTGCTGACGTCTGCTTACAAGTCAACTTTTCTTCTAAGTCTGGGGCAGACATGAAACCTTTCAGCACATTCTGCATTGCCCCATTAGCACTCCCCTTTCCTTCATCTGTTTCCCTTTTTCCCTTAGCTGAGCCCTGGCACCATGCCTGCCTTCTCCTCAGCTGGCAGAATGGACCTCAGTCATGCTCTTTTGCTTTCTCCAGCTCTTCCTTTCAAGATTTATTACACAAAACCCAACAAGCACCCACCCACCGGATGCAATTCCTGCAATATAGGGGTACTTCCATTTTTGCAATATTAGGTACAGTGTCAAGACCTCAGGTGGCATGACTTTTCTGTGAATAATCAATATGTGTGTGTATATTTCATTTTTTTCTTTTGTCAGTGTTTATGTCTAGGCAAATAACAAAAGAAATGCAAATTTTAAAGGGTGTATATATGTCTCCTGCCTCCGTGTATTTTACATTCTGAGACTGACCTATATTCAAGAAATAATGGATTAAAATGGGGTTCTCATTGAATTTTCTGTATCACTCACAGAAAAAAAAGATGGCAGAAGAGCCCCAAATCCCACTGTTTCTCAGGCTTTGTGATGTGACCATCAAAAACAGTGCTATTTTCCCCTTCCTTTTCATAAACTTAACAATTTATAATAGCAGTGAGACACCTTTCTTCACCATTTTTAATCCTAGTAATTATAAGGACACATGGTCCAAAGTAATTACAAACAAGCAAGGGCTTGACAAATGCCAAAAGAAAATACATTTCGGGATAAATTTTCCTCAGTTCTTAGCGTCTTGTTTACAGCTCACGACTTTGTAAGTCTCTCCATTTGAGTACAAATTAGTGGGTTTCTATCCCACGTTATCCCTGGGAATTTATGTTACACAGTGGACCATGTCTGGTTCAGTGCCTGTCGCTGGGTAAGAGCAGCTTCATCCTGTCGCAAGTTTGCTCTTTCCTCCCTCAGGTGCTGGGTGGTTTTTCTCCCCACTTAGCTACCTCACTTCTCCTCCCCCTGCAAAGCACTCTCTGGGCTCTGGACTGCTCAGTCTTCACCTGGACCTGCTGCACCACCTATTCACCAGCATCTCCTGCTTGCTGAGAAGGTTTTCCCAATTAATTTGCAAGACAAAGGCATGTTATAGGGGAACTTTCTGTGAACTTCCTGCTCCAAACTTTCTTTCCTTCCTTTGGGACACAGCCGGGGAAGTTCTTTAGCCCAGCAAGGCTCATACATCTCCAGGAGATAGTAATCTGTCCAGAACCACTGTGTGGTGAGGGGACACCACTACTCACGCAGGACTGTCCAGGCTGTCTGTGCTCCAGGAGTCATCCCACACAATGATAAGGCACTGTCTGAGCCAGATGTCTCCTCTCTTCTCTGCTCCTTCTGACATCTTCCCTTCTGGCAGTACCCAGTGTTTCCCTTCTCTCTGGCATTATCCAGTCTTCCCTTCTGCCTGTTCAGCCTCGTTTTCCTCAGTCTCACCCAATGCATAGGCTCTGTCTCAAATCCAAGCTCTCTTTGTCTCTGCCCTGCTTCTTCTCTGCAGAAACCTTCTGTATGTTTGCGCATACAATCTCCAGTTCCTTTTTTGCCTCTCCACCATTCCCTGACTCAGCATTCCCGTCTGTTTTCTGCCTTTAACATGATGCTGATGTGGTATGAGCCCAAGTCACTCACTGGTCATAAAACAGAGGGAGAAGCAAAGCCAAATACATAGGCACAGGTATTAAATGAGACTTTTACACTTCTCATAGCTCTTTATAGTACCAATATACCTCTGCCAATCCCATGTCCCCCCTGCCAAGACTTTGTTCCCTGCAGGGACTTGTGCTGCCCTCGCTGCCCTCTCCTGCCTTGCCCAGATGCAGTTTGATGGGAAGACCGAGGAGAACGCAGGCTCTGGCATTCCCCGGTCCATCACGGCGTGAGGTCTGTGCAGCACAGCAGCCGTAGGACAGGAGGCACCACACAAGCTGTTGTTCCCTGCTCACCCAGGGATGGGGAGCCCAGAGCTGAGCGCCAGGGCATGGCTGGCAGGGATGAGGGACTTTCATCACTTTCATTACTTTCCAGTTAAAAGTCCTGCTGAAAACTGGCTCAGCAAGCTCCACAACCCCGTTGCCTTGCGCCAGTGGTAGGTGAGGCTGTGGAACAGCTGCACTGCAGCCCAACGTGAGCTGCAGAGCTCACGTCTGACAAAATTAAGCACATGGTGGTCTCAGAGGGTGAGATGAGAATGATGGGAATTCCACAGTCTCTGCACCAGAGAAGGGGTGGAGGCATCTCCCAAGGATAAGAAAGCAGAAAGGAAAACAGCCCTCTGGTAGTCTCAGCCCCAGTTGCTGCTGCAGGCTTCCTGGGGTGGCGGGCACTTCTGGTCAGGGTAGGAGGTTTGAGGCGAGTTGCGTTTACATCCTGCTGCCAAAATATTGCTGACGGCACAAATAAATGAAGGGACAAAGATTATGCCCTAGCCACATCTCAGCAATAGCTCCTGAGTCAGGATCTGTGACATCTCTGATCTGCTATCCTCCGTGCAGACCTAAGAACACCAAAAGGGATGGAGAGAGCAGACTGTCCCAGAATTTAATGAAATCTGATAATAATAACATTAGTATTAGACCAGTCTGCCAAACCCACTAGCATCATTCCTCAAGGACGTCACACTTTGGACCCAGGAAACACTGTGTGAAACTGGCTGATTTACATCAGAAACCTTCATTTTTCTTTTGAGGAAAATATATTGGTTTTTGCTTTTTCCTGAAGAACTGAATTTTTATCTTGATTTAACTCCTCAAGGAAGAAATGTTCTCAAGTCCTAATTAGATTATCCTACTAAGAATGTAAAATAGGTCACTGTCTACTGCAGGTATATTGCCTTCCATAGAGAAAAGAGAGTATGATTTATAGGTGGGAAATGTATATTGCATAAGTAATTACAAACTAAACTGCTATGATGGGTAATGGTCTCTCACATTTGTTTTGGTTGCTTTCAAAAGCTCTTATTTCAGAGGTGAAGGATACTGTGGGGTTTCTGGTGCACACTACACGTGTGAACCTGACGCCTCCCTGGCACATGTCCTGTGAAGCTGGGCATTTGGAAATGCCTGCTGGGACCTTCAGATGTCATGGTTGGACTGTATCTTCTGAAAGTCAGACACTGTTATCCCTAACCTTGCAACCCTTTTTTGCTGGGTTGGAGTGACTATAAGAGCCATAGGAAACATCATGCTTTAAAATACAAAAAGAGTAACTGCCTTTTGCTGGTGTATGTAGCAATAGTAGTCAAAATCTGTGTTTGCTGATTTTCTTCCCTGTCTATCCTAAGCTTCAGCCACCTCATTGCCTCCCATCCCCAGCAAGCCTCAGACTTTGAGGCAGAGACATCTTAAGATCCCTTGAAGCAGCGGGTAGATCTGGGCAAATAACAGTGAGTTTGAAGTGCTTACATCACCCCCGCTGCCATCAGGGACCAGGGAGCTACTCTGGCAATGCATGGGGAGCACTGTGAATAAATGCCACTCTGCTCCCATTGCTGCTTTTTCACAAAGCTCCTCTGTGAGCTTCATCAGACATGAAACGCCTTTTGGCATTGTAAGTGTTAGGAGATAAATGTTGACATGGGGAGGGGAAGCAGGGGAAAGGTTGTTCATTATTCAGTGTATTTTACCTCAGGAATTATTGTTTAGTTCTAAAGAAAGGCTGTCACCCCCGTGAAGGCAGGAACGACACTGTCACAGCCAGTTGTGCTGAGCAATCCGTGAGCACGTCTGGGCCGAGTCTCCCGAGCGCGGCTGTCGACCCCACACACCCAGGGACAGCAGACGTGCGAGGGGAAGCCACAGCAGCGTTCCATCGATTCACAGCCCACACTGGCAGGGTAATAGGGTCCCACGATGGAGCTACTATTGATCACTGAGCCAGCAGAGGACTCCCCAGGAACCAGACCAGAAAAGCCATTCATTGAGTAGAAAGAAATGGGGCTTCAAATTGCAGTAACTGGGTAACAGGTAAAAATGTTTTGCTGCCACAGGAGGAGGCAGGGAAGTGGGAGATGCTCATAACCACACAGTTGTGACAGGGAAACAGGACTGGCAAGAAGAAGTGAAGTACCTAAACCAAAGCTCAAGTGAACCCAGTACCCTGTAGTGGATGGAGCATGGGGGACATTTTATTTTATAAAGTTCAGTTTGGAGGAGATAGAGAAACACCTGAAGGAAATAAAAGGAATCATCCAGGGTTGCTGAGTGCGGAGGATGGGGATGATTTGGCCGTGAATCCTTGATGGCCATGGCTTGAAGTCTCCCTTAACAGGCAGAATAGGGCCAGAGCCACCATGAAGCATTAGATAAGCTCTACAAAGGAAATGAAAATTAGAAATTGCAAGAACATGGCCTGCTTCATCCCAGTTTGAATACCAGCATTATTCCTGAATAGCCAAGAGTTTACTAGGGCACTTTAAAGTCATGCAAATCGGTCATCTTGTTGCCAGAATCTGCTTATCCCCAAAACACGAGAAATTACTTCCTGGCAGCCAGCAGATGAGAAGCAGGCAGCAGCGAGACATATCAACCAGGGCATATCAACAAGGCAGAAGACTCCAGAAAGTGCATTTTGCATTTGCAAGTGTTTTGCTCTGTGATGCCCCAGTCCAAACAGCACCAAAGAAGCTGCTTCTTGTAATGGCAATGGTGCTGCATGGCCCAAAGGCTCCCCCAAACACTGTCTGCCTCTGGGCTTATTCCCAGCCTTCCTCTGGGAAGCAGAGGGCAGATTCTGGAAAAAAATAATCCTATTCAGCCAATGCTTCTCTTCAGGGTGAGTCAATGATACAGCCCTGCGTGCCCACCCCTGGCCTGGTTGTCTGCTTCTCCGTGGCGGCAGAAAGATTAATTTCCCTCCAATACTATTGGCTTCCAGAGTGTTCCCAGCCCAGAAAGGAACTGTCCTGCAAGGCCCAGGGTTCCTCCACCTCACATGAAAGGTGCTCAGATGGTGACAATTGTTACTGCGAAAGGAATTTTGCCACAGTAAATCTCTATAGAGGGATTTGAAATATATGCTAATAGCCAAAAAGCCTCATTAGTAGAGTTGATTAGAGGTAGTGTTTATTACAGAGAGAAGCTAACTTTTTCACTTTTAATTAAAGATGAGTTAGAACAGTTAAATGTTTAAAATGTTACTTTTGCTCAAGCTTGCACTTACATTGCCAAAAGCAATACTTTTTCCTTTAATGATTAAATAAAATATTGGCCAAAGACCTGAGAGGACCTTTCTTGACAGACAGCTGGGAGATGGTATGAAACCAGAAACAATTTTCACAAATTTTTGCTTTTATTTTCCCCCCTGGAATACTTTGAAAAAATTTTCTTCTCATGAACATACCCGGCTGCCTCTGGTCTATGGGTGTAATGGCTGTGCCCCTCTGGCAGAGGCCCCTGGACAGCATGCCCTGTCTCCAAAGCCCCTGGTGGTGCCAGCCGAGGCAGGGGAGGTGGGAGGTGAGCCACCTGCCTGGCTCCTTTGCCAGGCAGTCAAAACCAGGGGCATCCCCCCTTACAAAAGTCATCACTCCACTCCTTTCGCCCTGTCCCAGCTGCGAGCCCCAGCATCCCCACCCTTCCCACCCTCTGCCATGCCCAGCCTGACACCAGCTTTAGGTGAAAAGGTAAAAATAAAAAGGTAAGCGCCATTTCACAGGTGGCGGAAGGCAATGCTGCAGGGATCCGCTGCTTCCCTCCTGCGTCGTCACGCTCCCGCCCATGTCCACCTGTCTCAGCTCTCCCTTTTCCTGTTGTTTCCATGCAGCCGGCCGCAGCGGCAGAGACGGGAAGCCCACGGCGAGGTGCACAAGCAAGGCAGGTAGGCAGCCCTCGGGGGGCTGACGCTGACCCAGCCCCGCTGGCCTCATCCCCATGGCTGGCCGGAGGCTGCAGCAGGGGAAGGGGACATTACTTGGACGTGCCCGTTGTCTTTAGGTGGGAGTCATGCCATTAACAGGATCCAGCAGGCCCCACTGGAAGTCCCTTTGCCTGACACCCTCATGGAGGTGAGGTGTGATGCCACGGCCATTTGCCATGTCCCCTCGGGCTTCATGTGGCGCTGATGCGCAGCTTGTGTTGCCCATGCTGTATGAGAGGCACCTTCCCTCCAAGAATCACTTCTGCAGAGCTGAGCCCCTTCCACGGGCTCTCCATCATACCACTCATCCTTCCCACTGACACTGGCAGGGAGAAAACACCTTTCTGAGCACTGTCAAACCTGCTAACAAATGTTTGCTTTGCCAGTGGCCTGCTAACATCGCTCCTCTCTCTCAAATAGGCATAAACCTTCCCCAATGTACACTCACAGGTCTTTCAGAGCCTGAATTAGACCTGAAGCAGAAGCAGTTTAAAAATGCCTGATGGATAGTTCATTACTAGAACTCACTGATGGAGGTGAACAACTCACCCCTCACAGAAATTATTGAACTGAGTCTCAGCATCTTTCTAAGATACTTCGTAGTCCAGATAAAGCTCCGGCTTTGAGAGAGGAGTTGCTGATAACACCACTGACCTCTGTTAGGAGATTGTTGTATTGGCTTCTTGTGGTACAACCACCCACGAGTCTGTGAGAAGCACAGCATGGCTAAGCAGTCTCATTTAGGAAAACTTTAGGAACATATCCCTCATCAAATTTCTTTGTCAATCCATTTTCCTTTAATCTATTTCTTACTTGTCTTGTGTATATTCAGACAAGTGCCCCTCTGAGTGTGCCATCTTTTCTAAAAATCAAGAACCACCAAAACCTTCCCTACTTTTTTTTGAGCCCTCTTGCCACGCAAGTGGCTGGTGTAGAGCTGGTTCTCAGGGCAGCAAAGGCTCCGCCCTACACAAGGCAGCAACCAAGGAGCTGCAGCCACCATCATCCCAGCCAAAGCACTGGGGTGCTGAACAGCAGTTGGCATCTTGGATGTGGCAGCGGAGCACAGCATCCTGTGGCCAGCATTTGATGCAACTCCAGCAGCGTCTGGAATTACCCTCCCAGGCTCTTTAATGCTCAAAGACCTCCCAGGTCTATAATGCTCCTTTTTATCCTTGATAGAAATCTGGGGCAGGAGCTAATCATTTTATCCCAAGTTAAGGGATGGTCTGCCTTCTGGCCTGGTTCCCAGACAGCCTCCATTTTGTTCCTGGGCAACAGCCAGTAGCTTATTTGATATATTGTTTCCCTAATTCCTGGCCTCACACTCCATCATAACTCAATGTCAGGAATGCCTCCCCTCCCACTCCCCATTTCCATTTTCCCACTTATCCACACATACTGTTCCTCCAGCCCACACTTTTTAATGACTGCTCCCAAACTGCTGTAAGTAGAGATAATTTTGCAGGGACAAAAAGCCACCAAATGTTTTCTTGGTGACAGAATTATCCCAGGTGCCTAAGCTCTATGCTGAGTGCAGGAATCAGTTTTTAATGACATGCTGCCAACTACTGCAAGCAACTGCAGTGTCGTGATCTAAGGCGTGAATGTTCTAAGGAGTAAACGGAGTGAAATGAGCGTGTACTTCTCTCAGGCACTGCTCAGGGCTCATAGCTGTGCATCTCTCCTCCTGGCAGCCCAATCCTAAAACGAAGCCCTGACATCACCAAATCTCCTCTGACGAAGTCAGAGCAGCTGCTGCGAATAGATGACCATGACTTCAGCATGAGACCTGGCTTTGGAGGTATGAAAGGTGCACCTTTGTCACCGTTCCTGTTTTACACTGCTACTTCTTTGTACTGCGATAAAGAAGCAGATTGGCAAGTAGAGACTGTTCTGTCTCTTTCTGTTATTTTGTGTTGTAAATTCATGGTGCGCTTGGGACAATAGAGATGCAGTGAATTAGCCTTCTGAATGAGCAAAAAGCATAGTCAAAGGCATAGAAATGTGACTAACAGGCAATATGATATTCCTGGTATTCAGTGACACTTTCCTCTTATAAAAATCTGCAAACACACCTTATGTTTATTCCTGGATGATGGGGAAATTCTAACACTTTTTTCTTATTGTGGCCATGCGTGTACATAATCAAATGATGTACCACACTTACTTCATTTATAACCCAAAAGGAAATATTTTGACTGCTTATATTATTGTTTGCTCACACTTTTGTAGCTATGTGATAGAGCAACCTAAGCTTTCAGGGAAATGGATGAAGGAGAACACGTTTTCTTTCAGCCCATCGGATTAGAGAATGTTGTAATTTATCTACCCTTTCTGGCTGACAGATGGTCATTCAAATCCAGGATACCATTATATACTCTGATGAAAGAAGATTTTATCGCTAAATGCTCAATATACCGAATACCAGCATGTTCAATTAATTTAAAAACATTTCAGTTTCATAGCAGTTCACTAATGTGAGCATTATTTTTCTTGACAGCTCTCCTGGACTGTAATTGCCAGAAGTATATGAGGGGCCAGTAAAAGCCTGGAGGAGGGAAAAAAGATCAGAATCCCTATTACGTGGGGTCGCAGTTGGATCCTTCCCCTCAGGAGCCCCAGGCTCAGTGGCACATGCCTGTGTCCTGCAATGCATCCCCTTTTCCACAGCTGAGCACTGAGTCTTGTGAAAGTCAAGTACACAGAGTATCTCTCATGGATGCTATTAGCCTGTGAGGGGAGCAGAAGTGAGGCAAAAATTTGTAGTAACACTCCCACATTCCCTTGGTTTTGCCATCACTCCTCTCACTGTGAATGGATCCTCTGCCAGGCATCTGTCTCACCAGCTCTGGACCTAAGCATTTCAGCTAAAAACAATTAAAGTTGCTTTTAAATTTTGAAGGGACACATGTAGGATGACACAATAAAATGAGAAAGTTATTAGTAGGTTAGTCTTATTACAGACTTTAATTGTTATTAGGAGGTTTCTGTTGTAAATTTTAATCATTTATACTTTCTATTGGTTTACTGTTTTTTCTATTTCAGACTGAGCATTTATTTATGTTTCTAAGATAGTAAAGCCAGAGGATTACTTTGTCTCACTAGGTTTGTATTTTGTCAATTCTTAATTTTTTTCCCCCCAGGCCCTGCAATTCCTGTTGGAGTGGATGTCCAAGTTGAAAGTCTGGACAGCATTTCTGAGGTGGACATGGTAAGAGTAATGGCAGCTCTGGAGACCAAACCTCTGCAGGCTACCTGGGTTTGTGTCCAAGGACAAACACTCCACAGCCTCCAGAGGCAGGTTCAGGTTTGATCTGCATAAGCCAACAATTACTTCTATTGACCTCATGCTAAAATTTCATGTCCCTTGAAGCAGAAGGAAGAAAGTTGACATTTTCTTTTCTCCAGGACAAAATGATGAAACACTGCCAAGACTTTCTCAAAGGATTCGGGTTTTTATATTTTCTTAAATAGTGATAACACACTTAAAAGATCTGAGGAGACTGATTAATATGTTAGTTTTAAGGAACTTGCATACTGCAGGCATAGTGTCACTTTGGACATGTCCTGAGGTGATCAGGGGCTAGACAGCTCCCAAGGAAAAGAGGGATTGGCTTTATACTGAAAGAGGGTGAGTGTCGGTCAGATATAAGGAGGAAATTCTTTACTCAGAGTGTCATGAGGCACTGGAACAGGCTGCCCAGAGGAGCTGGGGATGCCCCATCCCTTGAAGCATTCATGGTTAGGATGGAGGAGGCTTTGAGCAACTTGGTCTAGTGGGAGGTGTCCCTACCCATGGCCGGGGGGTTGTAACTATATGGTCTTTTGGGTCACTTTTCCAAACCAAACCAGAGTCTCTCAGAAGTTCAGTTTTTTCTTTGGAAGAGAGAAAAATCACTCCCCAACACAGACAACTTTACCAAATGTTTTGATCTTTCGATGAAAAATATCAAATAGCTCTGAAGGTTTAATAGGCAGCCCCAAATTCTCTGTGCTTCTAAATAACAGAGGGTTAAAGAGCCTGCACCCAGCCTCCTCCCGTGTCTGAGCCAGGAACAGGGCTGTGTGGCAGCACAGCTGGCATTTGCCAGACACACTGGTGGCCTGCAAAACAGTGATAGAGAAGATTTTATATCGTCAGAATCCATTTTTTTTAACTTGTGCAACTTTACAGAAAAAAGCCATGGTTCTTTGCAAGATCATTGCTTGCTTTTTAAATGAAGAGATACCAGTGACCGTGTTATTCATTCAGTTTAAGCTTGAGAAGTTAGTTATGTCAATCTTTTTTTTTCTGCTACTTTCTGAATACTTGTAAGAAAGTGGTAAAAAAATAGATGACATTATAAAACTTCATTAGGATGTCACATATCAGATATTTTTCTCCCCAGCTAATTACAAAAATTATAAATATATTTTATGGACTAGTGATCCTGAAATGACAGAGCTTTTGCATGTTGTGTGGGGCTGCTGTTTTGTCTGGAGGAAAAATGAGAAGGAGGTAAAAACAGATTGCTACTCAGCTTTGGAAATCCATTTGCAAACGTAATGGAAGAGCTAATAGGATCTCTTGAGAATTGGACCAAAAGAAGAAGGGAGATATATGGTTGTTGCTTGGGGGATTTTCAGATGATGTCTTGTAAAGTATTGTGGTGCCCAGTTTAATAGCCTAAAACCACTATTAATAAATCTTTCCAAATGAAAGCTGACAATACCAGATTTTTCCACTGCAACCATAAACATAAATTTATGCTAAAAAGTAAGGCAGTGACTTCTCACTAAAAAACAAATATCTGTCAATTTATTGCTGTTTAAGGGACACATTAACACACAAGAGTCAAGGTAAAAGATTTCTCAGAACTATCTTCTTTAAATTCGAATTCAGGGAAAAATTGTTAAAGAATGTATACAATGAAAAATAAGAAATTACATGGTCGGTGCCTCTGGGAGCTTCAGTTGGATGCAATTTAAAGCATTTCCAAGAATTATTGTGGTCTCTAGTGTAATAATAGCACAGGCTGTAACTAAAAATCACTTCTATTGAAGAAAGATTGCAGAGTTCCCTGTATTCAAAATGCTTGAAAAGTGTTGCAGAAAAAATAATTCAAATGTCAAGAAACACCTCAAACCCCTCTGATGTTCTGTACTTCAGGCACCAGGGCAGACTGCTCAGCCTTAGACACTTCCCTCACTTTATGGGCATCATATTATGCTACACTCAAAGGAAAACACTAACAAGTTTGAGCTTATCTTCAGATATGTGAGGACTTCCTTTGGAACAGGGCAAAAAGCAAACCCAGGTGTCTCTGGCCTGTGACTCCAAATACAGCAGAGCTCAAAGAGAAGGAGCATGCCTCAGACGTAGGAGTACAATACATGGGAAGAAAGAGCAAAACCCTCCCATTTTGGTCAAACATCAAGTCAATAAGATTTCAGTGGCTGTGCTGGAGGAATATTTCCCACTGCAGCACTCTCTTACAGCTACCTGGGGGAAGGCAGTTGCTGGAGCAGTGTAGATGGCAGTGCAGGCAGCAAATGCCTCTCCCCTGTTTGCTCCAGGAACACAGCATCAAACACAGCATCGTGTGGTTGGGGGATTAAGTGGTCGACAGCACTCTCCACCCACTGCTGCCTTGGCATTGTCTGCATTTTGGCCCCTGGAGTGGCTCACAGGCACCAAAATGCAACATTTGCACTTCAGAGGTGGATTTGCCACCTGGATGGCCTCTGATTTCTGAACCCAGTAAATCTGTCTGACTGTCTTAGTTTAAAAGAC